>CM055281.1:62291441-62308266 GCA_029237695.1 Conchocele bisecta
AACATAGGTCCTCAGTGACCTTGACCTTGGGCGGTCGGATGTGGGTAGCATGCATAACAACGCACGATCACATTGTGGCCAAATATTATCAAAATTGATGAAGCGGTTCATGAGTTTTTGAAAAATGAAAGGTGTTACTATGCATGTACGTACGTACGCAGTACATGGACTACCGCTACATCCCCTTCTTGCCTATGAACGAACTACAATCAATGCCATATAAATGAAACGCAACGGGGTCCCCAGGGTGTCCGGTTTACATGTGTATGTATACATAGCCCACCACGTTTACGTTCAGCAGTTCTCTGTCAAAACATCGACGAAGTGATAAGCACCCGGCCATGTAGAATATATTTGTAATTGAAGGGCCTCTCATCGCCTGGTGCAGTACGTACAACTGTACCTGCACGTGCAGCATATGCATGCGTATATCTATTATTGGGTGGTCAGTTATAAAAGTAATTTACGAGGGGTGTTCAACAATTAATTTCCCAACACATACATGATCCCAATAAAACGAAATGACATTAATTTAATGAATGAAAACTATTGGCATACTTACAACAACAATTAAATTTACGTTGTCTTATGTATGTGCAGAAAGTGATGAAACATGTTTAACTTAGTAACCAATAATATAATGGTAAATTTACATGGATTGTAGTAACCAAATCGTGCCAAATTAGTCGTCTTGGTAAAATATGTTTATTATACCAAATCATAAATAGCGTTGCGAACGCTAGTTTTGTTGACAGTCGATGGTACTACATGTATTTGTATTTAGTTGAAGTAATTTCACATGTGTCTACAAATAGTAACATAATATATGTGTGGAACAGTATATTGATTTCAAACTAATAAAAAAAATGTTACGTTTCACAAAATGTGCTTCCTGGTACTGAAATAGCGAACGGAAGTGCATTACCAACTTATCTCCCCTCTTCATCAGAGTCAATTATAGTACATTGTATATAACAAAACACACAGTCCTTATATATGGCATATGGATTCAATAATGCGAAAATTAAAGGAACATTGAATATCTTCGACAACATCTGAAACATCATGTGAGACACTGTTTCTTTAAAATACGTTAGGACATCTCTTTTGTCATATATCATCAGCTGGGTCTCTGTAGAGTGCACATCTTAACAATTTAATCCTTCATATGTTTAGCCACTGTATTTTCACATGCAGCTGCAGTAATAAACCAACTTAAGTGATTGAATATAAGTGCCTGATGCAGTTGTCATTCAACAATGAAACATGCCTTTTTTTACGATAAAAAAACTATTCTCAGTCAAAATACAGAATATATCATAGTTGTATGCCAGTTCACGTGTACATGCATTTTATTATGCATAAATTTGACTTTCGTAGGTGGCGTAAAACATAATATGTCCTATTTTTTGTATAATTGGGATCAAGTGAACAATGCTCTCGAGCCAAAAAAAGCGTTACAGCTATTTTCTTGTATCATAAATATGCACTGATCACAAGTTATCAATAAGCATAGCTTAAGTTCGACTCGTATGTCCTAAAAGGCCGGCACTAGTTTAGATTCAATATCATTATACGCTAGTGAAATAAATGTGCAACTCAGACGGGTACAATAAAACACATTAGGTGATCAGTATATGTATGATGCTGTGCTCCTGCAATAAAGCAAATCTAACATTTGTGTTGATGTAATATTATATGTATTAACATAATTAAAGCTCCTTCGCTGATTTATAAAGAAACTCAGCATAGCCTCTTATTACATCAGTGAACTCGTTAATAAATATCAAAGTATCATCACGCAAGTAAGATTCTCTCTATATATATATATCACTATTGTTGAGACCTGATAAAATATGCCACTTCACGAGTGGGTGTAGGTTTATAACACTTTCTGTCACTTACTGAACGCCCCTCAATGATATCCCTATTTTTGTCGTTGACAAGTGTCTTTCCACGTGCTAAACTATACGTAAACAGAAATATACTGTATACTACGTGTGAGAGATTCACCAGGTAATCTTTTATTTAAAGTATTTCAACAATCTTACATTATAGTTTAGACATTTCTGCCGTCCGTCTGTATATATATTTTTGTTTATACATCTGTCCACGGCATTGACACGATTTGTGATTACATATGCGTCACTGGCACGGAGAAGGACCTTGCAGCATTTGTAAGGCGAATATGTGTGTACCTTTATCATCATTCACCATCCAAATTAGCGCTGTATGTTCTACATGTAATCATTCCGCTGATCGCAAAACATCAACAACTGCTACACTGGTGACATGTAGTAAAGATAGGAAATGGTATTGATCAAATGCCGACCAACACATGCAATGATCAAACTGCGCGGATGCGCAGACTGATCCGGGCTACGCTATCCATCGTAAGACCGCTTTTCTAAGGCCGTGTTCCTTGTGTCAAGCTATCAATTCACTTAATGACCATAGACACATAACGTGTGTGGTTTGCCGTGACGCACGACTTTTTCGTGCTTTTTATGCCCCCGCCACCGAATGGTGAGGGGGGCATATAGTGTTACCGGCGTCTTTCATAGTGTTACGTAACGTACGAAACCTTAACGCTCGGGTAAATGGCTTATAATTTCTGTTTCCTTGCTCGGATCTGCTTGACATTTCACATACGCATTGCTCCAATGGTCCTCTACCGCCCTGTGACAAATCCACATTCGTCCAGCCCCCGCTAAGCCCCAGGGTCAAGGTCACGACTTGGTGCGTTTCGAAACCTTACGCTTGGTGCCTTTATAATTTCTGTTTCCCTTCTTCGTTCTCTTCACAATTTCACATAACGCCAATGCTTCCAAAGGTCCTCTTCCAACCCTGTGGGACAAATTCCACAAATTCGTGCCCCCCGCCCCCGTAAGCCCAGGGTTCCAAGGTCACAAAATTGTTCCAAACCCTTAACGCTGGTAAAATTCCTTAATAATTTCCTTGTTTTCCTTCTCGGATCTGCTTCACATTTCACACACGCATTTGCAATTGGTCCTCTTGGCCACCCTGTGGACAAAACCACATTCCGTGCCCCCCGCTAAGCCCAGGGTCCAAGGTCACAGACTTTATGCGTTCGAAACCTTAACGCTGGGTTATGCTTATAATTCTGTTTTCCTTGCTCCAGATTCTGCCTTCCCATTTTCACAACTAACGCCCATTGCTCCAATGGTTCCTCATGCCACCCTGTGACAAATCCCCATTCGTTGCCCCCGCCCCAAGCTAAGCAGGGTTCAAGGTCCAAACCTTCAGACTTGGTGCGGTTCGAAAAACCTTAACGCTGGGTAAATGCCTTATAATTTCTGTTTCCTTGCTCGGATCTGCTTCACATTTCACATACGCATTGCTCCAATGGTCCTCTGCCACCCTGTGACAAATCCACATTCAAATATGCCTTGTTTTCTTTGGCTGCCAGCGGGGGCATTCGTGTGCCGACAGGCCACATTTCTAGTTTTTTGTCTACAGAGATGTTCAAGTTGCTTACCAACCTCTGACAAACAATAGAGTCGATGTGTAATAACAATTATTACATGTGAAATGGTCATTGTAAATTCAGTGGGTGGGGAATAGTTAAAACTACATGTACTTTGTTTAACATTGCGTGATCTGCTGTAGACATTATGTAATAATAATTTGGGCATCAAACATAATTGCAAACACTAGTAAGTACAATTACCATTGATACAATTAATAGACACCGAGAGAGATTTGCATAATGAGACACATCGTGTAGTTGTTACCTTCACTAAGTTAAGTAAATGCGAAGCGGACGGACAGACGAACGAACAATCGGACACACTGTATCTGAAGTGTACATGGATAGATATTGGTAGTGTCTAAGTAGTTGCAGGAAAAGTCGCGGGAATACTGGACGAAGGCCGGAAGGCCTCGTCCAGTATTCCCGCGACTTTTCCAAGTAATGTGCATTTAAGTAATTTATAAGTAAGTGACAGTGCATAACATAAATGAAATTCATTACATGTAACATTCCGATTGTAAAATGTGTGGGTGAGGAATGGTGAAATATAGTTTGTGTTTAATATTGTATTATAGACTGCAGACATCAGATAATCGCCATACATGCAATTAACATGTCTAATGAACACTACTAGGTACCATTGACACAGAGAAAATACAAATGTATCATACTTGTATGGAGTTGGTAGATGTTTTGTCAATTCAGTGGGTGGGGTAATAAAACATGCAAAAGTCTTCATCTGAATTAGCAGATACATGTAGTATTTAATTGAACTTTATTCCATTGTATAGGTATGAACACATTAGAAAACATACACAACTGCCATATCTGTTGTTTCTAATGATACAAAACAGTCGAATTTCAATGCAAAATGCTATTGTTCTCAATTTCGAAAAGTCCGAGTGTGGTATACTTAAAAATGGTGTCAAACATTCATCCAACTGGTTACAGAGCGCAGACATACGGCATAACACTCTTAACTGAAGGTAGTTTCAGAACAAATACGTCTGCAAAAATCACACAGGGGGAGGGTTTCCATTTCTGGCTGACTGCCTACTATATTATAAATGACTCGGAAGCGGTAGGAAACCCGAGGCAAGCCTCGTAATTCCTACACTACCTTGCCTGATAAATACAGATTTCAAGGGAAATAAATCCGGTATTTCAAAATGGTAGTGGAATAAATTGTATATTACATGCTCTTCGAAAAGTGTGAAATGTGCTCTTAGACCAGATTATACCGTTGTCAAAATTAACAACTTTGACGTTAGCGTATGAATTGTTTTTCACCGGAAATGACGTCAAAACGTGACGTCAATTACGTCACGCGAACGTCTAGGAGGAAATAATTACTTCCTTCAAGTATAAGTTATATAATACATTCGTACGGAGCACCGCAGGGGACGTAGAACTTTTTTTTTTATTAATTCGTTCCCACGAAATAACAATTCGTTCCATCAATTTAACAATTCGTTCCCACAAATTAACAATTCGTTCACGATTGTTAATTCGTGGGAACGAATTGTTATATCGTGGGTAGTTTCAGAACAAATACGTCTGCAAAAATCACACAGGGGGGAGGGTTTCCATTTCTGGCTGACTGCCTACTACATTATAAATGACTCGGAAGCGGTAGGAAATCCGAGGCAAGCCTCGTAATTCCTACACTACCTTGCCTGATTGCTTAATCGCTTCAATACTTCAACACTGCATTCATTGGTATGCGTGCCACACCTGCCTTTTCATAATTTATATGACCTTCACCTTTTGACCTTCACCAGGTTACTTAAATGACTTAACAATTTTGGTTAACCAGTTCGTCACAGTTTCTCAAACTGGCCATATCATCTACATAAGTTGCTTAATCGCTTCAATACTTCAACACTTCATTCATTGGTATGTGTGCACACAGGCCTTTTCATAATTTATTATGACCTTCGCCTTTTGACCTTCACCAGGTTTACTTAGATGGACTTAACATTTTGGGTTATCCAGTTGTCACGTTTCTCAAACTGTTTTTTTTTTTTGTCCCCTATATTTCATTGTTGCTTAATTGCTAATAACTTCAACACTTCATCATTGGTATGTGTTGCCACCCTGACTGTTCATATTTTATATGACCTTCGCCTTCTGACCTTCACCAGGTTACTTAAATGACTTAACAATTTTGGTTAACCAGTTCGTCACAGTTTCTCAAACTGGCCATATCATCTACATAAGTTGCTTAATCGCTTCAATACTTCAACACTTCATTCATTGGTATGTGTGCCACACCTGCCTTTTCATAATTGATATGACCTTCGCCTTTTGACCTTCACCAGGTTACTTAAATCACTTAACATTTTTTGTTAACCAGTTCGTCACAGTTTCTCAAACTGCCCATATCATCTACATAAGTTGCTGAATTGCTTCAATACTTCAACACTTCATTCATTGGTATGTGTGCCACACCTGCCTTTTCATAATTTATATGACCTTCGCCTTTTGACCTTCACCAGGTTACTTAAATGACTTAACAATTTTGGTTAACCAGTTCGTCACAGTTTCTCAAACTACCCATATCATCTACATAACTTGCTTAATTGCTTCAATACTTCAACACTTCATTCATTGGTATGTGTGCCACACCTGCCTTTTCATAATTTATATGACCATCGCCTTTTGACCTTCACCAGGTTACTTAAATGACTTAACCACTTTGTCACAGTTTCTCAAATATGCTGCAGGTGGCATCCGCGTTCGACAGACGCATTTCTTGTTTTTATTAATTCGTTCCCACGAAATAACAATTCGTTCCATCAATTTAACAATTCGTTCCCACGAATTAACAATTCTTTCCCACGAATTAACAATTCTTTCACGATTGTTAATTCGTGGGAACGAAGTGTTATATCGTGGGAACGAATTGTTAATACGAGGGAACGAATTGTTAAATTAAGGGAACGAATTGTAATTTCGTTGGAAAGAATTGTTAATTCGAAGGAACGAATTGTCGAATTGTTAATACAAGGGAACGAAATGTTATTTCGTGGGAACGAATTAATTAAACAAATCAATGTCCCCTGCGGGGTTCCGTACATTCGAGTCAAATATGGCTAGTTCAATGTACATGCCCACTGGGCGTGTATCTTAACAACGCATGGGGAGAATTTACGGGGGACGAAAATCGTCAGAGCCGCGAGGCGAGACTTGTTTCGGCCGCCGTTAACTAGCCATATTCATTAATATTAACGATAATGCATTTGCTAACTAATTTATTGCACGGATACGCCGAAAACCTGAGATGAAAATGTTATATGTTGTCGAGTTTATTATAATTTTAATATAGATATATAATTACACAATTTAATTCAAGCCATTCCCTTTGGGTACCCCATTTTTATTTACATTTTCGCAGACTTGGCATGTGATCACGTGACCATTTAAACCTATCAACACCATACCCATTCTGGCCACGGTTTACGGAATGGTGCGAGGGGTTCCGAGTGCAACATACCAGTCGTCTGCTATGTGATTCACAACCTGATCGAGCCGCAAACGATTCAGACGATAACTTGCTGCGCGTTTACAAACACACCGGTCATGAACAAAAGACAGAATATGTGAGACAGGTAAATAAACCGTGCCTGTATTACTTTTCAATATTTATTTTGAGATTTGTCAGCAAGTCTTATGTAGTCGAGGGGTTAGAATGACGAATATCAATGCCGAAGGTAGCGAGTTCGATTCTTAGTGTTTCATAAATATATATTTTAGCTCATATTTATGTCCCCGGTCTCGGTAGAGCCGGACGTATATAGTGTTTGGACTGTATGTCCATGTGTCTGTGTGTCCGTCCGTCCGTCTGGTCCGTCTGTGTGTCCGGCACAATAAGAAGTTCACCGCAGTTTCTCCATTAAGGCATTATGTCATAACTTGTATTCCTGGAATGATTACTTCAATATTTTAACACAGTATACCTGGACAAATGTCACATTCATGCTGCCCTTAATATGACATTGACCTTTTGACCTTCAAAACTTTGAACTTTTTTCCACATTAATAAGTACGCCGGAGTTTCTCAATTATGTCACAACTTCTATATTACTTGAAGGATTACTTAAATATTTCAACACATCATACTTGTGGACAAATGCCACACATACATGCTGCCCTTAATATGACCTTGACATTTTGACCGTGACAACTTAACTTTCCACACATTGATAAGTTCGCCGGAGTTTCTCAATTCTGTCATAACGTCTATAACCCTTGATGGATTACTTTAATATTTCCATATATCAAACCTGTGGACAAATGCCACACATCCATGCTGCCCGGAATATGACCTTGACCTTTTGACCTTCACAAATGAACTTTTTTCCACATTAATAAGTACGCCGGAGTTTCTCAATTATGTCACAACTTCTATATTACTTGAAGGATTACTTAAATATTTCAACACATCATACTTGTGGACAAATGCCACACATACATGCTGCCCTTAATATGACCTTGACATTTTGACCGTGACAACTTAACTTTCCACACATTGATAAGTTCGCCGGAGTTTCTCAATTCTGTCATAACGTCTATAACCCTTGATGGATTACTTTAATATTTCCATATATCAAACCTGTGGACAAATGCCACACATCCATGCTGCCCGGAATATGACCTTGACCTTTTGACCTTCACAACTTTTAACTTTTTCACACACTAAGAAGTTGGCTGGAATTTCTCATTCCGTCATATCTTCTATAAAATCCTTGAAGGATTACTTTAATATTTCAATACATGATACGTGCACAAATGTCACACAATCATGCTGCCCTTAATATGACCTTCACCATTTGACCTTCATAAATGCACTTATGAATACTTATCACTTTTGGTTAATTAACTTATAAAAAGATAAAACTATAATAAACAAGAAAATGTGGCTGTCGGCACACGAATGCCCCCGTGTTGCTCTTATACATTACATTAAATGTACATACCCACTCAGTAGGCACAAAATGTTTTTTATATCAGAGACATCATCTGAGATATTTTCTGGCAAAATTAACATTCATTCACCATTACCCCACATATTGATTGGCATTGTTATACATTTTATATCGGGCGTAAATGTCCACACTGATATCAGGGACGATAACCGTGTTTCCTTAAAATGTTAATGGACATTACTATTTTTTCTCTGTATTTATTTTTTGAAGTGCAATGATCATACAATATAATATGTCGAAAATATTATTTTTTCAATAATTAAAAAATACCATGCCTCATTTGCATATGAAAATAACCTGATACCAATGCGCGTCACTATCAGTCAAATAAACATTACTAAATGATTATATCTGTATAGCGGGCACTCGTATTTTTTAGAACTGGTGGACTAGTGACACAATCATACACTTATTTAATTCCTATAAAGAACATTGTGTGCCTACTGAGTGCATGTACCTTTAGCACAGCTACTGTGCAAGGTATGTACATGAGGATGTGATAAATAAGTTAGATCATGTTTGTCCGCATGTACCATGTACTTGCTAAAGCTCGCGGATTATCTGCTCGTACATGCGGACGAACCGTGATATAACTTATACATAACCAACCCAGCCTGCACATTTGCGCTGTCTGGTCAGTGGCTACAGTGTTCGCGGTTCTATCACCGCGCTTATAAAACTTTCTGAGCGCATTCTCCAAATTCGACAGTTTTATTTGCCGAGACTGAGCTCAACTCTGCATCGACCAAACACTTGTTCTCTATTTTCAGCATAACCGTGATCATTAGTGTCAGGTGGTAAAATGCTGATCGGGATCTACACTGGCCAGTAATGCACACAGTGGACGATATATTATATCATTACAGGTACTGTAATCCGCAGTTTCACATCACTAGTTAAGTAGCCATAGCGCCATGAAACTTCACATTCAGGGCATCACGGAAATCTAGGACAAGCTCAGTCACATGTTACTGGCATTACAGATTTACATGTGCGCATACTTACATTCCTACGCGTTTCCTCCGCGTGATAAGCTTGACATCGAAAATCTCTACAGTAGGCTAAGCATGGTATCCTATCCATGCTGAGTCACGAAACCTGCCCAAATGTTACGGGTATATAAACAATGCCAAAACAATATTCTTTTTCTTCTTTTTATTTCGTGAAATTTGCTCCAATATTGATTGTATTGGCTTTGCGAAAAAATATTTTCCCCATGTTAAATCCCCATAAAATATGTCTGTAACAATATCCCGTGGACCGGCAGACAGCCGGATTCACCAAGCGTGACACTACAAAACCGCCTGCGCTAATCTTGCCAACAGTTGTCAACTGTTTTCACACATAGGGCTTGAATGTTGTCCACGAAATCAAGCAGATTGATTGGATGAGCCTGAGCTCAGTCAAGCTAGTTGAGATTGCCAATATATGTTCCGACACGTTGACAAATGGGTTAGTTTAACGCAGGCGGTTGTGTAGTACACGTACACTTGGATTCACGCACGAGGTGATAAAACGGGCCTACATGTAGAATGCGTACATGCGTGTCCAGTGACACGGTCTGATCAGGCTCTACAATGTCCGGCAGTTTGTCACGGATGTAGCGTGGTTATTACGGTGTATATCCCAATCTGACTGCGACCGTACACAGGCGAGGAGCCAGGACGGCTGCAAACGTCATAAGGTCCGTTTTGTGAACATTCAGTCACAGGTTGAAGTAACGGACCAAGGTCTATACATACATTAAATACAATAAGTGGGAAAAAAATCAGTGAAAAAACAAGTTTACTCCCTGTTTGAACACAATAATAATGTGTTATAACAGGGAGTAAAAAAACGTTTTCTTCAATTGTTGATACTTTTAGGGATATTAACCTTTACATACAATGCTGAATTAATTTGTGTCGTCTGCTGAATATTTTTAATTTTTCCATTTTTCTCATCAAAAACTTGGTTTGGCAGCACTTTAGAATCATTTTCAATGGAAATGATTCTAAAATGCTGCCAAACCATGTTTTTACTGAGATAAAATACAAAATATGAATTGTCTGCTATAAAATACAAAATATGAATTATCAGCAGACGACTATTTTCCGTTCTCGCATTCTTAGGGTTAAATGTATTTATAGACCTTGGTATGTTACTTCCACCTGTGCGTTCAGTGTGCCATCATCCCACTTCTGCAATCTACATGTACATGCACATTGGTATTGGCAGCTCGTGGCCAGGTTCAGTCTGCCATCAGTGATCATCCCACTTATGAAATCTACATGTACATGTACATTGGTATTGGCAGCTCGTGACCAGGTTCAGTCTGCCATCAGTGATCACCCCATTTATGAAATGTACATGTACATGTACATTGGTATTGGCAGCTCGTGACCACTGTAGCCTATTTCATCAACATTGCAAAGTATACTTTACTAGCAAAGTATACTTTGAGGGAGTAATCATTTATTTTTCCAGAAATGCATTATTTCACATAGAACTAACAAATGCATATATTTCATGATTAAAAGTATGCAGCTCGTGACCAGGTTCGGGTTTCCAATGAAGAACAGAATGCCGAAAGTCGGTCGTAACGGCAATTTAGACCAGTGAAGGCATTTATAATCTACACAACCGCCTGCGCTAATCTTGCCAATATTTGTCAATTTCTTTATTGCACAATACTTCAAAAGTGTGCTTAAAGTCAATCAGATTAATTGGCTGAGCCTGGGCTGTAGCACAGCTCAGGCTCAGACCATCACATCGCTCTCCATTTCAAGAAGATATTGCCACTAGATGTTTAGAGATGTTGACATCGTGGCATGATTACGCAGGCGATGATGTATTAGACAGGCATGTGCGGATCCAGGTGGGGGCGTGTCCGGCGCACGGCCCCTCTAAAATTTGTCGAGTTTAGATTTTAACCAATTTTTGTTCGTGGAAAGATCTGATTATTTCCTTATTTATCACACAAAGTGTATGTTGTTACCACTCAGTTGAACCGTCTCGTCGAGACGGTTCAACTGAGTGGTAACAACATATACTTTTGATGAGAAATAAGGAAAAATGCAGAAAAAATAATCTGAATTTTATGAAAATTGAAATCCACGCCCCCTCTATACATAAATCCTGGATCCGCCCCTGACAGGCGTGATATACATTCAAAGTAATGCTAGTGGTAGAAAGAATTATCACGTGACTAGACGGGCAAACTCGTGTGGGCTCTTTGCAGGCGCATATACTGGTGTAATATGGCTATGCTGGTCGTCGCAAACGTCGAATGTCCATCCTGGCAGTTACCCGCCAAAATAACCACGTGACGCTTGGTCCACGTGGTCCTCGTGGTCAATATTCGCGGTTGCAATGTATTGGATCGCGCACATGGCAAGACAGAATCTGATGTTAGTGAGTACTGTTACGTGTAGATGCACTCAGTAGGCACAACATGTTATTTATAACAGAAACATCATCTGAAACATTTTCTGGCAAAATAAACATTCATTCTCCATTACTTCACGTATTGATTGGCATTATTATACATTTGATATCATACGTACATGTCCACACTGATATCAGAGGCGATAACCGTGTTTCATTATGATGTTAACGGACAATACTATTTATTATCTGTAATGGTGAAATAATGTTTATTTGCCAGTAAATGTCTCGGGTGATAGCTCTTGATATAAAGAACAGTTTGTGTCTACTAAGTGGGCATGTACCTTTAAAATGGTGGCGTCATTTAAAAGGACTTAGCCGTTAGGGCAATGTTCATAATCTAATTTATATCAATTAGTTAAAACATGTAAACTGTAAGTACGTGTTTTAATGTTTCATCCTTTCGATGAAGGTGTAAAATGTCTGACCGAGCCATTGGCGCTTCTTGGCAGGACGGAATACACGAATGAAAATTAAACATGTCCATCCACGAGGCGCTCATGGGGCACGTCCGTTAATTTAAACTATGCCTAAATGACCAAAGATAAACGATCGTTATGTGATCATTCCTTGCGTCAAAGTCCCTCGAATGACGCCGTCATCCACTAAGTATTGATTTGGAAGGGAATGCTGGCGTCCATTGTCTTCCAACTCCGTTATAATTTGCATATACCCCATGGAACATATTAACCCGAATTTTCTTGCTGACACACAAGGCGATATACATTGTCGCCTCCTGGAAGGAATACATTTACAAACCGGTAAACTTTCTCCCAAGAGGAATTCAGTGTAATGAAATGTAATTAAGAGTTATGTACTCGTGACTACATAATGATGTAATACATGTACATTGTATGTTCGAAAAAAGCGGGCATTATAAAGTTGCAATGTAGCTAAACACGGATTATTGTTTTGTCCAACATCATCTAGGGTTAAATATATTGGTCCACGCGAACGACTTCCTTATAACATAATGTCAACCCGCTATCGACGACCATATTCACTAGAATCATCATCACAACTGCTACCCCTACAAGACAGCCTATAAGACAGCGTAGTCGGCTGTCAATAATTAAACTACCGCCTGCGCTAATCTTAACAGTATCTGCCTATTTATTTCTAAATACTTGGAATAGTATGTTTGAACTCAAGCGGCTTGATTGACTTAGCCCGAGCTGGGCTAGGTGCTTGTTTGCTAGTTGATATTGTCAATATATGTTCAGAAACGTTGACGTATTGACAAGACTCACACATGCGGTGGTTTTGTTATTAATTGTTACAGTCCATTATGTAAGAGCGGTAGTAGGTTGTCATTAACTATCGGTCACAACGGGCCGCCCACACGGAAAGGGTAGGTTGGTTCTACCCAACGACCCTGGTAGTACTGGTGCAACCCAGGAATGCAACCAAACTTACAGTGGAGTGAGTGATCACTGCAACAGGCCGCCCACAAGGAAAGGATAGGTTGGTTCTACCCAACGACCCTGGTAGTACTGGTGCAACCCAGGAATGCAACCAAACTTACAGTGGAGTGAGTGATCACTGCAACAGGCCGCCCACAAGGAAAGGATATGTTGGTTCTACCCAACGACCCTGGTAGTACTGGTACAATACAGGAATGCAATCAAACGAACAGCTAGTGGAGCAGTGATCCACAGCAACGGGCCCGCCCACAAGGAAAGGGTAGGTTGGTTCTACCCAGCGACCCATATAAGGCAGCGGGGATAAGCTGTCCTCTATAACACATATGAACAACTTGTAAGACAGCGGAACTAGACTTTCTTAATAAATAGTAATATAGGTTGGTGTAGGCTGCCATAATTTATATTAAATTGGTCCGATACACATACACATCCAGAATTGAATGGCAGACATTATGTCTGTCTAGCACCAAATCAAGCGCACCAGCCCTTGCATGCACACAATGGTCGTCGGTGGCAGCGGTTAGGCACTTTTAGACAACATAAATGTGTCTTATTGCTTTGTTATTGAAGGTCCGTCCATCTGTGGTGTTTAGATTTCTTCAGCATACCATAAGATGACGTTGACTTTAGTTTTGACCTTCCCAAGGTCGCTAAACCATTTGGCCAATTCAGTGTCAAAAATGTACAACATACATGTAGTTGTTTGGGTAAGGGCGTCATCTGATGGGCTGCAATATATGGAATAAGCAAAACATGTGCCGTTGCTGTTTTTCCGAGCATTGTATAATAGTACATTTTATGTGATCTCTCTGTAAGGTGGTATTCTTGCCTTCATTCGCACTTCGTGGTGAATCAATCCTTATCGGATTCCATATTGGCCCAAAGTGATCTTGTGTTATAAGGTCATGTCACCACATCATAATCTTGCCATTGTGGTTGCTACTGGATAAATGGGGCTTATGTGATCAAATAGCACAATCGATATTGCTTGTTAAAGACACAACTGTTGTTTTATTGATGGAAAGGCAGATCCACATGCTGATATGGATCTGCACTGGTTGCAAAACCCATAATTCCAAATTCTCCAGTGACTGTCGCAGCCATATCTTCGTATCATAATAAATATAATATACTTAATATGCAAAATGCAGTCGGTATAATGTATGCATATTCTATGCATAAGTATGTCCTATTTAACATGTTTAAGAGGACTGTAGTACCGTAAATCATTTACATATTTCTTCACAAAATTACCGTTTATTCGGAATTGTATCATCAATATCTGCCAAACTGTTAAATCAATTCATTTAATTTGGCGACTAACAGAGGTAGCATATAGTAATGTACACATTGTATTTTATATTGAACATAAATTCTGTAACTGGATGAAAGGATGGTTTGCTTATTGCATTATTGCATAAATGTCCGTCGCCTGACCCCATTTTATTTCCAGCACAGGTAAGTATAGTAAATCTAGATGTATACAGAGCTGTTAATAAAGGCGAACATGAACGAGGAAGCACGAGTATATAGTGATAGACAACAGTGTAAAATCCATAAATGGATCCATGACTTCTAAACGTGTTGGACCGAAGTTAAACTAACTATGCTACAGTATGGTGGTTATGTGCCAATAGTGTCCGCGTGTACATAACAGCAAGCTACACAACCGCCTGCGTTAAACTTGCCAACGTTTCTGAACATGCCAACGTTTCTGAACATGAACATCTATGGGCAATTCCAACTCGTAATCAAGCATTTTAATTGTTCGAGTCTGAGTTGTAGCACAACTCAGGCTCAACCAATGAAGTTTCTGAATTTCAAGCCCGATATTCAAGTATTTTGAAATAAAGAAATTTACAAATATTTACAAGCTTAGCGCAGGTGGTACCAGTAGTGTATATTAGTGTTGGAAGTGATATTCTGGAGCATTCACCAAGACAGTACGTGACATGTAAATCTGTGTAGTGGACATGGGGAGACATTCACCAGAAGATGACCTGGGACCGGAGCTGGTGACAAGATCCAGATGAAGCAAGACCTGAGTGAGTGATTACCTTCCTGGTGTTGATGTCATTTGTCGGACATTGTGTTAAATATGTATTATTCATGTTCTTTTCGTCTTAAATTTGGTTCTGACAAACAACTGTTATCACTGTCAAGAAATATATCTTGTTTTTCTTATGGTTTCCATATTTATTCCTTAATGCACTGGTAAAATGTATATATACATGTACTGATACTGTAATAAAACTGTATTCATTTGCGATAGGAATAGCATGTGTTTATATCAATGTCCGTCAAAATGACATCATCAACTAAACTCATATGTTGTCAGTCAATTGGCAATTCCATTATCAAATACATGTTCTGTACTGTGGGCATGTCTATTCTGTCGCTGAAAATGTAGCACAGCTTCGCCCCCATCCACCCATCAAACGTTGAAATGCTCTTCCGTCAGCCTGGGGCTCTCTGTCGTACACCACCGCCTGCGCAAACAATTAATATTTTCCAGAAAGCAAGCAGCTAAATTGGCAAGCAAGCAGCTAAATTGGCTGAGCATGAGCTGTGCCACAGCTCAGACTCGGACGATCAATTTGCTTGATTGATATGATAGTTGGTAGTGCAAATATGTTGGAACGTTGATGATGTTTGGCAAGATTGGCGCAGGCTGTTATGTATGGTCGCTGTCTGTAACCGTGGAACTACTGAACGTAAATGGAAGAGGTTTGCAGTGTACAAGTATTTTGGTGTATATGTTCATAAGGCCGTCCTTAAAAAATTGTTTGTTTCTTGTAACCCAACCCAGAATTTTAGGTCGGTCGGTAGGCAATTTCTTTTTTTTTTCTGTCACATGACATATTGAATTTAAAACTTATCAATATTAAAAAGGTACAATATTTTAACACTTGCATTGCAAGTGTTAAAATATTGTACCTTTTTAATATTAATAATTTTTAAATTCAATATTGCAAGTCTTGCAATAAAAGTATGTCAATTACTGTATGTGTTG
Source organism: Conchocele bisecta (assembly GCA_029237695.1). Lineage (NCBI taxonomy): Eukaryota > Metazoa > Mollusca > Bivalvia > Lucinida > Thyasiridae > Conchocele > Conchocele bisecta. Next base: position 62,307,786 of record CM055281.1, read on the forward strand.
TTGTATGAACATGTATGCCATTTAGGGCCAGAGATTATATTAACACTTTTAACCCACTGTAGCACTAAATTTAAAAAAAAAAAATAATAAAAAAAATAAAAAAATAAATAAAACAAAATTGTAAACGAAATTGCAATAAAAAAAATCGGGTGGCACCGTTTTTAGCGGGTCGGTCGGGTTACAGGAAACGGAGATATAATTATGGATGGCCTAAATGGAAGAGGTTTGCAGTGTACAAGTATTTTGGTGTATATGTTCATAATTATTAAATAAGTGTCACTTGGCAGCTCTCACATTTTGTAGAATTGTCATGTTCAGTGTCACTCTTTCACACCTAAGAAACTGTTATGGACAATTCCATGTTCATGTGTAGACTATTCCATCTGATGCTATATTATTGGCAAACACGTATTCGTGTGGGTCTGATATTCTACCCAGGCAATGGATGTTATTGACAGTCAATGAAAACATTTTAAGAAAA
>CM055281.1:62308766-62355821 GCA_029237695.1 Conchocele bisecta
AACATAGGTCCTCAGTGACCTTGACCTTGGGCGGTCGGATGTGGGTAGCATGCATAACAAAGCACGATCACATTGTGGTCAAATATTATCAAAATTTATGAAGAGGTTCATGAGTTTTTGAAAAATGAAAGGTGTTACTATGCATGTACGTACGTACGCAGTACATGGACTACCGCTATATCCCCTTCTTGCCTATGAACGAACTACAATCAATGCCATATAAATGAAACGCAATGGGGTCCCCAGGGTGTCCGGTTTACTACACGTGTATGTATACATAGCCCACCACGTTTACGTTCAGCAGTTCTCTGTCAAAACATCGACGAAGTGATAAGCACCCGGTCATGTAGAATATATTTGTAATTGAAGGGCCTCTCATCGCCTGGTGCAGTACGTACAACTGTACCTGCACGTGCAGTATATGCATGCGTATATCTATTATTGGGTGGTCAGTTATAAAAGTCATTTACGAGGGGTGTTCAACAATTAATTTCACAACACATACATGATCCCAATAAAATGAAATGACATTAATTTAATGAATGAAAACTATTGGCATACTTACAACAACAATTAAATTTAAAGATACGTTGTCTTATGTATGTGCAGAAAGTGATGAAACATGTTTAACTTAGTAACCAATAATATAATGGTAAATTTACATGGATTGTATTAACCAAATCGTGCCTATTAGTCGTCTTGGTAAAATATGTTTATTATACCAAATCATAAATAGCGTTGCGAACGCTAGTTTTGTTGACAGTCGATGGTACTACATGTATTTGTATTTAGTTGAAGTAATTTCACATGTGTCTATAAATAGCAACATAATATATGTGTGTAACAGTATATTGATTTCAAACAAAAAAAAGGTTATGTTTCACAAAATGTGCTTCCTGGTACTGAAATAGCGAACGGAAGTGCGTTACCAACTTATCTCCCCTCTTCATCAGAGTAAATTGTAGTACATTGTATATAACAAAACACACAGTCCTTATATATGGCATTTGGATTCAATAATGCGAAAATTAAAGGAATATTGAATATCTACGACAACATCTGAAACATCATGTGAGACACTGTTTCTTTAAAATACGTTAGGACATCTCTTTTGTCATATATCATCAGCTGGGTCTCTGTAGAGTGCACATCTTAACAATTTAATCCTTCATATGTTTAGCCACTGTATTTTCACATGCAGCTGCAGTAATACACCAACTTAAGTGATTGCACTTAAGTGACACTGATGCAGTTGTCATTCAACAATGAAACATGCCCTTTTTTACGATAAAAAAACTATTCTCAGTCAAAATACAGAATATATCATAGTTGTATGCCAGTTCACGTGTACATGCATTTTATTAAAACATAATATCTCCTACAGTAGTAAAACATAATATGTCCTATTTTTGTATAATTGGGATCAAATGAACAATGTTCTCGAGCCAAAAAAAGCGTTACAGCTATTTTATTGTATCTTAAATATGCACTGATCACAAGTTATCAATAAGCATAGCTTAAGTTCGACTCGTATGTCCTAAAAGGCCGGCACTAGTTTATATTCAATATCATTATACACTAGTGAAATAAATGTGCAACTCAGACGGGTACAATAAAACACATTAGGTGATCAGTATATGTATGATGATGTGCTCCTGCAATAAAGCAAATCTAACATTTGTGTTGATGTAATATTATATTTATTAACATAATTAAAGCTCCTTCACTGATTTATAAAGAAACTCAAAATAGCCTCTTATGACATCAGTAAACTCGTTAATAAATATCAAAGTATCATCACGCAAGTAAGATTCTCTCTCTATATATATAGCACTGTTTTTGAGACCTGATAAAATATGCCACTTCACGAGTGAGTGTAGGTTCATAACACTTTCTGTCACTTACTGAACGCCCCTCAATGATATCCCTATTTTTGTCGTTGACAAGTGTCTTTCCACGTGCTAAACTATACGTAAACAGAAACATACTGTATACTACGTGTGAGAGATTCACCAGGTAAGCTTTTATTTAAAGTATTTCAACAATGTTACATTACAGTTTAGACATTTCTGCCGTCCGTCTGTATATATATTTTTGTTTATACATCTGTCCACGGCATTGACACGATTTGTGATTACATTAGCGATTCCCAAGGCCGGTAGAGTAAATCGGGGGTTCTCTATCTGATTTGGACGGGTGTAGATACGTTGGAGGTGGATATAGACTGTAAATACAATATTTACCATGACATATTATTATTATCGACATATACAAAATGTATGAACTAATTAATATGGCGTCGGGAAAACAGTGAACAGACATTTCACGACAACGGATTTTGGAATAGATCTCCAGCGATATATGTGACACAAATGAATATTTGATGTCGCATATATCCCTGGGGACAAGACAATGCACTATATTAACCCCAACACATTACCTGTAAATACAATATTTACCATGACATATTATTATTATCGACATGTACAAAATGTATGAACTAATCAATATGGCGTCGGGAAAACAGTGAACGGAAAAGCTGCGTGCGCATGCAACATGCATATGTTAGTCAGGTGACTTCCTAACAAAAGAACTGCACTAGTCCAGTCAACAAATGCCTATTCTGGACTGTAATAGTCCAGTACACTACAGGTAAATCTGACTGGACCTAAAGATACCGCTACTAGACTACAAAAGGGGAGTATACACATTAGAAAGGCTGCATTAGTCAATGAGTGGAAGGAATTACAATATATCACAAAGACAAGTTTTATATATTTTACTTCATCACCGCAAATTCCAAATACATGTACAACAGAAATGGTTAGGAAGTGGATGGGATTAAATACATAACAAACACAGGTTTTGTATATTTATTCCAACCCCCCACAAATTCCAACTGCCACATATATATCAGTCACGGTCCCTCGTTGGGCGCCAAATGTCACAGGGTGAGAAACATGTGCACCGGCCCGGGGCTCGAACCGGGGACCTCTGGTTTACCGTACCATCGCTCTAACCGACTGAGCTAGCCGGGCACGAATACACATTTCTTCCCCACAGTCAGTTACGTACCGTGACTTTGACGAGCATGTCCGGCGCCTGGAAGCTGTCTTCTCGCAACTGCGGAAATTCAACTTAAGGTTGAAAACATGCAAGTGCAAGTTCTTTCGGCGCGAGGTAGTCTACCTAGGCCACGTGGTGTCGGAGGATGGCATCAAGACGGACCCCACGAAGATACAAGCTGTGAAGGACTGGCCTGTACCCATGTCTGCCAAGGAAGTCCGGAAGTTCCTGGGATTCACCGGCTATTACCGCCGCTTCATCAAGGGATACGCCACCCTCGCACGGCCCTTGAATGATCTACTGGCGGGACTCTCAACTGCCAAAGCTCCCAAGAGCAAGAAACCGAGAACACCATTCGTCTGGTCCGAGTCGCGGCAGACTGCATTTGACACGTTGGTCGACCAGCTGACCAATCCGCCAGTATTGGCATATGCCAACTACGACTTGCCGTTCATGGTACACACCGACGCATCCGCCAGTGGATTAGGAGCGGTTTTGTACTAGCGACAGGACGGGAAGGATCGGGTGGTAGCCTACGCCAGTCGCAGTCTCAAGCCATCCGAGAAAAACTACCCGGCTCATAAACTTGAATTCCTGGCTTTGAAGTGGGCGATCACGGACAAGCTGCACGACTATCTGTATGGAACAAAGTTCTCCGTCGTCACTGACAACAATCCCCTCACGTATATCCTGACTACGGCGAAGTTGGATGCGATGGGCCAACGATGGGTGGCGGCACTTGCCAATTACGATTTTACCATCAGCTACCGTGCTGGGAAGAACAACAACGATGCTGATGGGTTGTCCCGACGACCAACAGTCGTCGATACACCGGTGCTTTTCGACTCATTCATTGTGCACTACGGGTTTCCGGCCACCATACACAGCGACAGGGGCCAGAACTTCGAGTCGAAGATTATTGAAGGACTACGCGCCATTGCTGGAATCCGCAAGTCAAGGACTACACCGTACCATCCCATGGGAAATGGGATGGTCGAACGCTTCAACCATACGGAGGACGACACATTCAGCAGTAGACCTCGGCGCCAGACGAAGCAGCCTGCATGGATGACGACCGGTGACTTGGTTTTGCCACAAGCCCAGGAACACGTGTTCACCGTACCACGTGACCAAGTGATACTGTTGTAGTGGACAGACAACCGAACTACCGTGAATGAGACAGCTACCACGACTATGACACGAGGCTTGAAGAGTGTAAGAGTGGCGGGTGCCAACGTACCTACTAGCTCTTCGAGATCTGCCATATGTACTGACGTTCATTTCTCCCGTCGTTTAGGATAGTTATATGTGGAATTATACACAGGACCCCTAATTATTTACCCCGGTGATAGTAAATCTGTGTGTAATTAGGATATTCCTGAGGCCTCTTAAGTTAACAAGCTTGTACTCAGCTTTTAGGGTGCTACTTAGTTGTTAAGCTAGGAAGCTATTCGGGGCAGGTTACAGTTAATGCGTGCCAGGTTACAGTTAATTTTGTTATGTACTTAGGTGAAGGACTTGGCGATATACCCACCTTCCTTGAGGGAGGTGTGGGTGGTGTATCGACATTGATGTGATGTGTGTTAGCATCTTCCTTAATGTAAGGCATTTGCGGGCTTACATACTAATCTACATTTACGAGAAACCGTCGTTAGTCACATGCCATAATATGCCTGGATACCTTGCCGTTGTCTCATCGTTTTCTCATTGTGATACCTTGTCATATGCTCATAATCTAGACCCTGCATTGTATTTTTAGTTACTGTGTCATTACCATCTTTTTATTTTTATGTGTACATGTGCATGTATGTATAATATGAAAGTCGTGACGACATTTTCGCAAAGCGGGGGAGTATGTGGCAGTTGGAATTTGTGGGGGGTTGGAATAAATATACAAAACCTGTGTTTGTTATGTATTTAATCCCATCCACTTCCTAACCATTGTAATTCCTTCCACTCATTGACTAATGTTGCCTTTCTAATGTGTATACTCTCCCTTTGTAGTCTAGTAGCGGTACCTTTAGGTCCAGTCAGATTTACCTGTAGTGTACTGGACTATTACAGTACAGAATAGGCATTTGTTGACTGGACTAGTGCAGTTCTTTTGTTAGGAAGTCACCTGACTAACATATGCATGTTGCATGCGCACGCAGCTTTTCCGTTCACTGTTTTCCCGACGCCATATTGATTAGTTCATACATTTTGTACATGTCGATAATAATAATATGTCATGGTAAATATTGTATTTACAGGTAATGTGTTGGGGTTAATATAGTGCATTGTCTTGTCCCCAGGGATATATGCGACATCAAATATTCATTTGTGTCACATATATCGCTGGAGACTCTATTCCAAAATCCGTTGTCGTGAATTGTCTGTCTGTTCACTGTTTTCCCGACGCCATATTGATTAGTTCATACATTTTGTACATGTCGATAATAATAATATGTCATGGTAAATATTGTATTTACAGTCTATATCCACCTCCCACGTATCTACACCCGTCCAAACCAGATAGAGAACCCCCGATTTACTCTACCGGCCTTGGGAATCGCTAAGACAGCGACCAGACCGGCCACAGATTCACCAGGTAAGCTTTTATTTAAAGTATTTCAACAATGTTACATTATAGTTTAGACATTTCTGCCGTCCGTCTGTATATATATTTTTGTTTATACATCTGTCCACGGCATTGACACGATTTGTGATTACATATGCGTCACTGGCACGGAGAAGGACCTTGCAGCATTTGTAAGGCGAATATGTGTACCTTTATCATCATTCACCATCCAAATTAGCGTTGTATGTTCTACATGTAATCATTCCGCTGATCGCAAAACATCAACAACTACTACACTGGTGATCGAATGCCGACCAACCCATGCAATGATCAAACTGCGTGGATGCGCAGACTGATCCGGGCTACGCTATCCATCGTAAGACCGCTTTTCTAAGCCGATGTTCCTTGTGTCAAGCTATCAATTCACTTAATGACCATAGACACATAACGTGTGTGGTTTGCCGTGACGCACGACTTTTTCGTGCTTTTTTGTCTCGCCCGCGAAGCGGAAAGCGAGACATAGGTTTTGCTTTTCCGGAGTCGTCGTCGGCGGCGTCGTCGTCGTCGTCGTCATCATTCAATGTTAAGTTTTCGTGTTACGGTCATTACTTCAACACCTTATCAGCTAGTCATCAAACTTTATACATACCTTTAATATGATATGTAGATGAACATAGGACTATTAAAAAAAAATCCGGGCTCCAGGGTCAAGGTCAAACTCTATTTCTTTCTATGCTACAAACTGAACATTAATGCATGAAGACCCGTTTTCTCGTGCGCTCTGTACACCTTACCTGTAGAGAGACCAATAGCCTTCTCCAGTTGAACACTTCTGCATGTGCAAGCATGTGCAAATTTCCAGCTTGACCACTAAATGTCCAGCTAAATTATTACAGGTAATTTATACAGGTAATTTATTATATATACCTGGGTATTACATTTCCGTAAACTGTGTTAACAATATTGTGGCAATATGTGGACCTGTGCAGATATGATATGTAGATACATATAGGACTATTATAAAAATTCTGGGCTCCAGTAGCGAGCATTATTTTTTTTGTTAATTTTTAAACTTTTTTGTTTTTAAACTTTTTTTCCATTTTTAGCCAGTTTTTTTTGGGGAAAAAAATCATTTTAAACTTTTTTTTTTTATACTTTTTTTTCCATTTTTAGCCAGGTTTTTTTGGAGAAAAAAATCCACGCTATTGGATTGGCGAAAGCCAGGCGGGCGGGCGGCGTCCACAATCAATGTTAAGTTTTCGTGTTTCAGTCCATTTCTTTGTTACTGTAACACATAGGACCAACAAACTTTCACAGCTTCATAACCAAGGGGTGCCCACCACATATCACTATCCAACATGTTACCTTTTTGCACTTGACCCATTTTTTCCGCGCAGTCAATGTTAACTTTTCGCGTTTACAATGTTAAGTGTTCGTGTTTAAGTCCATTTCTTTGGTACTGTACCACCTAGGACCACCAAACTTTCACAGCTTCATAACCAGGGGGTGCCCACCACATACAACTATCCAACATGTGACCATTTTTTTTACCTTCACCTATTATTTCTACGTAATTGACTTAGCCATTTTCAACGTTAACTTTTTAACGTACGTCTGGTTAAAGTTTTTTGGTTAAAGTTTTTCGTTATACTATATCTCTGCAACTGCTTCGCCCATTACCTTGAAACTTTACATGGGTGTTTATCATCATTTATATTTTCATTCTACCCCACAACCGTGCGGCCCCTGTGCCCAATGTCAATGTCAAATTACTTTGATTTGTTTGTGTACTATATCTCTGCAACTGCTTCACCCATTACCTTGATACTTCACATGGGTGTTTATCATCATTGTCGCGCCCGCTTGCGGAAAGCGCGATATAGTCGGCATTTTGGCATACGTCCGTCCGTCCGTCCGTCCGTCCGTCCGTGTGTCCGATTAAAGTTTTTCCATCTACTATATCTCTTTTTTTAGTGTCCATGCCTCTCCCCAAGGCGCGACATGCAGGCCACGGCCATCTAGTCTACAAAAAGTGGCCTCGTTTCTTGTTTTTTTTCTACAAATTCTTTTTCCATTTTTGTCTATTAGCATAAGGTCGTAAGTGCTATATACCGACTATTATCATATACTAAAACAATTATTGACTATTGAGCCATAGAATATAATCTGATATTCTATGGCTCACTAGTCAATAATTGTATAATATGTTCGGGCCAGTGAAAATTGCTTTCTGGCCCAGGCTCGAGGTCAAGGCGGCGGGACAAGGCGAGACATTTGATTCCGCGGAATTCTTGTTTTTGTCTACAGAGGTGTTCAAGTTGCTTACGAACCTCTGACAAACAATAGAGTCGATGTGTAATAACAATTATTACATGTAAAATGGTCATTGTAAATTCAGTGGGTGGGGAATAGTTAAAACTACATGTACATGCGTGATCTGCTGTAGACATTATGTAATAATAATTTGGGCATCAAGCATAATTGCAAACACTAGTAAGTACAATTACCATTGATACCATAAATAGACACCGAGAGAGATTTGCATAATGAGACACATCGTGTAGTTGTTACCTTCACTAAGTAAATGCGAAGCGGACGGACAGACGAACGAACAATCGGACACACTTTATCATGCTTTTTATCATGCTTTTTATCATGTTTTTCTGACGTTGAACGAATGACATGATAAATAGAATACCAGGCAAGTGTCTTTTGATATCAAGTTTATCAGGCTCGGCTGAAAACGCGAGGAATGGCTCAGCAAGCTTCGCCATTCCTCGCGTTTTCAGCCGAGCCTGATAAACTTGATATCAAAAGACACTAGCCTGTTATTCTCTATGTATCTGAAGTGTACATGTATAGCTATTAGTAGTGTCTATGTAGTTGCATGTGCATTTAAGTAATTTATAAGTAAGTGACAGTGCATAACATAAATGAAATTCATAACATGTAAAATTCCGATTGTAAATGTGTGGGTGAGGAATGGTGAAATATAGTTTGTTTTTAATATTGTATTATAGACTGCAGACATCAGATAATCGCCATACATGCAATTAACACGTCTAATGAACACTACTAGGTACCATTGACACAGAGAAAATACAAATGTATCATACTTGTATGGAGTTATTAAGGTAGATGTTTTGTCACTGGAATTCAGTGCGTGGGGTAATAAAACATGCAAACGTCTTCATCTGAATTAGCAGATAGTATTTAATTGAACTTTATTCCATTGTGTAGTTATGAACACATTAGAAAACATACACAACTGCCATATCTGTTGTTTCTAATGATACAAAACAGTCGAATTTCAATGCAAAATGCGATTGTTCTCAATTTCGAAAAGTCCGAGGGTGGTATACTTAAAAATGGTGTCAAACATTCATCCAACTGGTTACAGAGCGCAGACATACGGCATAACACTCTTAACTGAAGGTAGTTTCAGAACAAATACGTCTGCAAATATCACACAGGGGGAGGGTTTCCATTTCTGGCTGATTGCCTACTATATTATAAATGACTCGGAAGCGGTAGGAAATCCGAAGCAAGCCTCGTAATTCCTACACTACCTTGCCTGATAAATACAGATGTCAAGGGAAATAAATCCGGTATTTCAAAATGGTAGTGGAATAAATTGTATATTACATGCTCTTCGAAAAGTGTGAAATGTGCTCTTAGACCAGCTTATACAGTTGTCAAAATTAACAACTTTGACGTTAGCGTATGAAAACGTGACGTCAATTACGTCACGCGAACGTCTAGGAGGAAATAATTATTTCCTTCAAGTATAAGTTATATAATACATTCGTACGGAGCACCGCAGGGGACGTAGAATTATTTTTGTTATTAATTCGTTCCCACGAAATAACAATTCGTTCCATCAATTTAACAATTCGTTCCCACGAATTAACAATTCGTTCACGATTGTTAATTCGTGGGAATGAATTGCTATATCGTGGGAACGAATTGTTAATACGAGGGAACGAATTGTTAAATTAAGGGAACGAATTGTAATTTCGTTGGAAAGAATTGTTAATTCGATGGAACGAATTGTCGAATTGTTAATACAAGGGAACGAAATGTTATTTCGTGGGAACGAATTAATAAAAAAAATCCATGTCCCCTGCGGGGTTCCGTACATTCGAGTCAAATATGGCTAGTTCAATGTACATGCCCACTGGGCGTGTATCTTTAACAACGCATGGGGAGAATTTACGGGAGACGAAAATCGTCCGAGCCGCGAGACGAGACTTGTTTCGGCCGCTGTTAACTAGCCATATTCAACGATAAAGCATTTGCTAACTAATTTATTGCACGGATACGCCGACAACCTGAGATGAAAATGTTATATTATATAGTTACACAATTTAATTCAAGCCATTCCCTTTGGGTACCCCATTTTTATTTACATTTTCGCAGACTTGGCATGTGATCACGTGACCATTTAAACCTATCAACACCATACCATTCTGGCCACGGTTTACGGAATGGTGCGAGGGGTTCCGAGTGCAACATACCAGTCGTCTGCTATCTGATTCACAACCTGATCGAGCCGCAAACGATTCAGACGATAACTTGCTGCGCGTTTACAAACAAACCGGTCATGAACAAAAGACAGAATTTGTGAGACAGGTAAATAAACCGTGCCTGTATTACTTTTCAATATTTATTTTGAGATTTGTCAGCAAGTCTTATGTAGTCGAGGGGTTAGAATGACGAATATCAATGCCGAAGGTAGCGAGTTCGATTCTTAGTTTTTCATAAATATATATTTTAGTTGCTCATATTTATGTCCCCGGTCTCGGTAGAGCCGGACGCATATAGTGTTTGGACTGTATGTCCATGTGTCTGTGTGTCCGTCCGTCCGTCTGGTCCGTCTGTGTGTCCGGCACAATAAGAAGTTCACCGCAGTTTCTCCATTAAGGCATTGTGTCATAACTTGTATTCCTGGAATTATTATACTTCAATATTTTAACACAGTATACCTGAAAAATGTCACATTCATGCTGCCCTTAATATGACCTTGACCTTTTGACCTTCACAACTTTTAACTTTTTTTTCCACATTAATAAGTACGCCGGAGTTTCTCAATTATGTCACAACTTCTATATTCCTTGAAGGATTACTTAAATATTTCAACACATACTTGTGGACAAATGCCACACATAACAGCTTACCCATTGAATGTTTGACCTTGAATTTAAATTTTTGACCTTGGACAAACTTAAAACCATTGATAAGGTCGCCGGAGATTTCTCAATTATGTCATTAAAACGGTCTATATTTCCCTTGATGGATTACTTTAAATAATTTCCAATAATATATCAAACCTGTGGACAAATTCCACACATCCATGCTGCCCGGAATATGACATTGACCTTTTGACCTAAACAACTTTTAACTTTTTCACACATTAAGAAGTTTGCTGGAGTTTCTCATTCCGTCATATCTTCTATATTCCTTGAAGGATTACTTTAATATTTCAATACATGATACTTGTGCACATGTCACACAATCATGCTGCCCTTAATATGACCTTCACCATTTGACCTTCATAATGTACTTATGAATACTTATCACTTTTGGTTAATTAACTTATAAAAAGATAAAACTATAATAAACAAGAAAATGTGGCTGTCGGCACAGGAATGCCCCCATATTGCTCTTATACATTACATTAAATGTACATACCCACTCAGTAGGCACAAAATGTTCTTTATATCAGACATCACCTGAGATATTTTCTGGCAAAATGAACATTCATTCACCATTACCCCACATATTGATTGGCATTGTTATACATTTTATATCAGACGTAAATGTCCACACTGATATCAGGGACGATAACCGTGTTTCCTTAAAATGTTAATGGACATTACTATTTTACTATTTTTTCTCTGTATTTATTTGTTGAAGTGCAATGATCATACAATATAATATGTCGAAAATATTATTTTTTCAATAATTAAAAAATACCATGCCTCATTTGCATATGAAAATAACCTGATACCAATGCGCGTCACTATCAGTCAAATAAACATTACTAAATGATTATATCTGTATAGCGGGCACTCGTATTGTTTAGAACTGGTGGACTAGTGACACAATCATACACTTATTTAATTCCTATAAAGAACATTGTGTGCCTACTGAGTGGGCATGTACCTTTCGCACAGCTACTGTGCAAGGTATGTACATGAGGATGTGATAAATAAGTTAGATCATATTTGTCCGCATGTACGATGTACTTGCTAAAGCTCGCGGATTATCTGCTCGTACATGCGGACGAACCGCGATATAACTTATACATAACCAACCCAGCCTGCACATTTGCTCTGTCTGATCAGTGGCTACGGTGTTCGCGGTTCTATCACCGCGCTTATAAAACATTCTGAGCGCATTCTCCAAATTCGACAGTTTTATTTGCCGAGACTGAGCTCAACTCGGCATCGATCAAACACTTGTTCTCTATTTTGAGCATAATCGTGATCATTATTGTCAGGTGGTAAAATGCTGATCGGGATCTACACTGGCCAGTAATGCACACAGTGGACGATATATTATATCATTGCAGGAACTGTAATCCGCAGTTTCACATCACTAGTAACCATAGCGCCATGAAACTTCGCATTCGGGGCATCACGAAAATCTAGGACAAGATTTAAGTGTGCGCATACTTAAATTCCTACGCGTTTCCCCCGCGTGATAAGCTTGACATCGAAAATCTCTACAGTAGGCTAAGCATGGTATCCCAGGCGCGGATCCAGGATTTCGGGTTAGGGGGGGCGTAACTATTTTGAAATACTTGACTATATTATCGAACGAGCTAAGCTCGTTCGATAATATAGTCAAGTATTGCAAAATAGTCGAGATAGCTCTAGGGGGGTCCGGGGGCATTCCCACCCGGAAGGTTTTGCAAATCTACATCGCATTTCCTGCGTTCTGGCGCATTTTAAAGCAAAATTATTGACACTGTCGCAGTATGTTTAGACATGATTTTAATTTTGAAACAATAAGACAACGACCGAAAAATGCATGGAATACATGGCACTTGGCATGAAACGTGCCTTGTAACTTGTAAAAAATCTTTACTCGGCGAATTTTAGGGGGGGGGGGGGGGGGGGGCGCGCGCCGGGTCCGCCCCCCTCCCTGAATCCGCCCCCCTCCCTGAATCCGCCCATGTATCCTATCCATGCTGAGTCACGAAACCTGCCCAAATTTTACGGGTATATAAACAATGCCAAAAAAATATTCTTTTTCTTTTTATTTCGTGAAATTTGCTCCAATATTGATTGTATTGGCTTTGCGAAAAAACATTTTCCCCATGTTAAATCCCCATAAAATATATCTGTAACAATATCCCGTGGAACGGTAGACAGCCGGATTCACCAAGGTGACACTACACAACCGCCTGCGCTAATCTTGCCAACAGTTGTCATAGAGAATAGTAGGCTAGTGCCGTGAATGAGAAAAAATATCTGGCAAGGCTCAGGAAACGGGATGGGCGAGGCTCTGCCGAGCACATCCCGTTTCCGTGCCGCGCCAGATATGTTTTCCCATTCACGGCACTAACCTACTATTCTATTTATCCCGTCAATACCTACAAATGGCTGTAAAATGCAAAAATGGTATTGACTGGATATCAAAAATGTTTCACGGCACCGTGTTTCACGGCACCGTGTTTCACGGCACATACGCACTGTGTTGATGGGATAAAACTGTTTTTACACATAGGGCTTGAATGTTGTCCACGAAATCAAGCATATTGATTGGATGAGCCTGAGTTCAGTCAAGCAGACTGCTTGATTGCTAGTTGAGATTGCCAATATATGTTCCGACACGTTGACAAATGGGTTAGTTTAACGCAGGCGGTTGTGTAGTACACGTACACTTGGATTCACGCACGAGGTGATAAAATGACGGGCCTACATGTAGAATGCGTACATGCGTGTCCAGTGACACGGTCTGATCAGGCTCTACAATGTCCGGCAGTTTATCACGGATGTAGCGTGGATATTACGATGTATATCCCAATCTGACTGCGACCGTATACAGGCGAGGAGCCAGGACGGTTGCAAACGTCATAAGGTCCGTTTTGTGAACATTCAGTCACAGGTTCAAGTAACGGACCAAGGTCTATAAATACATTAAATACAATAAGTGGGGAAAAAATCAGTGAAAAAACAAGTTTACTCCCTGTTTGAACACAATAATAATGTGTTATAACAGGGAGTAAAAAAAAAACGTTTTCTTCAATTGTTGATACTTTTAGGGATATTAACCCTTACAACGCTGAATTAATTTGTGTCGTCTGCTGAATATTTTATATTTTTCCATTTTTCTCATCAAAAACTTGGTTTGGCAGCACTTTAGAATCATTTTCAATGGAAAGATTCTAAAATGTTGCCAAACCATGTTTTTACTGAGATAAAATACAAAATATGAATTGTCTGCTATAAAATACAAAATATGAATTATCAGCAGACGACTATTTTCGGTTCTCGCATTCTTCGGGTTAAATGTATTTATAGGCCTTGGTATGTTACTTCCACCTGTGCGTTCAGTGTGCCATCATCCCACTTATGCAATCTACATGTACATGTACATTGGTATTGGCAGCTCGTGGCAAGGTTCAGTCTGCCATCAGTGATCATCCCACTTATGAAATCTACATGTACATTGGTTTTGGCAGCTCGTGGCCAGGTTCAGTCTGCCATCAGTGATCACCCCATTTATGAAATGTACATGTACATTGGTATTGGCAGCTCGTGACCAGGTTTCGGGCCAATGAAGAACAGAATGCCGAAAGTCGGTCGTAACGACAATTTAGACCAGTGAAGGCATTTATAATCTACACAACCGCCTGCGCTAATCTTGCCAATATTTGTCAATTTCTTTATTGCACAATACTTCAAAAGTGTGCTTAAAGTCAATCAGATTAATTGGCTGAGCCTGGGCTGTAGCACAGCTCAGGCTCAGACCATCACATCGCTCTCCATTTCAAGAAGATATTGCCACTAGATGTTTAGAGATGTTGACATCGTGGCATGATTAACCCTTTCAACACCACAGACTAGAGACAATGTTTGCAAACAGTGCAGATCCAGATGAGCCGGCTCGTAATGAGCCGTCTCTATCAGGATCTCCACTGTTTGTTAATAATTTTAAACGTCGTACAGATTACCCTTTTAGAAGAATGGGATAATTTGAATGAACAAAATTAATGAAATAGCGTGAAACATTGGCATGGAACATCCTATTAAGTTACTTGGTGTTGAAAGGGTTAACGTAGTCGATGATGTATTAGACAGGCGTGATATACATTCCAAGTAATGCTAGTGGTAGAAAGAATTATCACGTGCATTCCAAGTAATGCTAGTGGTAGAAAGAATTATCACGTGCAAACTCGTGTGGGCTCTTTGCAGGCGCATATACTGGTGTAATATGGCTATGCTGGGTCGCAATCGTCGAATGTCCATCCTGGCAGTTACCCGCCAAAATAACCACGTGACGCTTGGTCCACGTGGTCCTCGTGGTCAATATTCGCGGTTGGAATGTATTGGATCGCGCACATGGCAAGACAGAATCTGATGTTAGTGAGTACTGTTACGTGTAGATGCACTCAGTAGGCACAACATGTTATTTATATCAGAAACATCATCTGAAACATTTTCTGGCAAAATAAACATTCATTCTCCATTACTCCACGTATTGATTGCCATTATTATACATTTTATATCAGACGTAAATGTCCACACTGATATCAGGGGCGATAACCGTGTTTCATTATGTGATGTTAACGGACAATACTATTTATTATCTGTAATGGTGAAATAATGTTTATTTTGCCAGTAAATGTCTCGGATGATAGCTCTGATATAAAGAACAGGTTGTGTCTACTAAGTGGGCATGTACCTTTAAAATGGTGGCGTCATTTAAAAGGACTTGGCCGTTAGGGCAATGTTCATAATCTAATTCATATCAATTAGTTAAAAAATGTAAACTGTAAGTACGTGTTTTAATGTTTCATCCTTTCGATAAAGGTGTAAAATGTCTGACCGAGCCATTGGCGCTTCTTGGCAGGACGGAATACACGAATCAAAATCATATACACATTTCCATCCACGAGGCGCTCATGGGGCGCGTCCGTTAATTTAAACTATGCCTAAATGACCAACGATAAACGATCGTTAATGTGATCATTCCTTGCGTCAAAGTCCCTCAAATGACGCCGTCATCCACTTAGTATTGATTTGGAAGGGAATGCTGGCGCCCATTGTCTTCCAACTCCGTTAGAATTTGCATATACCCCATGGACCATATAAACCCGAATTTTCTTGCTGACACACAAGGTGATATACAAGTAGCCCTGCGTGACCGCTACATGCACTTTGTGATATGAACGTCAAAACGCTCTTTAAATCATTCCCAATTGTACTCTTATATTAAATATCTACAAGGTGAGTGTCCAACACTCACCTTGTAGATATTTAATATCAGAGTACAATTAGGTTATGATTTATAAGAGGTATTTGTCGTTCATACCACAAAAAGTGCCTGTGGTGACTGACCGCCAGTAAGTTCGAGTTAGGAACCTTGTAGATACAATTTCCCACTTACATGGTGTGGATTAAGCAAAGGCCGTGTCGTGGAATTTACAAACAGCTCGCAATAGCGAGACAAATTTCTCGGTGGTGGAAATGTGTCCCAGAAAGTGTTGCAACCCGTGGGGGTCGTTTTACTAAACTTCGTACGACTAAAATGTTCGTAAGTGCAGATTTCGAATAGTCTGTAAATTTCAATTGATGGATTTACATTTATTATTATGAATATGCAGCCTATGCTCCATATACAGCATATGCTCAATAAATGTAAATCCAATAATTGTTTACAAGAACACTGTGAAATTTACATACTATCATAGACTATCATAAATTTGCACTTATGAACATTTTAGTCGTACGATGTTTAGTGAAACGGCCCCCAGGTCCGAGCCAGTTTCAGTAAACTTCATACGGCAATGTGCGAAAATGTCAATGGAATAGTCGGAAAGAGTGCAATTTTAGGTATACACGTACATTTACATGTATCCCAAAGAGTGTAAGAACAATTTATTGTGTAATAGAGCTACAAATAGGACGGTAGACCTATTATACTTGCACATGCATATCACTACACCAGTCGACCGTAGAAAATTCCGGAATAACGTTAACATTTCGCGCACAAAAATATAGCAATAATCTGCTGGGCGTTGATGTTCATACTTCGCTATATTGTTATTGGGAGAACATTATACAATATGACAAATCATATTACCATAAACTTGCATGATAAGGTCGGTCTCCACACAGTAGAAAGTAAACTAAGAACGCTTCAAACGCACATTTGGAAAGACTACTGAGTCAGATTTTTCGAACATGTACTGTTGCCCTCATTCTAATTGAGTTGGTCAGTGGAAGAAGGGGGATAAACCCATGAGGGAGTTAGGCCCCTTCTTCTACTGACCCACTCAATTTGGACCAACTGAAGGTGGTTGTGTAACTTGACGGA
Source organism: Conchocele bisecta (assembly GCA_029237695.1). Taxonomy (NCBI): domain Eukaryota; kingdom Metazoa; phylum Mollusca; class Bivalvia; order Lucinida; family Thyasiridae; genus Conchocele; species Conchocele bisecta. The sequence goes on from CM055281.1 coordinate 62,325,943, forward strand.
CCAACACATTGTCGCCTCCTGGAAGGAATACATTTACAAACCGGTAAGAAACTTTCTCCTAAGAGGAATTCAGTGTAATGAAATGTAATTAAGAGGTATGTACTCGTGACTACATAATGATGTAATACATGTACATTGTATGTTCGAAAAAAAGCGGGCATTATAAAGGTGCAATGTAGCTAAACACGGATTATTGTTTTGTCCAACATCATCTAGGGTTAAATATATTGGTCCACGCGACCGACTTCCTTATAACATAATGTCAACCCGCTATCGACGACCATATTCACTAGAATCATCATCACAACTGCTGCCCCTATAAGACAGCGTAGTCGGCTGTCAATAATTAAACTACCGCCTGCGCTAATCTTAACAGTATCTGTCTATTTATTTCTAAATACTTGGAATAGTATGTTTGAACTCAAGCGGCTTGATTGACTTAGCCCGAGCTGGGCTAGGTGCTTGCTTGCTAGTTGATATTGTCAATATATGTTCAGAAACGTTGACGTATTGACAAGACTCGCACAGGCGGTGGTTTCGTTATTAATTGTTACAGTCCATTATGTAAGAGTGGTAGTAGGTTGTCATTAACTATCGGTCACAACCGGCCGCCCACATGGAAAGGGTAGGTTGGTTCTACCCAACGACCCTGGTAGTACTGGTGCAACCCAGGAATGCAACCAAACTTACAGTGGAGTGAGTGATCACTGCAACAGGCCGCCCACAAGGAAGGGATAGGTTGGTTCTACCCAACGACCCTGGTAGTACTGGTGCAACCCAGGAATGCAACCAAACTTACAGTGGAGTGAGTGATCACTGCAACAGGCCGCCCACAAGGAAGGGATAGGTTGGTTCTACCCAACGACCCTGGTAGTACTGGTGCAACACAGGAATGCAACCAAACGAACAGCTAGTGGAGCGAGTGATCCACGGCAACGGGAAAGGAAAGGGTAGGTTGGTTCTACCCAACGACCCATATAAGGCAGCGGGAATAAGCTGTCCTGAAATAAATATGAACAACTTACTTGTAAGACAGCGGAGCTAGACTTTCTTAATAAATAGTAATAGGTTGGTGTAGGCTGCCATAATTTATATTAAATTGGTCTGATACACATACACATCCAGAATTGAATGGCAGACATTAGTCCGTCTAGCACCAAATCAAGCGCACCAGCCCTTGCATGCACACAATGGTCGTCGGTGGCAGCGGTTAGGCACTTTTAGACAACATAAATGTGTCCTATTGCTTTGTTATTGAAGCTCCGTCCATATGTGGTGTTTAGATTTCTTCAGCATACCATAAGATGACGTTGACTTTAGTTTTGACCTTTCCAAGGTCGCTAAATCATTTGGCCAATTCAGTGTCAAAAGTGTACAACATACCATCTCTACATGTAGTTGTTTGGGTAAGGGCGTCATCTGACGGGCTGCAATATATGGAATAAGCAAAACATGCGCCGTTGCTGTTTTTCAGAGCATTGTATAATAGTACATTTTATGTCGATCTCTCTGTAACGTAGTATTCTTGCCTTCATTCGCACTTCGCACTTCGTGGTGAATCAATCCTTATCGGATTTGGCCCTCGGACAGGTGGATACGGGACACGACCCCGTTGACCCGTCTGCGTGTAGACTCCCTGAGGCTTGTACCTCTATGTCAGAAAAGCGGACGTTAAACCCTATTCACTCACTCACTCACTCCATATTGGCCCAAAGTGATCTTGTGTTATAGGGTCATGTCACCACATCATAATCTTGCCATTGTGGTTGCTACTGGATACATGGGGCTTATGTGGTCAAATAGCACAATCGATATTGCTTGTTAAAGACACAACGGTTGTTTTATTGATGGAAAGGCAGATCCACATGCTGATATGGATCTGCACTGGTTGCAAAACCCATAAGTCCCAATTCTCCAGTGACTGTCGCAGCCATATCTTCGTATCATAATAAATATAATATACTTAATATACAAAATGCAGTCGGTATAATGTATGCATATTCTATGCATAAGTATGTCCTATTTAACATGTTTAAGAGGACTAGTACCGTAAATCATTTACATATTTCTTCACAAAATTACCTTTTATTCGGAATTGTATCATCAATATCTGCCAAACTATTAAATCAATTCATTTAATTTGGCACTAACAGAGGTAGCATATAGTAATGTACACATTGTATTTTATATTGAACATAAATTCTGTAACTGGATGAAAGGATGGTTTGCTTATTGCATTATTGCATAAATGTCCATCGCCTGACCCCATTTTATTTCCAGCAAAGGTAAGTATAGTAAATCTAGATGTATAAAGAGCTGTTAATAAAGGCGAACATGAACGAGGAAGCACGAGTATATAGTGATAGACAACAGTGTGAAATCCATAAATGGATCCATGACTTCTGAACGTGTTGGACCGAAGTTAAACTAACTATGCTACAGTATGGTGGTTATGTGCCAATAGTGTCTGCGTGTACATAACAGCAAGCTACACAACCGCCTGCGTTAAACTTGCCAACGTTTCTGAACATGAACATCTATGGGCAATTCCAACTCGTAATCAAGCATTTTAATTGTTCGAGTCTGAGTTGTAGCACAACTCAGGCTCAACCAATAAAGTTTCTGAATTTCAAGCCCGATATTCAAGTATTTTGAAATAAAGAATTTTACAAATATTTACAAGCTTAGCGCAGGTGGTACCAGTAGTGTATATTAGTGTTGGAAGTGATATTCTGGAGCATTCACCAAGACAGTACGTGACATGTAAATCTGTGTGGTGGACATTGGGAGACATTCACCAGAATATGACCTGGGACCGGAGCTGGTGACAAGATCCAGATGAAGCAAGACCTGAGTGAGTGATTACCTTCCTGGTGTTGATGTCATTTGTCGGACATTGTGTTAAATATGTATTATTCATGTTCTTTTCGTCTTAAATTTGGTTCTGACAAACAACTGTTATCACTGTCAAGACATATATCTTGTTTTTTTCTTATGGTTTCCATATTTATTCCTTAATGCACTGGTAAAATGTATATATACATGTACTGATACTGTAATCAAACTGTATTCATTTGCGATAGGAATAGCATGTCTTTATATCAATGTCCGTCAAAATGACATCATCAACTAAACTCATATGTTGTCAGTCAATTGGCAATTCCATTATCAAATACATGTTCTGTACTGTGGGCATGTCTATTCTGTCGCTGAAAATGTAGCACAGCCCCGCCCCCATCCACCCATCAAACGTTGAAATGCTCTTCCGTCAGCCTGGGGCCCTCTGTCGTACACTACCGCCTGCGCAAACATTTAATATTTTCCAGAAAGCAAGCAGCTAAATTGGCTGAGCATGAGCTGTCCCACAGCTCAGACTCGGACGATCAATTTGCTTGATTGATAGTTGGTAGTGCCAATATGTTAGAACGTTGATGATGTTTGGCAAGATTGGCGCAGGCTGTTATGTATGGTCGCTGTCTGTAACCGTGGAACTACTGAACGAGTAAATGGAAGAGGTTTGCAGTGTACAAGTATTTTGGTGTATATGTTCATAAGGCCGTCCTTAAAAAATTGTTTGTTTCTTGTAACCCGACCCAGAATTTTAGAAGTGGGTCGGTCGGTAGGCAATTTCTTTTTTTTTTCCTGTCACATGACATATTGAATTTAAAAATTATTAATATTAAAAAGGTACAATATTTTAACACTTGCATTGCAAGTGTTAAAATATTTTACCTTTTTAATATTAATAATTTTTAAATTCAATATTGCAAGTCTTGCAATAAATGTATGTCAATTGCTGTATGTGTGTATGAACATGTATGCCATTTAGGGCCAGAGATTATATTAACATTTTTAACCCACTGTAGCACTAAACTGAAGAGAAAAAAAATTGTAAACGAAATTGCAATACAAAAAATCGGGTCGCACCGTTTTTAGCGGGTCGGTCGGGTTACAGGAAACGGTGATATAATTATGGATGGCCTAAATGGAAGAGGTTTGCAGTGTACAAGTATTTTGGTGTATATGTTCATAATTATTAAATAAGTGTCACTTGGCAGCTCTCACATTTTGTAGAATTGTCATGTTCAGTGTCACTCTTTCACACCAACTGTTATGGACAATTCCATGTTCATGTGTAGACTATTCCATCTGATGCTATATTATTGGCAAACACATATTCGTGTGGGTCTGATATTCTACCCAGGCAATGGATGTTATTGACAGTCAATGAAAACATTTTAAGAAAATGGAACATATTACTTGGAAGGGAATGTTCAGTACGTTTCCTGGCGCCCATTTCCTTTCAAACCGATTGCAAAGTGCACTAAAACCTCTTGCATTGACTCCAGTCACGTATGTAGTTCGTGATGGCATCATTTCCAGGGGGGGGGGAGCATATCCATGTTTTACAAACATGATGTATATTTGAATCTTCTATTTACATGTATATTGTAATATCCGGTGATAATGTCTTACTAAATATGTCTGCGCCCATATCTAGCCAAATTTAGATATACATTAATCTTGTTTGAAGACGTTTTCATGAAAACACTCTCTCAACCATGTGTATATCGTTTCCTGTATATTTCTCAAACGACATTTCATCGCCTGCACGGATATACATGTATAGTTGAATCCGTGATTATGTGCGTGCACTTTGGGAGAACTATACGATATCCTTCCCAACAAGTGTTTTCTAATGTGTTGTTTTATTTATCCTTGCAAACAAACGTGACAATGATATTTGTCATCGGGACCTGTTCATGTTTGAAGTACCTTGCAATTTTCCACGCATTGTAACTTTTTTAACCTGAAAAAAATGTAGAACAGTCACGAAAATAGGTATTGGAAATCGACGAGTTTCGACAATTGCACGTACATAAACACATTACATGTAGCTTGTATTAGGGCCCACGGCTGACAATAGGAAACTTCCAAAAGCATCCTGATTGGTCTTCGTAGTCCCACAATCTGATCAGGACCTAACATTGTTCATGGTTGTGTGCATTTTTCCACAACTGAATTGCAAAAATCGTAAGCCGGAGTATGCACGTCGGTGTAACATTTTCAGTGACAGCATAGTCGTGTTCGGGGGTTGGGGTGGGTTGTAACTGACAACTGACGTGTGGTAATCTGATCTGAAAATGTTGATTTTGTGGGTTGGGGGGTTGTAACTGACGTGTGGTAATCTGATCTGAAAATGTTGATTTTGCAATGGGTTGTGATGCTCTTAATCGCATTCCAAATATTAAACCCTAAAGGAATCTGACGAGTCCTGTCAAATATTATATTTGACGGCACGTGTCCGATGCCTTTAGATGTTACTATTCTTCCATTATGGACGTCTTCAGTAGTGTAAATTTAAATTAGCTGATGGAGCCATATATGACACTGATGGAGATGGCGTGACGCTGATTTGTATGTACTAGAAATATAATTCCAAGATCTTAACATGCTCCAAACACATCGGAATTGACTGATGTCTGATGCCCACAGGGGCATAACCAAACTCGCAGTAAATCATCACAATGTATTGTCATACATCATCATTATTTTTCAAAGTGCAAAGTCCCTCAAATGAAACAAGTAGCACAGCATAGACCCTGATAAGGCTGCGCAGCCGCGCAGATTGATCAGGGTCTATGGTGTCGCATTCGTCGCGTTATTTTCTGGAAAGACGTACTACGATGTCTTAACCAGTGATGGTTAAGAAAACTAACGAAGACTAAGAAGACTAACGAAGACCAAGAAGACTAACTACCTGTTAGAAGAACACATCGGCTCATAAACAACACAATTGCATGTGAGTATGCCCTACTTACTTATATTTAGTTATATTATGGCATACACTACTGGGTACATAATGGCATGACCAATTTCTACGCATTTACCCAAATATATAGTTTCTACACCAATAAAATAACTAAATCAGCACTCATCGCGGAAACATTGGACCAAAAGCAAAAATAAGTGACATTATGACACGTGTGACCAGCATAGATCCTGATCAGTCTGCCGCGCAGCAGACTGTTCAGGGTCTATGGTGTCTGATTTGTCGCGTTATTTATGGAAAACTGTTCTACGGTGTCTTAACCGGTCATGGTCCTCAAGACCAACGAAGACCAAGAAGACTAACGAAGAAGACTTTAATGAAGACTAACAAACTTATTATCAACACAATTGCAGGTACGTATGACTTACTTATATTTCTGTCCCATTATGCAATAGAAATGAGGGCATAGTGCTTTGCTTCTGAAGTTCCATACGTTTGTATGTCCATCCGTCTGTTAAGTCCGTCCGTTGTCATTTACATCGGAGTCTGCAAATGTTTCTCCATTACGCTATAACTTCAACATCTCGTGACAGATGCATTCAATATGTGAATACTTGATACATTTGAACATGAACAACACATTCATGCCACACTTAACAGTACGTCGAACAATTTTACTGTCACTATTGCCAAGGGGGCATATCCTTAGTTTACTAATTTGTAGCTTGTGATTGTATGGAATACACGTACATATTGGCGTCACCACTATCTACACATTGTCTCCCTTCTCTGTTCTCGTCAACAATAGAATGGCTTTGAATCTGCACGCGTCGCTGACCAGACACGTCTGAGCCGTCATCTGATAAATGCTGTTATGACGGGTGTGGTCAGCGCAGCCCCAGATCAGCGCATTCGTATCGGGTTATGCTGTGCCGCCTTTCAGTAACTGAACTACATTTCCGTCAGCAAAACTATCTGACAATAAGCTAATTAAATTAGTGTAGACTAATTACGTGCGCCTGGGTGGCAGGTGGGAGCATGCGATGGGTAATGTTCTAAGTGCGAAATTGTGATAGTCTGGGAATTTCACATTAACACTGTTTTCTTGTAAACAATTATTGGATTTACATTTAGTGAGCATATGCAGCCTATGCTCAATAAATGTAAATCCATCAATTGAAATTTCTAGACGATCCTAAATTTGCACTTATGAACATTTTAGTCGTACGATGTTTTGTGAAACGGGCCCCTGGTAAGTTTTTATGCGACAGTTGAATCTGGTTATACCCCTTATGGGAGTATTATGATTATTGGTAATCCTATTACGTTTAAAGAAAGGGGCTAAGTGACGTTGGTGTGGTATGGACCTGGCAGCAGGGCTGAATAAATTATGTTCGATGTAAATATGCAGCAGGTTAAATACGGGATCAAACCCGTTGGCCCGGCCTTAAATGACCGTAGCTGCTGATAGGCACTTACGCACCAATAGATAAATAATAATAATTACGTGTCGCTTAAGATATCGGCCTGATTTCGCAATGAACATTTACAAATACGGGTGCGATGCGCATAATTTCTTCTAGTTCTAACAATTACCATGGTGTCCGGTTTAGAGAGGTTCCACTGTAGATACGACCAGTCTCCGCGATGATGGCAGGCTTTCTCCGCGATGATGTTGCAACATGATGATGTCCCAGTCGCCGATATAGATGTAGGTATTTACCCACTTATCTCGTCTGTGAGAGTTGAATCCGGTTATACCCATTATAAAAGTAATAAGAAAAGTGCTAATCCTATTACTTTTGGCGAGTGGGTCTAAATGACTGGTGTGGTGAGGACCTGTCATCAGGTCAGGTTATTTTAATTTGAAGGCTGAATAATTCCATCAGAAAAATATTTACACAATTCCCTCACATTTGATTGGTCCGTAGCAAGTCTGTCCAAAATTTATATCCCAGTAAACTCCCACGCCGAACTACTTTCCGTAACCGTGAGGCGCAGTTAAAATAATTCTGAAGAAAATGGAAAATAAACACATTTTCTTGATGAATTTATTTCAAATGCTGGAATTATAAGGAATGAATGGCCTTTTTGTGGAATTTATTGGGGATATAAACTTGGAAAAGTCGCAGGAATACTGGACGAGGCCTTCCGGCCTTCGTCCAGTATTCCCGCGACTTCCAAGTTTATACCCCGATAAATTTCACGTAAAGGCCATTCATTCCTATAATAAAAATAGTTTCTGTAAATATTCAGTATTGATTTCGGGATTTGTGCCCATCACAACAGGTAATTTAACAGTCGACCTCATTAACCCGGCCTAAAATAACATGATCTGTTAATAGGCCGCTAAACACCATTAAATCAAATCAAATTCTGTTCATCCACGTAATTCACACGGTATGTTGGTCTCACTGCACCCACACCGGCCCCACGAGAATGTACCCATGGAAAACCAATTTGTGAGCTTCATGCACTGTGTGTGATCTGGGGACCGTTTCACTAAACTTCTTACGACTAAAATGTTTGTAAGTGCAAATATAGGATCGTCTGGAAATATCAATTGATGAATTTACATTTATTGAGCATATGCAGCCTATGCTCAATAAATGTAAATCCAATAATTGTTTACAAGAAAATCATAATTTTGCACTTACGAACATTTTAGTCGTACGACGTTTAGTGAAACGGCCCCCTGATCTCTTGGTAATATGTCACATGGTGGCTGTGACTGGAGAATGGGGCTTATGGGATTTCTGCCCTGTGTAACTCCAGTAGCCTATTTCATCAACGTTGCAAAGTATACTTTAGTAGCAAAGTTTACTTTGAGGGCGATGACGTCGACGTCGGACCTCTGCAATGGTGTCGGGCCTTCTCTGCAGTGACACCAGGCCTTCTCCGTGATGACATCACAACACGACACCGTTTCAGTTACATATGAGACGCACCATGCGATTTTGTACCTTTGGACATCTGCGTAATTTCAATAAATATGTTTACAAAATTTACAATATTTTACGTAAATGGCGTCAAAAGTTTACAAAATCTTGAGAGTAATCTGAAAATCTTGTCAACTGTTGACTTTATTTATGAAATATATTATAAATTTTGTAAATGTATATATTTAATGAAATTACGCAGATATCCGAAGGTACAAAATCACATGGCGTGTCTCGTATGACGTTGCTGTAATTAACATGGTTAAACAAATATAAAATACGAGACACGCCAATAAAGTAAAAAGTTTACACATTTTCAGTCTAAGAGTATATACATGCAGAATTTACTCCGTTGTCAACTTTTGCAGAAAATATTGTAAATTTGGTAAACATATTTCATGAAATTATGCAGAGGTCTGAAGGTTCAAAATCACATGGCGTGTCTCATATAGGTACATTCCTACCAATACACAATGCAGCAGTTGAACAGACGTGAAGTCCCAATTAATCCAATCCACAAATCCATTACTCTCCCCTGCGGTATAGAGAATTTGGCAATTGATCATCTGCCATTTATTTCATTCTACCCATTGATTTACCATGATTCTGGTGGCATTTATATCCTCGATGGAAATATTTCCACCTAAAGGTTCGCGAGAAGTAATTGATGTCACATTTTGATGTCATTTGACAACGTTATAAGCTGGTCTAAGAGCAAATTTCACATTTTTCGAAGAGCATGTAATATACATTGTACCAGTACCATTTTGAAATACAATTTCCCATGACATCTGTAAATCCGACATCTGGTATATCAAACTGAAATTGAATAAACTATGTATGCCTGCCGGTGATTACTGTTCATGATTGCCAAGAATAAGGAAATGTCTTGAAATTCTTCATTGCACTCTTAATGGTGGACTCTCTAAATCGGACACCCTGGGGTCCTCCTAGGGTGTCCGATCTAGAGGTGTTCCAAATTAGTTTTAATAGATTGAAATTTGTCGTCATTGTGTGCGGATGCGAGCTGTAATACAACCACTCTCTGCGATGGCGCCAAATCGTATCAGAGATGACATCACAACACAGCGGCATTCCAGGCACCAATACATAGATGTAAGTATTTTCTACTTCGGTCACAATCTATGAGGCGATCATACACGTGATCTGATCCTCAGTTACGATGGGAGGGTACAATCGATTCACACCTTAACCGTGAATATTATGGGTATCCACACCCGGGGCCAAGTGATCCGGTGCAGTGAAGGTGCCTGCCAGCAGTCCAGGATAATATTTAAAACAAAATGGTATTTTTGTGTTAGATGACTATGGTGCTCCCTATACAGGTGTATTCCTGTGAGCATATGATCTTGTTGTTTGACTGTCGTAAACACACAATTTATCCCGTCAACACAGTGCGTATGTGCCGTGAAACACGGTGCCGTGAAACATTTTTGATATCCAGTCAATACAATTTTTGCATTTTACAGCCATTTGTAGGTGCTGACGGGATAAATAGAATAGTAGGTTAGTGCCGTGAATGGGAAAAAATATCTGGCGCGGCACGGAAACGAGATGTGCTCGGCAGAGCCTCGCCCATCCCGTTTCCTGAGCCTTGCCAGGTATTTTTTCCCATTCACGGCACTAACCTACTATTCTCTATATCAATAAATCCACACATATTCAATATAAGCTTTGAAACGCAGAACAATCCACACGGTGTACTTTTGTTACTCTGCCTTCCGGCATTGGACAGTTGATCCTGTAATTTGTTGTCGGTTATGACTGTTCATGATTGCAAAGAACAAGCAATTGTCTCGGAATTCTTCATTACACTAATAATGGTGGATTCTCTAAACTGGACTCCCTGGCGTCCGCCCAGTGTGTCCGGCCTAGAGGTTCCACATTCGTTTTAGTAGAGAGTGAAATTCGTTGCCGCTGTGTGCGGATGCGAGAAGCAATATGACCACTGCGATGATATCCATGATGACGTCGCATCACAATGCTGTTCCTGACGCCAATACATAGTTGTAAGTATTTTCTATTTCGGTCACAATCTGTGAGGCGATCATACACATGATCTAGATCATAAGCGTTCCTCAGTTACGATGGGAGGGTACACAAATCTTACATGTACATTGTAACAACCAATTCACAACGTAGCTGTGAATATTACGGGGATCCACACCCGGGGCCAAGTGATCTGGTGTAGTAAAGGTGGACGGTCATAAAACCCCAATCAATCCAATTTGCAGTAGTTAAACGGATTTAAAGTCCCAATCTAGCAATCAATTCAATCCACACTATCGTGGATTACTCTCCCTATGGTGTTGGACAATATATCTGCCATTGATATGTCGTTAATTCATGATTGCCAAGCACAAGCAATTGTCTCGGAATTCTTCATAGCACTATTAATGGTCGGCTCTCTAAACAGGACACCGGTGTCCACCCTGGGGTATCCGGTCTAGGGCTGTTCCACATTAGTCTTAGTAGATTGAAATTTGTCGTCGTTGTGCACGGATGCGAGCTGCAATACAACCACTCTGCGATGACGACAGGCTTTCTCAGAGATGATGGCACAACACGGCGGCATTCCAGGCGCCAATCATAGATGTAAGTATTTTCTACTTCGGTCTCGATCTGTGAGGCGATCATACACGTGATCTGGATTGATCTGAGCTTTCGTTAAGTACGATGGGAGGGTTCGTGAATCTTAGTCAATTCACACCTTGACCGTGAATATTACGGGTATCCACACCCGGGGCCAAGTGATCCGGTGTAGTACAGGTGCCTGCCAGCAGTCCAGGATAATATTTAAAAAGAAATATGGTATATTCAGCGTAACTACGGTGCTACGTATACAGGTGCATTCCTGTGCGCATATGGCCTTGTAGTTGGACGATTGTAAAAACACAATGTATCAATCAACCCACACATATACAGTATAAGCTTTAAAACGCATTACCAACCCACCCCAAGTATGGCATGTCAAACGTTACTATAGTTTATAATACAATAGTTTATTCACACAGGAAAATAAGTCGATGCTCTTCAATGTCAATATAATCATGATTTCAAGAACATGCATGTGCATTGTAGCGTTGTCTTTGAATGTTTCATTGTCGTATTTACGGTGGAATCTCTCTAAAACGGAATGTCCGGCTTAGAAAGGTTCCACTGTAGTTTTAGTGGGTTCAAATTAGTTGGCGCTGTGTGGATGCAAGGAGCGTCAAAACCAGTCGTCATGACATCACAACCGGCGCTGATACATGTGAGTATTTTCCCACTTGTCGCATCTGAGAGGCGTTCATGTGAATATCAGTAAGGATGATCGGCGATCGTAAACGTTCTTCTTCAGTTACGATGGGAGGATATGCTCCACACTTACGGATTTATATCTTGGTCCATGAAGTGAATATGGCCGGGATCCTACTGGGGACTGGGCAGGCGATCCTGTGCGTTAAACGTGCTTTCCACCGCATACTTATTGTAACTGTTGTTCTAGTATTTGCTTCTGTCAACTATAGTCGAACCTCTCTAAACCGGACACAGAGAATAGTTAGTTGTGCTTAACTTTGATAGGTTTCATTGCCATTTATCTCGGACAATAATGTCTGTTCCTGATCACAAATCACCCACGTGTGTCTTAAAGTTGTTGTATGTCTGTTTTACAGTAGAACCTCTCTGAACCGCAGGTTCCATTGTATAGCCTATAGGTACATTCCCGTCTATACATGATGCAGTAGTTGATCGGATGTAAAGTTCCAATCGAGCAGTCGGAACAATCCACACGGTTGTAATTTTGTTAATCTTGCCTTTCAGCATTGGGCGGTAGATCATGTCACTTTCTGTCAATTACGACCTGTTCATGATTGCAAAGAAAAAGCAATTGTCTCGGAATTCTACAATGCACTAATAAAGGTGGATTCTCTAAACCGAACACCGTGGGGTCATACCAGGCAGTCCGGCCTAGATAGGTTCCACATTCGTTTTAGTAGAGTGAAATTCGTCGCCGCTATGTGCGGATACAAGAGGCAATATGACCACTACGATGTCGTCGGGCCTTATCCATGATGACGTCGCATCACGATGCTGTTCCAGGAGCCAATACATACCGGTAGTCGTAAGTATTTTCTACTTCGGTCACAATCTGTGAGGCGATCATACACGTGATCTAGATCATAAACGTTCCTCAGTTACGATGGGAGGGTACACGAATCTTACATGTACATTGTAACAACCAATTGACATCGTAGCCATGAATATTACGGGGATCCACACCCGGGGCCATGTGATCTGGTGTAGTAAAGGTGGACGGTCATAAAACCCCAATCAATCCAATTTGCAATAGTTAAACGGATTTAAAGTCCCAATCTAGCAATCAATCCAATCCACACTGTCGTGGATTACTCTCCCTGCGGTGTTGGACAATATATCTGCCATTGATATGTCGGTAATTCATGATTGCCAAGCAGAATGCAATTGTCTCGGGAATTCTTCATACACTATTAATGGTCGGCTCTCTAAACCGGACAGAGTGTCCACCTGGGGTATCCGGTCTAGGGATGTTCCACATTAGTCTTAGTAGATTGAAATTTGTCGTCGTTGTGTACAGATGCGAGCTGCAATACAACCACTCTGCGATGACGACAGGCTTTCTCAGAGATGATGGCAGAACACGGCGGCATTCCAGGCGCCAATCATAGATGTAAGTATTTTCTACTTTGGTCTCGATCTGTGAGGCGATCATACACGTGATCTGGATTGATCTGAGCTTTCGTTAAGTACGATGGGAGGGTTCGTGAATCTTAGTCAATTCACACCTTGACCATGAATATTACGGGTATCCACACCCGGGGCCAAGTGATCCGGTGTAGTACAGGTGCCTGCCAGCAGTCGAGGATAATATTTAAAAAAAATATGGTATATTTCAGCGTAACTACGGTGCTACGTATACAGGTGCATTCCTGTGCGCATATGGCCTTGTAGTTGGACGATAGTAAAAACACAATGTATCAATCAACCCACACATATACAGTATAAGCTAACACGCATTACCAACCCACCCCAAGTATGGCATGTCAAACGTTGCTATATTACATATCTATTTTATTATTATTGTAAGTTTCTTATTGTTATTCAATGTTTCGTTATTGTTATTCAATGTTGCCTTATTGTTATTCTATGCTTCGTTATTGTTTTTCTATGCTTTGTTATTGTCATTGCATGTTCAATATTGTTATTCAATGTTTCGTTATTGTTATTCAATGTTTCATTATTGTTATTTTATGTTTTGTTATTGTTATTCAATGTTGTGTTATTGTTATTCTATACTTCGTTATTGTCATTGTATGTTCGATATTCTTATTCGATGTTCGTTATTGGTATTCAATGTTTTGTGGTTGTTATTAAATGTTGCGTTATTGTTATTCTATACTTCGTTATTGTCATGTCGTTAACAAAGTATAGAATAACAACAACGCAACATTGAATAACAATAACGAAACATTGTATAACAATAACAAACATACAATAATAATAAAATAGATATGTAATATAGCAACGTTTGACATGCCATACCCAAGCATGTAAACATAGAGGATCTGAATAGTTTATTCACACAGGAAAATAAGTCGATGCTCTTCAATGTCAAAATAATCATGATTTCAAGAACATGCATGTGCATTGTAGCATTGTCTTTGAATGTTTCATTGTCGTATTTACGGTGGAATCTCTCTAAAACGGAATGTCCGGCTTAGAAAGGTTCCACTGTAGTTTTAGTGGGTTCAAATTAGTTGGCGCTGTGTGGATGCAAGGAGCGTCAAAACCAGTCGTCATGACATCACAACCGGTGCTGATACATGTGAGTATTTTCCCACTTGTCACATCTGAGAGGCGTTCATGTGAATATAGAACATGATCTGGATCGTATCTTCTTCAGTTACGATGGGAGGATATGCTCCACACTTACGGATTTATATCTTGGTCATGAAGTGAATATGGCCGGGATCTACACCCGGGACCAGGCGATCCTGTGCGCTAAACGTGCTTGCCACCGCATACTTATTGTAACTGTTGTTCTAGTATTTGCTTCTGTCAACTATAGTCGAACCTCTCTAAACCGGACACAGAGAATAGTTAGTTGTGCTGAACTTTGATAGGTTTCATTGCCATTTATCTCGAATAATGTCTGTTCCTGATCACAAATCACCCACGTGTGTCTTAAAGTTGTTGTATGTCTGTTTTACAGTGGAACCTCTCTGAACCGCAGGTTCCATTGTATAGCCTATAGGTACATTCCCGTCTATACATGATGCAGTAGTTGATCGGATGTAAAGTTCCAATCGAGCAGTCGGAACAATCCACACGGTGTAATTTTGTTACTCTGCCTTTCAGCATTGGGCGGTAGATCATGTCACTTTCTGTCCATTACGACTGTTCATGATTGCAAAGAAAAAGCAAATTGTCTCGGAATTCTACAATGCACTAATAAAGGTGGATTCTCTAAACCGGACACCGTGGGGTCATACCAGGCAGTCCGGCCTAGATAGGTTCCACATTCGATTTTAGTAGAGTGAAATTCGTCGCCGCTATGTGCGGATACAAGAGGCAATATGACCACTACGATGTCGTCGGGCCTTATCCATGATGACGTCGCATCACGATGACTGTTCCAGGAGCCAATACATACCGGTAGTCGTAAGTATTTTCTACTTCGGTCACAATCTGTGAGGCGATCATACACGTGATCTAGATCATAAACGTTCCTCAGTTACGATGGGAGGGTACACAAATCTTACATGTACATTGTAACAACCAATTGACACCGTAGCCATGAATATTACGGGGATCCACACCCTGGGCCAAGTGATCTGGTGTAGTAAAGGTGGACGGTCATAAAACCCCAATCAATCCAATTTGCAGTAGTTAAACGGATTTAAAGTCCCAATCTAGCAATCAATCCAATCCACACTGTCGTGGATTACTCTCCCTGCGGTGTTGGACAATATATCTGCCATTGATATGTCGGTAATTCATGATTGCCAAGCAGAAGCAATTGTCTCTGAATTCTTCATAGCACTATTAATGGTCCGGCTCTCCTAAACCGGACACCAGTGTCCCACCCTGGGTAATCCGTCTAGGGATGTTCCACATTTAGTCTTAGTAGATTGAAATTTGTCGTCGTTTGTGTACAGAATGCGAGCTGCAATACAATCCACTCTGCGATGACGACAGGCTTTCTCAGAGATGAATATCAGAACACGGCGGCATTCCAGGCGCCAATCATAGATGTAAGTATTTTCTACTTCGGTCTCGATCTGTGAGGCGATCATACACGTGATCTGGATTGATCTGAGCTTCGTTAAGTACGATGGGATTGTTTCGTGAATCTTAGTCAATTCACACCTTGACCATGAATATTACGGGTATCCACACCCGGGGCCAAGTGATCCGGTGTAGTACAGGTGCCTGCCAGCAGTCGAGGATAATATTTTTAAAAAATATATGATTTCACGTAACTACGGTGCTGCACGTATACAGGTGCATTCCTGTGCGCATATGGCCTTGTAGTTGGACGATAGTAAAAACACAATGTATCAATCAACCCACACATATACAGTATAAGCTAACACGCATTACCAACCCACCCCAAGTATGGCATGTCAAACGTTGCTATTACACATCTATTTTATTATTATTGTATGTTTCTTATTGTTATTCAATGTTTCGTATTGTTATTCAATGTTGCCTTATGTTATCTATGCTTCGTTATTGTTTTTCTATGCTTTGTTATTGTCAATTGCATGTTCAATAATGTTATTAGTCAATGTTTTTCGTTATTGTTATTCAATGTTTCATTATTGTTATTTTATGTTTTGTTTTATTATTGTTATTCAATGTTGTGTTTATTGTTATACTATACTTCGTTATTGTCATTGTATGTTCGATATTCTTATTCGATGTTCGTTATTGGTATTCAATGTTTTGTGGTTGTTATTAAATGTTGCGTTATTGTTATTCTATACTTCGTTATTGTCATGTCGTTAACAAAGTATAGAATAACAACAACGCAACATTGAATAACAATAACGAAACATTGTATAACAATAACAAACATACAATAATAATAAAATAGATATGTAATATAGCAAACGTTTGACATGCCATTATACCCAAGCATGTAAACATAGAGGATCTGAATAGTTTATTCACACAGGAAAATAAGTCGATGCTCTTCAATGTCAAAATAATCATGATTTCAAGAACATGCATGTGCATTGTAGCATTGTCTTTGAATGTTTCATTGTCGTAATTTACGGTGGAATTCTCTCTAAAACGGAATGTCCGCTTAGAAGGGTTCCACTGTAGTTTTAGTGGGTTCAAATTAGTTGGCGCTGTGTGGATGCAAGGAGCGTCCAAAAACCAGTCGTCATGACAATCACAACCGGTGCTGATACATGTGAGTATTTTCCCACTTGTCACATCTGAGAGGCGTTCATGGTGAAATATAGAACCATGATCTGGATCGTAATCTTCTTCAGTTACGATGGGAGGATATGCTCCACACTTACGGATTTATATCTTGGTCATGAAAGTGAATATGGCCGGGATCTACCACCCGGGACCAGGCGATCCTGTGCGTTCAAACGTGCTTGCCACCGCATACTTATTGTAACTGTTGTTCTAGTATTTGCTTCTGTCAACTATAGTCCGAACCTCTCTAAACCGGACACAGAGAATAGTTATTGTGCTGAACTTTGATAGGTTTCATTGCCCATTTATTTATCTCGAATAATGTCTGTTCCTGATCACAAATCACCCACGTGTGTTAAAGTTGTTGTATGTCTGTTTACAGTGGAACCTCTCTGAACGCAGGTTCCATTGTATAAGCCTATAGGTACATTCCCGTCTTTATTACATGATGCAGTATTGTTGATCGGATGTAAAGTTCCAATCGAGCAGTCCGGAACAATCCACACGGTGTAATTTTGTACTCTGCCTTTCAGCATTGGGCGGTTTAGATCATGTCACTTTCTGTCAATTTACGACTGTCATGATTGCAAAGAAAAAGCAATTGTCTCGGAATTCTACAATGCACTAATAAAGGTGGATTCTCTAAACCGGGACCGTTGGGGTCATACCAGGCAGTCCGGCCTAGATAGGTTCCACATTCGTTTTGTAGAGTGAAATTCGTCGCCGCTATGGTGCGGATAAAACAAGAGGCAATATGACCACTACGATGTCGTCGGGCCTTATCCATGATTTGACGTCGCATCACGATGCTGTTCCAGGAGCCAATACCAAATACCAGGTAGTCGTAAGTATTTTTCTACTTCGGTCACAATCTGTGTGGCGATTCATACACGTGATCTAGATCATAAACGTTCCCTCAGTTACGATGGAGTACACAAAATCTTACATGTACATTGTAACAAAAAACAATTGACACCGGTAGCCATGAATATTACGGGGATCACACCCCTGGGCCAAGTGATGGTGTAGTAAAGGTGGACGGTCATAAACCCAATCAATCCAATTTGCAAGTAGTTAAACGGATTTTAAAAAGTCCCAATCTAGCAATCCAATCCAAAAATCCACACTGTCGTGGATTACTCTCCCTGCGGTGTTGGACAAAAAAAAAAAAAAATATATCTGCCAAAATTGATATGTGGTAATTCATGATTGCCAAGCAGAAGCAATTGTCTCTGAAATTCTTCATAGCACTATTAATGGTCGGCTCTCTAAAACGGACACCAGTGTCCACCTGGGTATCCGGTCTAGGGGGATGTTCCACATTAGTCTTAGTAGATTGAATTTGTCGTCGTTGTGTACAGATTGCGAGCTGCAATACAACCACTCTGCGATGACGACAGGCTTTCTCGAGATGATGGCAGAACACGGCGGCATTCCAGGCGCCAATCATAGATGTAAAGTATTTTCCTACTTCGGTCTCGATCTGTGAGGCGATCATACGTGATCTGGATTGATCTGAGCTTTCGTTAAGTACGATGGGAGGGTTCGTGAATCTTAGTCTAGTCAATTCACACCTTGACCATGAATATTACGGGTATCCACACCCGGGGCCAAGTGATCCGGTGTAGTTACAGGTGGGCCTGCCAGCAGTCGAGGATAATATTTTTTAAAAAAATAGGTATATTTTCAGCGTAAACTACGGTGCTACGTATACAGGTGCATTCCTGTGCGCATATGGCCTTGTAGTTGGACGATAGTAAAAACACAATGTATCAATCAACCCACACATATACAGTATAAGCTAACACGCATTACCAACCCACCCCAAGTATGGCATGTCAAACGTTGCTATATTACATATCTATTTTATTATTATTTTATGTTTCTTATTGTTATTCAATGTTTCGTTATTGTTATTTTTCATTGTTGCCTTGTAATTTTTGTTATTCTATACTTCTTTATTGTTTTTCTATGCTTTTGTTATTGTCATTGCATGTTCAATATTGTTGTTTTATTTCAATGTTTCGTTATTATTGTTATTCAATGTTTCCACTTATTGTTATTGTATGTTTTGTTATTGTTATTCAATGTTGTGTTATTGTTTATTCTATACTTCGTTATTGTCATTGTATGTTCGATATTTCTTATTCGATGTTCGTTATTGGTATTCAATGTTTTGTGGTTGTTATTAAATATTGCGTTATTGTTATTCTATACTTCGTTATTGTCATGTCGTTAACAAAGTATAGAATAAAACAACAAAACGCAACATTGATAACAACAACGAAACATGTATAACAATAAAAAACAAAACTACAATAATAATAAAATAGATATGTAATATAGCAACGTTTGACATGCCATACCCAAGCATGTAAACATAGAGGATCTGAATAGTTTATTTTTCACACAGGAAAATAAGTTGATGCTCTTCAATGTCAAATAATCATGATTTCAAGAACATGCATGTGCATTGTAGCATTGTCTTTGAATGTTTCATTGTCGTATTTACGGTGGAATCTCTCTAAACGAATGTCCGGCTTAGAAAGGTTCCACTGTAGTTTTAGTGGGATTTTCAAATTAGTTGGCGCTGTGTGGATGCAAGGAGCGTCAAAACAGTCGTCAGACATCACAACCGTGCTGATACATTGTGAGTATTTTCCCAACCCCCTTGTCACATCTGAGAGGCGTTCATGTGAATATAGAACATGATCTGGATCGTATCTTCTTCAGTTACGATGGGAGGATATGCTCCACACTTACGGATTTATATCTTGGTCATGAAGTGAATATGGCCGGATCTACACCTGGGACCAGGCGATCCTGTGCATTAAACGTGCTTGCCACCGCATACTTATTGTAACTGTTGTTCTAGTATTTGCTTCTGTCAACTATAGTCGAACCTCTCTAAACCGGACACAGAGAATAGTTAGTTGTGCTGAACTTTGATAGGTTTCATTGCCATTTATCTCGGACAATAATGTCTGTTCCTGATCACAAATCACCCACGTGTGTCTTAAAGTTGTTGTATGTCTGTTTTACAGTGGAACCTCTCTGAACCGCAGGTTCCATTGTATAGCCTATAGGTACATTCCCGTCTATACATGATGCAGTAGTTGATCGGATGTAAAGTTCCAATCGAGCAGTCGGAACAATCCACACGGTGTAATTTTGTTACTCTGCCTTTCAGCATTGGGCGGTAGATCATGTCACTTTCTGTCAATTACGACTGTTCATGATTGCAAAGAAAAAGCAATTGTCTCGGAATTCTACAATGCACTAATAAAGGTGGATTCTCTAAACCGGACACCGTGGGGTCATACCAGGCAGTCCGGCCTAGATAGGTTCCACATTCGTTTTAGTAGAGTGAAATTCGTCGCCGCTATGTGCGGATACAAGAGGCAATATGACCACTACGATGTCGTCGGGCCTTATCCATGATGACGTCGCATCACGATGCTGTTCCAGGAGCCAATACATACCGGTAGTCGTAAGTATTTTCTACTTCGGTCACAATCTGTGAGGCGATCATACACGTGATCTAGATCATAAACGTTCCTCAATTACGATGGGAGGGTACACGAATCTTACATGTACATTGTAACAACCAATTGACACCGTAGCCATGAATATTACGGGGATCCACACCCTGGGCCAAGTGATCTGGTGTAGTAAAGGTGGACGGTCATAAAACCCCAATCAATCCAATTTGCAGTAGTTAAACGGATTTAAAGTCCCAATCTAGCAATCAATCCAATCCACACTGTCGTGGATTACTCTCCCTGCGGTGTTGGACAATATATCTGCCATTGATATGTTGGTAATTCATGATTGCCAAGCAGAAGCAATTGTCTCTGAATTCTTCATAGCACTATTAATGGTCGGCTCTCTAAACCGGACACCAGTGTCCACCCTGGGGTATCCGGTCTAGGGATGTTCCACATTAGTCTTAGTAGATTGAAATTTGTCGTCGTTGTGTACAGATGCGAGCTGCAATACAACCACTCTGCGATGACGACAGGCTTTCTCAGAGATGATGGCAGAACACGGCGGCATTCCAGGCGCCAATCATAGATGTAAGTATTTTCTACTTCGGTCTCGATCTGTGAGGCGATCATACACGTGATCTGGATTGATCTGAGCTTTCGTTAAGTACGATGGGAGGGTTCGTGAATCTTAGTCTAGTCAATTCACACCTTGACCATGAATATTACGGGTATCCACACCCGGGGCCAAGTGATCCGGTGTAGTACAGGTGCCTGCCAGCAGTCGAGGATAATATTTTTAAAAAATATGGTATATTTCAGCGTAACTACGGTGCTACGTATACAGGTGCATTCCTGTGCGCATATGGCCTTGTAGTTGGACGATAGTAAAAACACAATGTATCAATCAACCCACACATATACAGTATAAGCTAACACGCATTACCAACCCACCCCAAGTATGGCATGTCAAACGTTGCTATATTACATATCTATTTTATTATTATTGTATGTTTCTTATTGTTATTCAATGTTTCGTTATTGTTATTCAATGTTGCCTTATTGTTATTCTATGCTTCGTTATTGTTTTTCTGTGCTTTGTTATTGTCATTGCATGTTCAATATTGTTATTCAATGTTTCGTTATTGTTATTCAATGTTTCATTATTGTTATTGTATGTTTTGTTATTGTTATTCAATGTTGTGTTATTGTTATTCTATACTTCGTTATTGTCATTGTATGTTCGATATTCTTATTCGATGTTCGTTATTGGTATTCAATGTTTTGTGGTTGTTATTAAATGTTGCGTTATTGTTATTCTATACTTCGTTATTGTCATGTCGTTAACAAAGTATAGAATAAAAACAATGCAACATTGAATAACAATAACGAAACATTGTATAACAATAACAAACATACAATAATAATAAAATAGATATGTAATATAGCAACGTTTGACATGCCATACCCAAGCATGTAAACATAGAGGATCTGAATAGTTTATTCACACAGGAAAATAAGTCGATGCTCTTCAATGTCAAAATAATCATGATTTCAAGAACATGCATGTGCATTGTAGCATTGTCTTTGAATGTTTCATTGTCGTATTTACGGTGGAATCTCTCTAAAACGGAATGTCCGGCTTAGAAAGGTTCCACTGTAGTTTTAGTGGGTTCAAATTAGTTGGCGCTGTGTGGATGCAAGGAGCGTCAAAACCAGTCGTCATGACATCACAACCGGTGCTGATACATGTGAGTATTTTCCCACTTGTCACATCTGAGAGGCGTTCATGTGAATATAGAACATGATCTGGATCGTATCTTCTTCAGTTACGATGGGAGGATATGCTCCACACGTTACGGAATTTATATTCCCATATTGGTCATGAAGTGGAATATGGCCGGGAATCTTACACCAGGACCAGCGATCTTGTGGCCGGGTTAAACTGCTTGCCCACCGCATACTTATTGTAACTGTTTTCTAATTTCTTCTGGGGGTCAACTATAGGTCCGAACCACTCTAAACCGGACACCAGAGAATAGTTTAGTTTGGCTTAACTTTGGATTAAAGTTTCATGCCATTTGTCCTTCGTACCAATAATGTCGTTCCTGGATCACAAAATTCACCCTCGTGTGTCCTAGAAGTTGTTGTTATGTCTTGTTTTAAACTGTTGGAACCTCTCTGAACCGCAGTTCCATTGAATTTAGCCTATAGGTTACAATTCCCGTCTAAACATGATGCATTAGTTTGACGGAATGTAAAGTCCCAATCGCGCCGTCGGAACAAACCACAACGGTGTAATTTGTTTAAACTCTGCCTTTCGGGACATTTGGGCGGTAATCATGTCACTTTCTGTCAATTACGACTGTTTCATGATTGCAAAGAAAAAGCAAATTGTCTCCAAATTCGACAAATTTGCACTAAATAATGGTGGATATCTCTTTAAACCGGACACCGTGGGTATTACCAGCCAATTTCCGGCCCTAGACTGGTTCCACATTCGTTTAGTAAGAAGTGAAATTCGTTCGCCGCTATGTGCGGATTACAAAGGCCAATATAGACCCCTAACAAAAAGTCGTTCGGCCTTATCCCGTGATACGTCGCATCACGATGCTGTTCCAGAGCCAATACAACCGGTTAAAGTTCCGTTAAGTATTTTCTACTTTGGTCACAATCTGTAGGCGATTTTTCAACCCGTGCTCTAGGATCATAAACGTCCTCAGTTACGATGGAGGTACAACCGAATCTTCATGTACTTTGGTAACAACAAATTCACACCGTAGCCGTTGAAATATTACGGGGATCCATCACCCTGGGGCCAAGGTGAAATTCCTTAGGTGTAAAAAAGGTGGACGGGTCATAAAACCCCAATCAATCCAATTTGCAGTAGTTTAAACGGATTTAAAGTCCCCCCAATCTAGCAATCAATCCAATCCCACACTATCGTTGGATTACTCACTCTCCCTGGCAAGTGTTGACAATATATCTCCAAAATTGATATTGACCGGTAATTCAGGATTGCCAGCACAAGCAATTGTCTCAGGAATTCTTCAATAGCCACACTATTAATGGTAGGCTCTCTTAAACCGGAACAACCGGTTTTGTTCCACTCTTGGGGTATCCGGTTTCTAGGATGTTCCACAATAAGTCTTAGTAGATTGGGAACTTTGTCGCGGATTAGTTACATATTGCGAGCTGCAATACAACCACTCTTTAACGATTGACGACAGGCCTTTCTCAGAGATGAATTGGCACAAGACGGCGCGGTACCAGGCGCCAATTCATAAGATGTTAAGTATTATTCTAACTTCGGTCTCGAATCTGTGAGGCGATCATAAAACGCGTGAATCTTGGATTTATCAAGCTTTCGGTTAAGTTACGATGGGAGCTTCGGAATCTTAGTCAATTCACTAACCTTGAAACCGTGGAATATTACGGGTAACCACACCCTTGGCCAAGTGATCCGGTGTAGTAAAACAGGTGGCCTGCAAGCCAGTCCAGGGGATATTATTTCAAACCAAAATATGGTATATTCAGCGTAACAACCGGTGGCCTACGTATACAGAGCATTCCTGGTTGCCATATTGGCCTTGTATTCCGACGATGTTTTAAAAAACACAATGTATCAATCAACCCAACACATAATAAAGCTTTAACACGCATTACAACCCACCCCAAGTAATTGGCATGTTCACACGTTGGCTATATACATAACTATTTTATTATTATTGTAATTTTGTTTTAACTGGTTATTCAATGTTTCGTTATTGATATTCACTGGTTTCATTAGTTAATTCAAGTTGCGTTTTTGTTATTCCCTATACTTGTTATAATGTTCATTGCATGTTTCAATAATGTTTATTCAATTGTTTGGTTATCGTTATTTAGTGTTTAATAATGTGATTTATGTTTAGTTATTGTTATTCCAAATGTTGCGTTATTTTTATTCTAACTTCGTTTATTGTCCATTGTACGTTCAATATTTTATTATTCCAATGTTCGTATTATTGTTATGTAATGTTTGTTACTGATACTCAATGTTGCCGATATTGGTTAGTCCCAATGTTGTTTATTGTTATTCTATACTTCCGTTATTGGTCAGTCGTTAACGTAAGTATTTAGAAATAACAACACCGCAACATTAATAAGAAAAAAGGGGGGGGGGGGGGGGGGGGGGGGGGGGGGGGAAAACAAATTAACAAAACATTGGAATAACAATCAACTAACATACAATAATAATGAAATAGATATGTAATATAGCCAAACGTTTGACATGCCATACCAAGCATGGTAAACATAGAGAATCTGAATAGTATTTTTATTCACACAGGAAAATATAGTCGATGCTCTTCAAATGTCGATATAATCATGATTCAAGAACAAGCTTGTGCATTGTATTCCGTTGTCTTTGAATGTTTCATTGTCGTATTTACGGTGGGAATCTCCTAAAACAACGTCCCTCCCGGGCTTAGAAAGGTTTCACTGTAAGTTTTAGAGTGGTTCAAATTAGTTGCGCTGTTGTGGATGCAAGACGTCAAAACCAAGTCGTCATTTGACATCACATACAACCGCAACTATAACAATGTTGAGTATTTTCCCACTTGTCCGCATCTTGAGAGCGTTCCATGTCTATAATTTTAAGATGGGCGGATAAGGCTTCCCACACTTACGGATTTATATCCCTGGTCCATGAAGTGAATAATGCCGGGATCTACACCAGGACCCAGGCGATCTTGGTGCGTTAAACGTGCTTGCCCAAACCCGGCATACTTTATTGGTAAACGTTGGTTCTAGTATTTCTTCTTTGAAAACCCCAATCTAAAGTCCCAAAAACCTCTCTTTAAACCGGACACAATAATAAGTTAGTTGTGCTTAAACTTTGGATTTAAGTTTCATTGCCCAATTTGGTTCCTCGGACAATATAGTCTGTTCCTGAATCAAAAGCCACCCAACTGTGTCCTTGAAGTTGTTGTTTTCCTGTTTTACGTGGAACCTCTCTGAACCGCAGATCCAATGGTATATGCCTATAAGGTTACATGCCGTCTATACATGATCCCCAGTATTGATCGATGTTAAAGTCCCCCAATTCGAGCAGGTCGGAACGAAACCACAACGGTGTTAATTTTGTACTCTGCCATTTCGACCATTGTAGTTAGATCATGTTCACTTTCTGTAGGGATTAACTTTAACTGTTCATGATTGCAAAAAAAAAGCAAAATTGTCTCAGAATTCTACAATGCACTAGTAATGGTTGGATTCTCTAAACCGGACAACCGTGGGGTTCATATTCCAGGCAGTCCGCCTAACTGGTTCCACATTCGTTTTTAGTATCGTTGAAATTCGGTCGCCGGCTAAATGTGCGGAACAAGAGGCAAATATGAACCACTAAACGGAAAGGTCGTCGGGCCTTATCCGAGATGACGTCGCATCACCGATGCTGTTCCTCAGGGGACCATAACATTACCGTGGTTAGTCGTAAGTATTTGCAACTTCGGGACTCACAATTGTGAGCGCGATTCATAACACGTTGATCTATATCATTAAACGTTCCTCAGTTACATTGGGAGGGTACACAATCTTAACAAATTTGTACATAGTAACAACCAATTCATCACCGTAGGCCATGAATATTAACGGGGATCCAACACCCGGGGGGGGGGCCAAGTGATTCTGTGTAGGAAATGTGGACGTCCATAAAAAACCAATGTTGACGGTCCTAAAACCCAACAATTCAATTGCAGTAGTTAAACCCGGATTTAAAGTCCCAATCCAGCAATCGATCCCAATCCACACTGTCATGGATTACTCTCCCTGCACTGTTGGACAATATATTTCTGCCATTGATAATGTACGTGTAATTCATGATTGCCAAAGGCACAAGCAATTGGTCCCTCTGATCATTTCATAGCACTCTATTAATGGCAGGCTCTCTTAAACCGGACACCGAGTCCACCCGGGGTATCCGGTCCTAAGGGAATGTTCCCACAATAGTCTTAGTAGATGGAAAATTTGTCGTTTTTTCGTTAAGTACCAATTGCAGCTGCAATACACCCACTCTACGATGACGACAAGGCTTTCTCAGAGATGATGGCACAAACGGCGGCGTTCCAGGCGCCATCAAAGATTGTTAAGTATTTTCTACTTCGGTCTCGAACTGTGAGGCGAATTCAAACGCCGGTTGATCCTGGATTTATCAGAGCTTTCGTTAAGTACGATGGGAGGGTTTGTGAATCTTAGTCAATTTCACACCTTGACCGTGAATTATTACGGGTATCCACACCCGGGGCAAGTGATCGGTGTAGTACAGTACAAGTGTCTACCAGCAGTCCAGGATAATATTAAAAAAAATATGGTATATTCAGCGTAACTACTGCTGTGACGTATACAGGTGCATTCCTGTGCGCATATGGGCCTTGTAGTTGGACGATTGTTAAAAACACAATGTATCAAATTCAACCCACACATAATAAGCTTTAACACGCATTATCCCAACCCACCCCAAGTATGGCATGTCAAA
This sequence comes from Conchocele bisecta, assembly GCA_029237695.1. Classification (NCBI taxonomy): domain Eukaryota; kingdom Metazoa; phylum Mollusca; class Bivalvia; order Lucinida; family Thyasiridae; genus Conchocele; species Conchocele bisecta. The sequence continues at coordinate 62,353,135 of CM055281.1, forward strand.
CGTTGCTATATTTACTATCTTTTATTATTATTGGTATGTTTGTTAATGTTATTCAATGTTTCGTTATTGTTATTCATGTTGCATTATTGTTATTTCAATGTTTGCATTATTGTTATTATATACTTTGTTATTGTCATTGCATGTTCAATATTGTTATTAAATGTTTCGTTTATCGTTATTTTTTAGTGTTGAAATTATTGTTTATTTTAGGTTTTGTTATTGTTATTCAATGTTGGCATTATTGTTATTCTATACTTCGTTATTGTCATTGTATGTTCAAAAATATTATTATTTATTCTTCAATGTTCGTTATTGTTATTTAATGTTTTGTTACTGTTATTCAATGTTGCGTTATTGTTTATTCAATGTCGTGTTATTGCTATTCTATACTTCGTTATTGTCATGTCGTTAACGAAATATAGAATAACAACAACACAAACATTGAATAACAATAAACAAAACATTGAATAAACAATAACAAAGTACAATAATAAAAATAGATATGTAATATAGCACGTTTGACATGCCATACCCAAGCATGTAAACATAGAGGATCTGAATTAGTTTATTCACACAGGAAAATAAGTCGATGCTCTTCAATGTCAATATAATCATGATTTCATGAACATGCATTGTGCATTGTAGCGTTGTCTTTGAATGTTTCATTGTGTATTTACGGTGGATCTCTCTAAAACGGAATGTCCGGCTTAGAAAGGTTCCACTGTAGTTTTAGTGGGTTCAAATTAGTTGGCGCAGGGTTTGTGGGATGCAAGAAGCGTCAAAACCAGTCGTCATGACTCACAACGGCGCTGATACATGTGAGTTTTCCCACTTGTCGCATCTGAGAGGCGTTCATGTGAATATAGAACATGATCTGAATCGTAGATGTTCTTCTTCATGTTTACGATGGGAGGATATGCTCCACACTTACGGAATTTATATCTTGGTCATGAAGTGAATATGGCCGGGTCCTACACCTGGGACCAGGCGATCTTGTGCGTTAAACGTGCTTGCCACCGATACTTATTGCAACTTGTTCTAGTATTTGCTTCTGTCAACTATAGTCGACCTCTCTAAACCGGACACAGAGAAAAGTTAGTTGTGGGCTTAACTTTCTTTGATAGGTTTCATTGCCATTTGTCTCGGACAATAATGTCTGTTCCTGATCACAAATCCCCCATGTGTGTTCTTGAAGTTGTTGTTTGTCTGTTTTACAGTGGAACCTCTCTGAACCGCAGGTTCCATTTGTATAGCCTATAGGTACATTCCCGTCTATACATGATGCAGTAGTTGATCGGATGTAAAGTCCAATCGAGCAGTCGGAACAATCCACACTGTGTAATTTTGTTACTATGCCTTTACGACATTGGGCGGTAGAATCATGTCACTTCTGTCAATTACGACTGTTCATGATTGCAAAAGAAAAATCAATTGTCTCAGAATTCTACAATGCACTAATAATGTGCATTCTCTAACGGGGACACCGTGGGGTCATACCAGGCAGTCCGGCCTAGACTGGTTCCCCCCACTTCGTTTTAGTAGAGTGAAATTCGCCGCCGCTATGTGCGGATCAAGAGGCATTTGACCACTACGATGTCGTAGGGGCCTTATCCGTGATGACGTCGAATCACGATGCTGTTCCAGGAGCCAATACATTCCGGTAGTCGTAAGTATTTCTACTTCGGTCACAATCTGTGAGGCGATCATACACATGATCTAGTTCATAAAAACGTTCCTCAGTTACGATGGGAGGGGGGGTACACGAAATCTTTACATGTACATTGTAACAACCCAATTCACACCGTTGCCGTGAATATTACGGGGATAACACACCCGGGTGGGGGGGCCAAGTGATCTGGTGTAGTAAAGGTGGACGGTCATAAACCCCAACCCCAATCGATCCAATTTGCAGTAGTTAAACGGATTTTAAAGTCCCATCTAGCAATGAATCCAATCCACACTGTCGTGGATTACTCTCCTGCAGTGTTGGACAATATATCTGCCAAAAATTGATATGTCGGTATTCATGATTGCCAAGCACAAGCAATTGTCTCGGAATTTTCATAGCACACTATTAATGGTAGGCTCTCTAAACCGGAAAAACAACCGGCCGGTGTCCACCCTGGGGTATCCGGTCTAAGGGAGGGATGTTCAACAATAGTCTTAGTAGATGGAAATTTGTCGTCGTTATGTACAGATGCGAGCTGCAATACAACCACTCTGCGATGACGCAGGCTTTCTCAGAGATGATGGCACAACACGGCGGCGTTCAGGCGCCAATCATAGTTGTTAAGTATTTTTCTACTTCGGTCTCGATCTGTGAGGCGATCATACGCGTGATTCTGGATTGATCAGAGCTTTCACTAAGTACGATGGGAGGGTTCGTGAATCTTAGTCACTTCACACCTTGACCGTGAATATTACGGGTATCCACACCCGGGGCCAAGTGATCCGGTGTAGTACAGGTGCCTACCAGCAGTCCAGGATAATATTTAAAAAAAATATGGTATATTCAGCGTAACTACGGTGCTACGTATACAGGTGCATTCCTGTGCTCATATGGCCTTGTAGTTGGACGATTGTAAAAACACAATGTATCAATCAACCCACACATAATAAGCTTTAACACGCATTATCAACCCACCCCAAGTATGGCATGTCAATTAAACGTTGCTATATTACATATA
>CM055281.1:62356321-62640717 GCA_029237695.1 Conchocele bisecta
TTTTCTACTTCGGTCACAATCTGTGAGGCGATCATACACGTGATCTAGATCATAAACGTTCCTCAATTACGATGGAGGGTACACGAATCTTACATGTACATTGTAACAACCAATTGAAACCGTAGCCATGAATATTACGGGGATCCACACCCTGGGCCAAGTGATCTTGGTAGGTGTAGTAAAAGGTGGACGGTCATAAAACCCAAAACCCCAATCAATCCAATTTACAGTAGTTAAACGGATTTTTAAAGTCCCAATCTTAGCAATCAATCCAATCCACACTGTCGTGGAATTACTCTCCCTGCGGTGTTGGACAATATATCTGCCATTGATATGTTCGGTAATTCATGATTGCCAAGCAGAAGCAATTGTCTCTTGAATTTCTTCATAGCACTATTAATGGTTCGGCTCTCTAAAACCGGACACCAGTGTCCACCCTGGGGTATCCGGTCTTAGGGATGTTCCACATTAGTCTTAGTAGATTGAAATTTGTCGTCGTTGTGTCAGATGCGAGCTGCAATACACCACTCTGCGATGACGACAGGCTTTTCTCAGAGATGATGGCAGAACACCGGCGGCATTCCAGGCGCCAATCATAGATGTAAGTATTTTCTACTTCGGTCTCGATCTGTGAGGCGATCATACACGTGATCTGGATTGATCTGAGCTTTCGTTAAGTACGATGGGAGGGTTCGTGAATCTTAGTCTAATTCACACCATTGACCCTGAATATTACGGGTATCCACACCCGGGGCCAAGTGATCCGGGTTGGTGTAGTACAGGTGCCTGCCAGCAGTCGAGGATAATATTTTTAAAAAATATGGTATATTTCAGCGTAACTACGGTGCTACGTATACAGGTGCATTCCTGTGCGCATATGGCCTTGTAGTTGGACGATAGTAAAAACACAATGTATCAATCAACCCACACATATACAGTATAAGCTAACACGCATTACCAACCCACCCCAAGTATGGCATGTCAAACGTTGCTATATTACATATCTATTTTATTATTATTGTATGTTTCTTATTGTTATTCAATGTTTCGTTATTGTTATTCAATGTTGCCTTATTTTTATTGTTTAGCTTCGTTATTGTTTTTCTGTGCTTTGTTATTGTCATTGCATGTTCAATATTGTTATTCAATGTTTCGTTATTGTTATTCAATGTTCCATTATTGTTATTTTATGTTTTGTTATTGTTATTCAATGTTGTGTTATTGTTATTCTATACTTCGTTATTGTCATTGTATGTTCGATATTCGTATTCGATGTTCGTTATTGGTATTCAATGTTTTGTGGTTGTTATTAAATGTTGCGTTATTGTTATTCTATACTTCGTTATTGTCATGTCGTTAACATGTATAAGTTAATAACAACAACGCAACATAGAATAAAACAACTAACGTTAAACAATTGTAACTAACAATTAATAACATCAAACAATACAATAATAATAAAATAGATATGTAATATAGCAACGTTTGACATGCCATACCCAAGCATGTAAACATAGAGGATCTGAATAGTTTATTCACACAGGAAAATAAGTCGATGCTCTTACAATGTCAAAATAATCATGATTTTTCAAGAACATGCATGTGCATTGTAGCATTGTCTTTGAATGTTTCATTCGTCATATGGACGGTGGAATCTCTCTAAAACGGAATGTCCGGCTTAGAAAGGTTCCACTGTAGTTTTAGTGGGTTCAAATTAGTTGGCGCTGTGTGGATGCATGGAGCGTCAAAACCAGTCGTCATGACATCACAACCGGTGCTGATACATGTGAGTATTTTCCCACTTGTCACATCTGAGAGGCGTTCATGTGAATATAGAACATGATCTGGATCGTATCTTCTTCAGTTACGATGGGAGGATATGCTCCACACTTACGGATTTATATCTTGGTCATGAAGTGAATATGGCCGGGATCTACACCTGGGACCAGGCGATCCTGTGCGTTAAACGTGCTTGCCACCGCATACTTATTGTAACTGTTGTTCTAGTATTTGCTTCTGTCAACTATAGTCGAACCTCTCTAAACCGGACACAGAGAATAGTTAGTTGTGCTGAACTTTGATAGGTTTCATTGCCATTTATCTCGGACAATAATGTCTGTTCCTGATCACAAATCACCCACGTGTGTCTTAAAGTTGTTGTATGTCTGTTTTACAGTGGAACCTCTCTGAACCGCAGGTTCCATTGTATAGCCTATAGGTACATTCCCGTCTATACATGATGCAGTAGTTGATCGGATGTAAAGTTCCAATCGAGCAGTCGGAACAATCCACACGGTGTAATTTTGTTACTCTGCCTTTCAGCATTGGGCGGTAGATCATGTCACTTTCTGTCAATTACGACTGTTCATGATTGCAAAGAAAAAGCAATTGTCTCGGAATTCTACAATGCACTAATAAAGGTGGATTCTCTAAACCGGACACCGTGGGGTCATACCAGGCAGTCCGGCCTAGATAGGTTCCACATTCGTTTTAGTAGAGTGAAATTCGTCGCCGCTATGTGCGGATACAAGAGGCAATATGACCACTACGATGTCGTCGGGCCTTATCCATGATGACGTCGCATCACGATGCTGTTCCAGGAGCCAATACATACCGGTAGTCGTAAGTATTTTCTACTTCGGTCACAATCTGTGAGGCGATCATACACGTGATCTAGATCATAAACGTTCCTCAATTACGATGGGAGGGTACACGAATCTTACATGTACATTGTAACAACCAATTGGACACCGTTAGCCATGAATATTACGGGGATCCACACCCTGGGCCAAGTGATCTGGTGTAGTAAAGGTGGACGGTCATAAAACCCCAATCAATCCAATTTACAGTAGTTAAACGGATTTAAAGTCCCAATCTAGCAATCAATCCAATCCACACTGTCGTGGATTACTCTCCCTGCGGTGTTGGACAATATATCTGCCATTGATATGTCGGTAATTCATGATTGCCAAGCAGAAGCAATTGTCTCGGAATTCTTCATAGCACTATTAATGGTCGGCTCTCTAAACCGGACACCAGTGTCCACCCTGGGGTATCCGGTCTAGGGATGTTCCACATTAGTCTTAGTAGATTGAAATTTGTCGTCGTTGTGTACAGATGCGAGCTGCAATACAACCACTCTGCGATGACGACAGGCTTTCTCAGAGATGATGGCAGAACACGGCGGCATTCCAGGCGCCAATCATAGATGTAAGTATTTTCTACTTCGGTCTCGATCTGTGAGGCGATCATACACGTGATCTGGATTGGTCTGAGCTTTTGCTAAGTACGATGGGAGGGTTCGTGAATATTAGTCAATTCACACCTTGACCGTGAATATTACGGGTATCCACACCCGGGGCCAAGTGATCCGGTGTAGTACAGGTGCCTGCCAGCAGTCCAGGATAATATTTAATAAAGATATGGTGTATTCAGCGTAACTACGGTGCTACGTATACAGGTGCATTCCTGTGCGCATATGGCCTTGTAGTTGGACGATTGTAAAAACACAATGTATCAATCAACCCACACATATACAGTATATAAGCTTTAACACGCATTACCAACCCACCCCAAGTATGGCATGTCAAACGTTGCTATATTACATATCTATTTTATTATTATTGTATGTTTGTTATTGTTATTCAATGTTCCGTTATTGTTATTCAATGTTGCATTAATTTATTGTTATTCTATACTTCGTTATGGTCATTGCATGTTCAATAATGTTATTCAATGTTTCGTTATTGTTATTCAATGTTTCATTATTGTTATTTTATGTTTTGTTATTGTTATTCAATGTTGTGTTATTGTTATTCTATACTTTGTTATTGTCATTGTATGTTCAATATTCTTATTCAATGTTTGTTATTGTTATTCAATGTTTTGTTGTTGTTATTCAATGTTGTGTTATCGTTATTTAATGTTGTGTTATTGTCATTCTATACTTTGTTATTGTCATGTTGTTAGCGAAGTATAGAATAAGAACAACTCAACATTGAATAACAATAACAAAACATTGAATAACAATAACAAACATACAATAATAATAAAATAGATGTGTAATATAGCAACGTTTGACATGCCATACCCAAGCATGTAAACATAGAGGATCTGAATAGTTTATTCACACAGGAAAATAAGTCGATGCTCTTCAATGTCAAAATAATCATGATTTCAAGAACATGCATGTGCATTGTAGCGTTGTCTTTGAATGTTTCATTGTCATATTGATGGTGGTAATCTCGCTTAAAAAAGGAGGAATGGTCCGGCTTAGAAAGGTTTCCCACTTAATTTCTTAGGTTTTAGAGGTTCAAATTAGTTGGCGCTGTGTGGATGCAAGGAGCGTCAAAACCAGTCGTCATATGACATCACAACCGGCGCTGATGCATGTGAGTATTTTCCCACTTGTCGCATCTGAGAGGCGTTCATGTGAACATGTGATCTGGATCGTAAACGTTCTTCTTCAGTTACGATGGGAGGATATGCTCCACACTTACGGATTTATATCTTTGTCATGAAGTGAATATGGCGGGGATCTACACCTGGGCCAGGCGATCGTGTGCGTTAAACGTGCTTGCCACCGCATACTTATTGTAGCTGTTGTTCTAGTATTTGCTTCTGTCAACTATAGTCGAACCTCTAAACCGGACACAGAGAATAGTTAGTTGTGCTGAACTTTGATAGGTTTCATTGCCATTTATCTCAGACAATAATGTCTGTTCCTGATCACAAATCACCCACGTGTGTCTTGAAGTTGTATGTCTGTTTTACAGTGGAACCTCTCTGAACCGCAGGTTCCATTGTATAGCCTATAGGTACATTCCCGTCTATACATGATGCAGTAGTTGATCGGATGTAAAGTCCCAATCGAGCAGTCGGATACAATCCACACGGTGTAATTTTGTTACTCTGCCTTTCGGCATTGGGCGGTAGATCATGTCACTTTCTCTCAATTACGACTGTTCATGATTGCAAAGAAAAAGCAATTGTCTCGGAATTCTACAATGCACTAATAATGGTGGATTCTCTAAACCGGACACCGTGGGGTCTTACCAGGCAGTCCGGCCTAGACAGGTTCCACATTCGTTTTAGTAGAGTGAAATTCGTCGCCGCTATGTGCGGATACAAGAGGCAATATGACCACTACGATGTCGTCGGGCCTTATCCGTGATGACGTCGCATCACGATGCTGTTCCAGGAGCATACCGGTAGTCGTAAGTATTTTCTACTTCGGTCACAATCTGTGAGGCGATCATACACGTGATCTAGATCATAAACGTTCCTCAGTTACGATGGGAGGGTACACGAATCTTACATGTACATTGTAACAACCAATTCACACTGTAGCCGTGAATATTATGGGGATCCACACCCGGGGCCAAGTGATCTGGTGTAGTAAAGGTGGACGGTCATAAAATCCCAATCAATCCAATTTGCAGTAGTTAAACAGATTTAAAGTCCCAATCTAGCAATCAATCCAATCCACACTGTCGTGGATTACTCTCCCTGCGGTGTTGGACAATATATCTGCCATTGATATGTCGGTAATTCATGATTGCCAAGCAGAAGCAATTTTCTCGGAATTCTTCATAGCACTATTAATGGTCGGCTCTCTAAACCGGACACCGGTGTCCACCCTGGGGTATCCGGTCTAGGGATGTTGCACACATATACAGTATAATCTTTAACACGCATTACCAACCCACCCCAAGTATGGCATGTCAAACGTTGCTATATTACATATCTATTTTATTATTATTGTATGTTCGTTATTGTTACGGTATTCAATATTTCGTTATTGATATTCAATGTTGCGTTATTGTTATTCTATACTTTGTTATTGTCATTACATGTTCAATATTGTTATTCAATGTTTTGTTATTGTTATTCAATATTTTGTTTTTTGTTATTTTATGTTTTGTTATTGTTATTCTATACTTCGCTATTGTCATTGTATGTTCAATATTAGTATTCAATGTTTGTTATTGTTATTCAATGTTGCATTATTGTTATTTTATGTTTTGTTATTGTTATTCAAGGTTGTGTTATCGTTATTCTATACTTTGTTATTGTCATTGTATGTTATATATTATTATTCAATGTTTGTTATTGTTATTCAATGTTTCGTTATTGTTATTCTATACTTCGTTATTGTCATGTCGTTAACGAAGTATAGAATAACAACAACACTACATTGAATAACAAAACAAAACATTGAATAACAATAACAAACATACAATAATAATAAAATAGATATGTAATATAGTAACGTTTGACATGCCATACTCAAGCATGTAAACATAGAGGATCTGAATAGTTTATTCACACAGGAAAATAAGTCGATGCTCTTCAATCTCAAAATAATCATGATTTCAAGAACGTGCATTGTAGCATTGTCTTTGAATGTTTCATTGTCGTATTTACGGTGGAATCTCTATAAAACGGAATGTCCGGCTTAGAAAGGTTCCACTGTAGTTTTAGTGGGTTCAAATTATTTGGCGCTGTGTGGATGCAAGGAGCGTCAAAACCAGTCGTCATGACATCACAACCGGCGCTGATACATGTGAGTATTTTCCCACTTGTATCTGAGCGGCGTTCATGTGAATATAGAACATGATCTGGATATCGTAAACATTCTTCTTCAGTTACGATGGGAGGATATGCTCCACACTTACGGATTTATATCTTGGTCATGAAGTGAATATGGCAGGGATCTACACCTGGGACCAGGCGATCCTGTGCGTTAAACGTGCTTGCCACCGCATACTTATTGTAACTATTGTTCTAGTATTTGCTTCTGTCAACTATAGTCGAACCTCTAAACCGGACACAGAGAATAGTTAGTTGCGCTTAACTTTGATAGGTTTCATTGCCATTTATCTCGGACAATAATGTCTGTTCCTGATCACAAATCACCCATGTGTGTCTTGAAGTTGTTGTATGTCTGTTTTACAGTGGAACCTCTCTGAACCGCAGGTTCCATTGTATAGCCTATAGGTACATTCCCGTCTATACATGATGCAGTAGTTGATCGGATGTAAAGTCCCAATCGAGCAGTCGGAACAATCCACACGGTGTAATTTTGTTACTCTGCCTTTCGGCATTGGGCGGTAGATCATGTCACTTTCTCTCAATTACGACTGTTCATGATTGCAAAGAAAAAGCAATTGTCTCGGAATTCTACAATGCACTAATAATGGTGGATTCTCTAAACCGGACACCGTGGGGTCTTAACAGGCCGTCCGGCCTAGACAGGTTCCACATTCGTTTTAGTAGAGTGAAATTCGTCGCCGCTATGTGCGGATACAAGAGGCAATATGACCACTACGATGTCGTCGGGCCTTATCCATGATGACGTCGCATCACGATGCTGTTCCAGGAGCCAATACATACCGGTAGTCGTAAGTATTTTCTACTTCGGTCCACACGGTGTAATTTTGTTACTCTGCCTTTCGGCATTGGGCGGTAGATCATGTCACTTTCTGTCAATTACGACTGTTCATGTGGACGGTCATAAAACCCCAATCAATCCAATTTGCAGTAGTTAAACGGATTTAAAGTCCCAATCTAGCAATCAATCCAATCCACACTGTCGTGGATTACTCTCCCTGTGGTGTTGGACAATACATCTGCCATTGATGTCGGTAATTCATGATTGCCAAGCACAAGCAATTGTCTCGGAATTCTGCAATGCACTAATAATGGTGGATTCTCTAAACCGGACACCGTGGGGTCATACCAGGCCGTCCGGCCTAGGCAGGTTCCACATTCGTTTTAGTAGAGTGAAATTTGTCGCCGCTATGTGCGGATACAAGAGGCAATATGACCACTATGATGTCGTCGGGCCTTATCCATGATGACGTCGCATCACGATGCTGTTCCAGGAGCCAATACATACCGGTAGTCGTAAGTATTTTCTACTTCGGTCACAATTTGTGAGGCGATCATACACGTGATCTAGATCATAAACGTTCCTCAGTTACGATGGGAGGGTACACGAATCTTACATGTACATTGTAACAACCAATTCACACCGTAGCCGTGAATATTATGGGGATCCACACTTCATAACACTATTAATGGTCGGCTCTCTAAACCGGACACCGGTGTCCACCCTGGGGTATCCGGTCTAGGGATGTTCCACATTAGTCTTAGTAGATTGAAATTTGTCGTCGTTGTGTATGGATGCGAGCTGCAATACAACCACTCTGCGATGACAGGCTTTCTCAGAGATGATGGCACAACACGACGGCGTTGTAGGCGCCAATCATAGATGTAAGTATTTTCTACTTCGGTCTCGATCTATAAGGCGATCACGTGATCTGGATTGATCTGAGCTTTCTTTAAGTACGATAAGTAATCTTCAGTTCGGATTGACAGGCATGCGTAGTCTAATGACCTGTTCTTAAGGATACATTCTAAGTAGCTGTAACGGATTTTTATTTCTGGACCAATCCAATCGTCACAAAATGATTTTCAGACTAGTCCATTTATGAAAAGGGGGTGTTTTTATTCTCAAAAAATATAAACATTACTTACAAAAAGTGCAAATCCTGATGAGATGGCTCATTGAATCTGCACTGTTTGTATAAACTTTCGTGTTTCGGGTTATAAGGGTTAACAGCCAGTGGATCAGTGAGCGATCCAGTGTAGCGCTAATCGATCAAGTCCACACAGTATAATTATTGGCACTTTCTCCTCACGAGTTGGGAAATAGAGGATCTTAAATGAGTTTACTAACCCAGCAGAAATCAGGGAATGATTTGTATGCCCCCTATGCGATTGCAAGCGTGCATTTTGTGTTGCTCTTGAGGTTCCATCCGTCCGTGTACAGTTACGTCAAAAAGTTTGTAAGAGTTTCTCCAACATGTAATATTTTCAGCATTACGTGAAGGATTGCTTCGGTATTTGGACACTTGAATCACCTGATCATTTGTCACACACTCGCGCCACCATTAACTTGACCTAGAATCCCTCCAAACCGGACGATCTCCCGACTCGCACACGATTGTGTTCCAGACGCCGATATACACGTGTAAGTATTTACAAGTTGGGTCATAATCCGAGTTATAGTGTGACTACACCTCGTGATCTGGATAGCGAGCTTATTGCGGTTACGGTGGCAGCCTATGCTTATCCATACCTTAACGGTGAATAATACGGGATCAACACCTGGTGCCAAGTGGTATGGTGTAGCAAGGGATCTTGGCCCCAGATATATCGGGGGGGGGCAGTGTTTAATGCTGAAATATTGTATTGTAACTTTAATGATAATAAATATCCCGGGTATGGAACGTGTTCGAGCCTATTTCCACCCTTAAATATAAGCCCGGACGAAACGAGATTTAATGATAATTGTTTGCAGCTTGGAGATCCCTGTCTGTTTAGGATCTTGTGAATGAACGGATGTAATTTAATGAACGGATGTAAATTAAACCCCAGTCAGTCGATCCAATCCACACAATATATTTGTGACACATTCCCACCTCCATCATTGAGAAATAGAGGATCTTAAACGAGATGACCAACCAGGAAAATCAATTGATGACCTTCATTCACCATTTTATCTCCAACGGTACCACCTGTTCATTATTGCAAAACACATGAGACACGCCATGCGATTTTGTACCTGTGCGATTTTTCAGAAATATATATACATGTATACAGAAAATGTGAAAATGTAAGAAAATGTGAAAATGTAAGAAAATGTGAAAATATAAGAAGTTGACACAAATATCAGTGTACATGCGGCATGTAACCTGAAAGTTTTGTCAACTTTTGACTTCATTTATGGAAAATTTGTTAATGTATTTCAAGAAATAATGCAGTTGTCAGAAGTTATACTGAATTTATTACATTATCACAGCCAAAATGGCTGTGATAATGTAATAAATTCAGTATAATAAACAAAATTGCATGGCGTGTCTCAAATATGAATGTTTAAGTCTCGTTTGCAGTACTTTTGGAATCTCTCCAAACGCGACACCTTGGGGAGCTACCAGGGTGTCCGGCGTAGAGAGATTCCACTGTAGGTTTAGTAGATTCAAATAGGAATGAATGGACTTTTTGTGGAATTTATCGGGGTATAAACTTGGAAAAGTTGCGGGAATACTGGACGAAGGCCGGAAGGCCTCGTCCAGTATTCCCGCGACTTTTCCAAGTTTATATCCCGATAAATTCAACAAAAATGCCATTCATTCCTTATAATTCCAGCATTTGAATTAAATTCATCAAGAAAATGTGTTTATTTTGACAGACGGCAGCCATTTGTTTACATTGACAGCACTGACAGCGCACCTGTAGAAAGTAGTTCGGCGTAGGAGTTTACTGGGATATAAATTTTGGACAGAGACTTGCTCTGTGCCAATCAAATGTTAGGGAATTGTATAAATATTTTTGAGCTGGAATTATTTGGCGATGAATGTGGTGCCATGGACAATACTACAAGTCTCCTCTGAAGACGTCACGACCATCTGCGGACGCCCACACGATTGTGTTCCAGGCACCGATATACAGGAGTAAGTATTTACAAGTTGGGTCATAATCTGAGTTATCATGTGACTACACCACGTGATCTGGATAGCACGCTTATTGCGGTTACGCTGGCAGGCTATGCATATCCATAACTAAACGTTGAATCATACGGGATTGACACCTGGTGCCAAGAGATACGGGGTTGCAAGGGTTCCTAGTCCCAGATAGATTGGGGTAGTGTATTTTTATGCCGTCCCCTCCCCCCACCCCCTCCGGTCTCGGTAGGATGCATAGATAGTGTTTGTTATGTCATAACTGCTATATGCCTTGAAGGATTGCTTAAATATGTCAACACAGCATACTTGTGGGCAATTGCCACATATCCATGCTGTCTATGACCTTGAACCTTTGACCTTCACAACTTTTTCACACATTAAGAAGTTTGCCTGAGTTTCTCATTTCTGTCATCGCATCTATATCACTTGGAGGATTACTTAAATATTTATTTGAACACCGCATACTTGTGGACAAATACCACGCATTCATCCTGCCGTTTTTATGACCTTGACATTTAGACATATTGTTTTCGTTCGCGCAAACTAAACAGTCATTAACCATTTCCCGACGATATAATTTACATTATTTTGCTTCGTATTTCAAACATAAATTTCCACACTGATATCAGGGGCGATAACCGGGTTTCCTTAAAATGTTAACATACATTACTATGTATTCTCTGTACCGGTATTTATTTTTTGATGTGCAATGATCATACTTTATAATCTGTCGAAAATATTTTTTCAGGTGACACATTTAATTTAAATACCATTCCTCATTTGCATATGAAAATAGCCGGATACCATCGCGCGTCCCTATCAGTGAAACAAATATTACTAAATGTTTATATCTGTATAGCGGGCACTCGTAATGTTTAGAACTGGTGGAATAGTGACACACGTATATACTTATTTAATTCTTATAACGAACATTGTGTGCCTACTGAGTGGGCATATACCTTTAAGAAGTTTGCCGCAGTTACTCTTTATGCCCCCGCCACCGAATGGTGAGGGGGGCATATAGTGTTACCAGCGTCCGTACGTACGTAACGTACGTCCCGAAACCTTAACGCTGGGTAAATGGCTTATCAATTTCTGTTTCCTTGCTCGCATCTGCTTCACATTTCACACACGCATTGCTCCAATGGTCCTCTACCGCCCTGTGACAAATCCACATTCGTCCCACCCCCGCTAAGCCCAGGGTCAAGGTCACAGACTTGGTGAGTTCGAAACCTTAACGCTGGGTAAATGGCTTATAATTTCTGTTTCCTTGCTCGGATCTGCTTCACATTTCACACATGCATTGCTCCAATGGTCCTCTACCGCCCTGTGACAAATCCACATTCGTCCCGCCCCCGCTAAGCCCAGGGTCAAGCTCACAGACTTGGTGCGTTCGAAACCTTAACGCTGGGTAAGTGGCTTATCATTTCTGTTTCCTTGCTCGGATCTGCTTCACATTTCACACACGCATTGCTCCAATGGTCCTCTACCGCCCTGTGACAAATCCATTCGTCCCGCCCCCGCTAAGCCGAGGGTCAAGGCCACAGACTTGGTGCGTTCGAAACCTTAACGCTGGGTAAATGGCTTATCATTTCTGTTTCCTTGCTCGGATCTGCTTCACATTTCACACACGCATTGCTCCAATGGTCCTCTACCGCCCTGTGACAAATCCACATTCGTCCTGCTAAGCCCAGGGTCAAGGTCGCAGACTCGTGTCTCTTTAGGACATTGTAAAAGGACGGTTGTAATGCTCGAATCAGTCCATTTTGTCCGCGCAATATATTTGACACACCGCCACCTACATCATTGAGAAACAGAGGATTTTATATGAGACTCGCCATGCGAGATTGTACCTGAGAACACTGTGCAATTTGTCATGAAATATATTACCACTTTGCTATGAAAATTTTGTCGTCTTTCGACATCATTTACGGAAAATATAGTAAATTTTGTAAATATTTTTCATTTGTCTGGAGGAATGGGGCTTATGGGTTTTGCCACCAGTGTAGATCCATTCATGTACATCCGCACAGTCTGATCAGTATCTGCACTATTCGCCATTCCGTCAATGAAACGTCGTGTTTCTAACAATTAATATAGATCGATCATTAGCAGGCTACAGGAGAGCTACACGGGTCACAATTAAATCACATAAGTCCCATTTCTCCAGTCACAGCCACAAATGCCAGAACCAACAAAATCAATTGATGAGCTTCATGTACAGTGGAACCCCTCTAAACCAGACACTCGGGAGAATATGAATGTTTACCTTAGATGTGCTTCACCGTTATGCATCTCTGATCACAATGTCTGTTCATGATTGCAAAACACTAGAATGTGTCATGAAGTTCTCACATGTCTGATTTACAGTGGAACATATCTAAACCGGACACCCTGGGAACCTCCCAGGTTGTCCGGCCTAGAGGTTCCACTGTACAACATGACAGTTGGAACATCTCTACACCTGACAGCCTGCGGTCCTCCCAGGTTGTCCATCCTAGAGGTTACACTGTAGTTTTAATACTCAAAATTAGTTGGTGCTGGATGTGGAAGCGTGCTGGCACCGCAATCGAACTCACGACACGACGGTGTTCCAGGCAACGATACATAGATGCAACTGGATCATATGCCAGGAGTTGATCAGGTGACTATTCCACATATTCTGGATAGCGAACTTACATCAGTTACATTGGAACCTCTCTAAACCGGACAACAAAAAAACACCCGTGATCTTATTTTTTATGAGTTTCTTGGACATTTATCTCCGGTGATAATGTCTGTTTGTGATCGCATAGCACACAGCTATAGCTCAGAATGATAAAATACCTGATTTACAGTGAAGCCTCTCTAAGCCGGACACCCAGGGTGTTCGGCTTAGAGAGGTTTCACTGTATGACGGGAGGGTATTCGCATTAAATATTTTTATCGCCAATTGCGAAAGTGCGCCAATTGCGAAAAGTGGCGATCGACAGCGGAAACCCTGGCATTTGCACGGTACAGCCTTAAGGATCCACAGCTACTGAATTCACACCTGGGGCCAAGTGATACTATAGGAATGAATGGCCTTTTTGTGGAATTTATCGGGGTATAAATTCAACAAAAAGGCCATTCATTCCTTATAATTCCAGCATTTGAAATAAATTCATCAAGAAAATGTGTTTATTTTCCATTTTCTTAAGAATTATTTTAACTGCGCCTCACGGTTACGGAAAGTAGTTTGGCATGGAGTTTACTGGAATATAAATTCTGGACAGAGACTTGCTACGGACCAATCAAATGTTAGGGAATTGTGTAAATATTTTTGTGCTGGAATTATGGTGTAGTAAGGGTGGCTGGGCCCAGTTAGATCGGCGTAGTGCGTTTTATTGCTGAAATATTGTATTGTACAATACATAACTTTAATTCTGATTGTTTACTACTTCTCGATTCCTGTTGAGGATCTCGTGAATGAAGTGATGTAAAGCCCCAATCAGTCGATCCAATCCATGCAGTATAGTTTTGACATCACTCCCACCTCCAGCATCGAGAAATAGAGCATCTTAACCGAGATGAGCAATTAGTTTAAACAATAGTTATTTCAAGTTATGGCAAGTGAGATATATGTATATACATACAATTGAGAACAGGATTAGAAAACAAACTTTTACATGGAAAAAGATGAGATGAACAATTAATGAGCATTATTTAAAGTTTTCATCACTGATTGTAATACATGTAGGTATCTGCTTGTCGTCATCTTGATTGCTCGCTTGCAGTATTTACGGTGGAACCTCTACACCTAACACACTGAAAATTAACATCTGAAAATTCATTCCAGTTATTTAGGGGTGAACGGGTTAAGCGAGTTTGTGAACCCAGCGGAAATCAGAAATTCTCTTAATTGTTGCTGACTGTAATAGCTCTCCTTGGTTGTGCCAGTTACATTGAAATAAGTTCTTCATTCTGCTGTAACGTAGATTACTTCTTTACTGTATCAGCGATTCGTGTTAAACTTCATATCTCGTCATACAGAACGAACAGAACAGAACAGAACATATCATTTATTAAAAGCAAAGTCACCTCTGGCCACATGCAAGTGGCATATGAGAACATGCTGATTCATTAATATAGACAAGGTAATGTACAATGTACGGATGGTAAGATAATGTGATGTAGCAGTTGTGGCAGGGAGGATACAGCATAAACACAATGTGATTTGCTTAGAAATTTCTGTCCTCCATTCTGCTATTCTTAACTGTATCGGCGATTGGCTTGAAACTTCTTGTGTATTTTTCTCATCATTCATTCCACATACCACCTAATGGCATACTCCCCCACCCCCAGTGTTAAGGTAAAAGCATAACTTAGATATTTCCGTTCAGTAAATGTGTTTCTCCTTTCTCATATAATTCCAGCACAAAAATATTTAGATAATTCCCTAACATTTGATTGGTCCGTAGCAAGTCTCTGTCCAAAGTTTATATCCCGGTAAACTCCCACGCCAAACTACTTTCCGTAACCGTCAGGCGCAGTTAAAATAATTCTTAAGAAAATGGAAAATAAACACATGTTCTTGATGAATTTATTTAAAATTCTGGAATTATAAGGAATGAATGGCCTTTTTGTGGAATTTATCGGGGATATAAACTTGGAAAAGTCGCGGGAATATTGGACGAGGCCTTCCGGCCTTCGTCCAGTATTCCCGCGACTTTTCCAAGTTTATACCCCGATAAATTCCACAAAAAGGCCATTCATTCCTATAATAACTTCTTTACTGTATCAGTGATTGGCTTGAAATAACATGTGCATATTTATGGTCCAACCACCACAGCGATGAGATATATGCCGTCAGTGGTGTTCTTGTTGCATAATAGACTAATCTTGCCGACCAATGGAATGTCAAGGTTGTGGAGATAACAGGCTGGTTACTAGGGCTGAACATTTGATGAGCGAGTGTATTGAATATGTAAAGTCAGAGCTCCAGAGAAGTTTTGTATCTAAAGAGTATTATACCCCCATATTTCAAATTCAATGCATAGTTTACTTTTACAAATGTATTATTGATTGTCTTCCTTATTAAATAGGGAACAAATGATAAAAAAAAGAAGAAAAAAATTCACTTAAGTCAATATTCACCTTTATTACAGTATTATAATTCCAGCACAAAAATATTTACACAATTCCCGAACATTTGATTGGTCCATAGCAAGTCTCTGTCCAAAATTTATATCCCAGTAAACTCCCACGCCGAACTACTTTCCGTAACCGTCAGGCGCAGTTAAAATAATTCTTAAGACAACGGAAAATAAACACATTTTCTTGATGAATGTAATTCAAATGCTGGAATTATAAGGAATGAATGGCCTTTTTGTGGAATTTATCGGGGATATAAACTTGGAAAAGTCGTGGGAATACTGGACAAGGCCTTCCGGCCTTCGTCCAGTATTTCCGCGACTTTTCCAAGTTTATACCCCGATAAATTCCGGCCTTGTCCAGTATTCCCGCGACTTTTCCAAGTTTATATCCCCGATAAATTCCACAAAAAGGCCATTCATTCCTATTTTGACTACTCAATTTGAAAATCAATGCGTATTTTCACATTGCTGTGAGTATTTTGTGAGTACTTTTGATAATCAAGGCGTATTCTGCTAAAATAAGTGCGTAAATACGACAATATGCACATTATCTGGGGCTCTGTAAAGTGACATTCGTTTTAGAATTTATTACTGTCTGTTCCACGTTTTGCTGCCAACGAACTTTTGGCTATTAAAGACATTAAATCTAAAAAATATTTAAAAGTAAGTACTTTTTTATCAATAACAAGTCGCCCTCCTGAAAAACATTTGATGAAATTCCATCAAATATTGATTTTATTGCGAAAATACGATTTTCCTATGGGAATTTAACATGGGGGCTAAAAATAGATTTTTTTTAAATATTTTTTTTATTTGTGGACCGATTTTCAAAGTATAACTTGTTTTCTTAGTTACATCATTTTCAAGCCATCTCGCCAGGTTTCGGAGTCCATTTCTAAAATTTAAAAAGTTTTGGAAATTGACTCCCCATGTTAAATTCCCATAGGAAAATTGTTTTTTCGCAATAAAATCAATATTTGATGGAATTTCATCAAACAATTTTTTTTGGGGAGGGTGACTTTTGTTATTGGTGAAAAAGTACTTGCATGTACATGTTAAATATTTTTTAGATTTAATGTGTTTAATAGCCAAACGTTCGTCGGCAGCAAAACGTGGAACAGACAGTAGTTTCTGTGGTGACATCAATAAGATTGTTCTTATTGCAGAAAATGGTTCACTGTGGCAGCCACCATCCTGGAGCGGACATACGACACAACGGTTGGGTGGAAGAAACAACTTAATGTGCAATAAGAGTGTCAAAATAGACTTGAAGCAAGCGGTTATATATCATGCAATTATGATGTACATTTACAAGCTTCATTTTCTCAAACTTTCAATACACCGTTTATATGTGATTGCAAATTACAATATTAGAAAATATTAGAATATTTGAAACTTAAAAGTTTACTCATTTTAAAACACACAATGTTTTTTTTCGGATGTACAATATTTCAAGTTGTGAACAACAATAGTAGTTTCAGCAGTTCGGTTGAAGCCGCATCCTGTGATTGTATTTCCGTGAGCCTATTTTAACCCTTAAACCGCTATCTTAATTTTTTGTCGTCTGCTGTTTATTTTCCATTTTTATCATCAAAAACATGCTTTTACAACATTTTAGAATAATTTACAACATGCTTTGACAGCACTTCAGAAACATTTCCATTGGAAATGATTCTGAAGTGCTGTCAAAACATGTTTTTATTGAGAAATAAGGCAAGATATAAAAGCAACAGCAGATGACTATTGTTGTGAGTAGTGGTCTAAGGGTTAATCTATGTTGGTGTATGAACTATGGAACACATGGTATTCAATTGTCTGTCATACTAATGCTGGTGATAACAAAACTTAGATTGCACAGAGCTCCAGATAAGCTGCGTATCTGCTTAAATACCCAATTAAAATTCCCAAAAACCCAATTGAAATCAGAAGTAGCGAGTATCAAAAAGCAATGACAAATTTGTGGTATCTTTATCATGCTGCAGAAAACAATAAACATACCACAAATATAGCATATTTTTCTTATTTTCCGTGAAAACACTGGTATTTCATTAGAATTGTCTCCAAGGAGACAATTCTAATGAAATGCCGAGACATGTTTTCATTTTGAAGTAAAACAATTCATTAATTGCTGTCTGTTGATGTGTAAACAGTTGTGTAATTTTATTTTACTCAATTAAAATGTTGAAATACCCAATTACTTCAGAAATGATGGTGTGAAAATACCTACTCAATTACTAATTCCTTATCTGGAGCGCTGTTGCAAAAGGAACATCCCAGTTAACTACGACGTGCGTCTTGCATTTTAATTTCAATCTGGTTTCATCATTCCAATATACAAGACAGGGTTTTATTTTGAACGGTAAAACATCACTTGTTCCCTAATGTTTCCATACCACTATCTATATAACATACACTTGGAACGCGGGGAGAATGTGTTGTTGGTAAGCGACATGAGTCGTTACAAAGAGCCTGGAGCACGGTACGATGGGGAGCGAATTCTAGACACAGGCAGTGAAAGTAGGAAATGTACGGAGTTGTTTCAATGTTTATTATTTATAACCCTAAGTAACTGGAATGGGTTTTGATATGTTAATTTTGCAACCATTCCAACCGTCACAAAATTAGACTAGTCCATTTATGAAAAGAGGATGCTTTTTGTTCTAAAAAATATGAAAATTACTTTCAAAAAGTGCAGATCATGGTGAGCTGTCTCGTTGTGAGCCGGCTGTTCTGGATCTGCACTGTTTGCATAAACCGCAATAGCGGACTTTTGGGTTCAAAGGGTTTGAGAAATGATATTTTAAAATACAACATTTTGTCAGAAATAATGCATATTTAGAATAAAGTATGCAAACTATTGAGAGTATTTAAACAGTACATGTCTGGATCAGTCTGACAAGTGTCTACAGTGTTTGATAGACCGGTATGACGAACACTGTAGTAGCATGGCTGTCTTATACATTTACATCGCCTTTCTTTCTTTGTTACTTGTTTACTTTACTAACCCAGGGCTCCAGATAAGGAATTAGTAATCAAGTATTTTCACTCCATCATTTCTGAAGCAATTGGGTATTTCAATATTTTAATTGGGTAAAATAAAATCACACTACTGTTTACACATCAACAGACCGCAATTATTGAATAGTTTGCTCGAAATGAAAACATGTCTTGGCATTTCATTAGAATTGTCTCCTTGGAGACAATTCTAATGAAATACCAAGATGTGTTTTATAAGAAAAATATGCTATTTTTGTGGTCTGTTTATTGTTTTCTGTAGCATGATAAAGGTACTACAAATTTGTTATTGCTTTTTGATACTCACTACTTCTGATTTCAATTGGGTTTTTGGCAATTTTAATTGGGTATTTACGCAAATACGCAGCTTATCTGGAGCTCTGCTAACCACTCTCTTCTGTTTCGAGTATGGGTCTGCATGTAAGGAAATGTAAATGCATTCAATGGCTTAGGCTTCTAGTACAAGTATTGATACCAAATTTGAATTTGTTGGAGAATACAAGATAGCATCGTGATATCTCTCACTTTCAATGCATGTGTCACAAATTCTCTCGCACCGACGAATACTTCAGTCTCATTGTAAGGCGCGCGCCCCTCATGTTGTTCCCAGAAGATCACTTCCCACCGTGTTCCGAGTACATGCTGTGTATATACTGGCATGTCAAACGTTCTGTGGCAATTGTTTTTAGCTCGACTATTCGAAGAATAAGTAGAGCTTATGTTGTCGCGTCGGCGTCACCGTCACGCCTTGGTTAAGGTTTTTAGTCAACCTTGTATATGGAATACTACTGGCCCTACACCCACCATACTTGCACAACTTCATCTCCTAGTGATGTACATCAATAACCCCTGATCTATATTTGACCTTAACCTTGACCTACATTTCCCTTGGTTAAGGTCTTTAGTCTAGCTTGTATATGGAATATTCCTGGCCCTACACCCACCATACTTGGACAACTTCATCTCCTAGTGATGTACATCAACAACCACTCACCTATATTTGACCTTGACCTACATTTAACTTTGAATTACTTAGTTAATTCCCCTTGGTTAAGGTTTTTAGTCAAGCTTGTACATGGAATACTATTGTGCATACTAACACCATACTTGGACAACCTTTTCTCATAGCGATGTACATCAATAACCCCTGATCTATATTTGACCTTGACCTACATTTCCTCTTGAATTACTTACTTAATTCTCCTTGGTTGAGGTTTTTAGTCAAGCTTGTAGATGCAATACTCCTGGCCCTACACCAACCATACTTGGACAACTTCATCTCCTAGTGATGTACATCAATAATCCCTGACCTATATTTGACCTTGACCTACTTTTATCCTTGGATTACTTTCTTATTTCCCCTTGGTTAAGGTTTTTGGTCAAGCTTGTACATGGAATACTATTGTGCATACTAACACCATACTTGGACAACCTTTTCTCATAGTGATGTACATCAATAACCCCTGATCTATATTTGACCTTGACCTACATTTCCTCTTGAATTACTTACTTAATTCTCCTTGGTTAAGGTTTTTAGTCAAGCTTGTAGATGCAATACTCCTGGCCCTACACCAACCATACTTGGACAACTTCATCTGCTAGTGATGTACATCAATAATCCCTGACCTATATTTGACCTTGACCTACTTTTATCCTTGGTTAAGGTTTTTAGTCAAGCTTGTATATGGAATATTCCTGGGCCTACAGCAACCATACTTGAAAAACTTCATCTAGTGATGTACATCAATAACCCCTGACCTACATCTGACATTGACATACATTTAACCTTGAATTACTTACTTAATTTCCCTTCGTTATGGTTTTTAGTCAACCTTGGTTAACGTTTTTATGCAGGCCGCGGCCACATTGACCTACATTTAACCTTGAATTACTTACTTAATTTCCCTTGGTTAAGGTTTTTAGTCAACCTTGGTTAAGGTTTTTATGCAGGCCGCGGCCACCTTGTTTGTCAAACTATGTGTACATCGACAACCCTCGTAGTCGAGCTATGCTGTTCTCCTACAGCTCTTGTTGTTTATTTATAATAAGAAAACCATTGTTGAATTATTAATTGCAAAACCACTGTCTAATTAATTTATTATTTTTCATTTTGCTTCTTTATGTTGCCATCATCATCATGCTAGAAGGTTGGGCATCATTTTGTGCATTGCTCATCCATCAAACACTGGTTGATAGTTTTACTTTAAAATGCAACCAAACATTGGATACGGATTCATAGATAATATTATTGAAACTTAAATTCTTGTGCGTGACTTGAGGTGTTCTTCATTGGAAAGAAATTAATAAGAAATACGAAAAGAATGTGCCTGGATATTAAAATATAAAACTGTATACCTGTATATGAAAGTGCTACAATATTTTCCTAGATATGAAAATGCTAAAATATTACCTGTATAAACAACGCTAGTTTTATATATGCCTGCAACTGAAACTTCTAAAATGAACCTCACCTGGTTTCTATTCTTGTGAAGGTCATTTCAATGTATTTCTGTTGACTAATGTTGGACAATACTTCAGTAATCAAAAACCAACCCTTCCAACGTTTTGGCGCGGCACGGAAACGGGAATGTACTCGGCAGAGCCTCGCCCATCCGTTTCCTGAGCCTTGCCAGATATTTTTTCCCATTCACGGCACTAACCTACTATTCTCTATATATTATACGCCGTAATCTGACAACACTGGTCTTATTTCATTTCTGGCTACTGTAGAATCTGATGTGTACCCACATAGTTAACCTGAATGTTATGGCTGCCATGCAAGGCGACCAATAAGTAATATATGTAGTTATAGTTCACATATTGATTTTTTAATAAATTAATTTCATAGTGAGCACAAGCGAGCAAGAAATTAATTTATTAATCATTCAATATGTGAACTATAACTCACTTATATGTGAACTGAACTATAACTCACTTATTGTTTGCAACGCCCCATCGCATTCTCATGTTTCGTTTGAACAGAGTGCCGCCCCCCTACACGCTTGCAAATCCCAATACTATTACATGATTGGCAACGAATCGATCATGTACACGCGGCGACATGATGCACATTACAGGAAATTATATCAACAAGGCGGAACCTATGGCTATATATATATAGCTTTGCAAGTATTGCAACATTTAATGATTAATATAATTGATATTGATGAAAGTGTCGCAATTGCAATTGAGAAGAAATGCTGTGCTTTCATTGGTCGAGAAACTAGGGCAAACAATAAGTCGCCTTGCCAGCCAGCCATTAAATTCGGGTTACCTGATAGTAATTTTCTGGATAGTTCACCGAGAATTTAGTAAACAGTAAAGACCCTGATTGCACTGCATGAATGTGCATACATATATTGGCCAACAACACACATTGACCGGAAATCGTGTTTCTTTTTTGTCAGATTGCGACCCGTGTTTGCTAGCAACAATAAAGTTACTTAAATAAGTGATATTATTGCAAACAGTGCAGGCACTGTTTACCTGTTCGATTTCGTCAGCCGTGGGTCCATCTATTCAAAGGTGGAGCATGGATGGCTATAAGACGCGATGTTAGATATTGCTACAAATCCAATTGTTTCCACACTATAACTGTTATTCGCATTCTGTCTGCCATGTTTAAGTGGGTGGTGGTCGGGCGAACGAGACGGCGTAAATTAACGGTAGGTGTTCCTCCTTATAGGAATCACTATTTGCCTGGTTTGGCCCTCCGGTACGTTTTTATCTTTGGCTGTTTTGTTACCTGGGAGTTGAATTGGGTTATTGCCCATTATAAAAGTAGTAAGATTATTACTGATCCTACTGCTTTTGGGAGGGGCCAAGTGATTCTGGTGTGGCAAGGACCTCGCATCAGATCAGGATATTTCTGATTTCAGGGCTGAATATATAGTTTTGTTATTGAAAATATTCAGTTCTGATTTTGGGTTTTTTCCCCTACTTATGCATGTACTTGTACAGGTAATATATGGTGGGTGGCAAGTGGGAGCACGCAATGGGTAATTTAACAATTGGGGTTCATCATTACCGGAATCACGACTGTAAACCTGGTTTGGCCCTCACGTCTTTGGCATTTTGTATGTGACAGTTGAATCTGGTTATACCCCTTATGTGTGTATTACGATATTCGTAATCCTATTTTAGGGGAAGGGGCCAAGTGACTTGGTGTGGTATGGACCTGGCACCAGGTCAGGTTATTCTAATCACAGGGAGCCCCGTGCAGGCACCGGGGCGGGATCAACTGATCCTGAGAATAGTGCTGCAGTAACCATTGCTTGTCGTAAAAGGCGACTAAACTGGCTTAACGATTGGGTTCATACTTTCCGGAACACACTATACCGGATTTGGCCCTCATGTACATTTTTGGCTTTCTTGTATGTGAGAGTTGAGTCAGGCTATGCCCCATATATAAAAGTAAGATTAGCGCTAATCCTATTACTTTTAGGGGATGGGATAAATTATGCTGGTGTGGCGAGGGCCTGGCACCAGATCAGGTTCTTCTAATTTCAGGACTGAATATATATTTTGATTGTAAATATGGAGTTCTGAAGTTGGGATTTACACCCCTCGGACAGGTGGATACGGGACACGACCCCGTTGACCCGTCTGCGTGTAGACTCCCTGAGGCTTGTACCTCTATGTCAGAAAAGTGGACGTTAAACCCTATTCACTCACTCGCTCAATAAATGTAAATCCAATAATTATTTACAAGAAAACCTTTCTTGCCTTATACATGTATAGTCCAGGTGTGATCACGTGGTACTAACAACAAGTACTGAAATTTCCAGAATCCATCTGATTCAAAGTACATATTCTTTTATAGTGTCCTTATTACGTAACGGATTTTGATGAAATATGGCGCATCAACCGCATCTTGTTAAGTTGCAGTTGGTGGTCTCTGTATTCTCGCCCAACCTTCTGTCGTTTTTGCGAGGAATCGATTTCCGGAATCGATTTCCGTGTCTCCGACATGGAAATCGATTCTTCGCAAAAACGACCTCAATCTGTGCCAAACTCCCTGGACGACCAAATGCAGCTCATGGATACGCGTTTGCTGCGCCATATTTCATAAAAATCCATTTCATATTAAGGAAAATATCAAATAATACTTTCAAGATTTCAACACTTTCAGCCACTGTTGTTGTTATAACCACGTGTTGTTGTTATAACCACGTGATCATGTATGAATGAAAACATGTTTTTCTAGCCACCATTCCCCACCAGTATACAGTGTTGAGTTTTGTAGTTTACTTGCTTTTGTACCGGTAGGTTGCTTTTTTTTTATTTTTGCAGTTTTTTTTATTTTTGCAGCTACTGATTTTGGCAGTACACTGCTGATTTTGACAGTACACTACTGATTTTGACAGTACACTACTGAAGTTTTGCAGTAAACTACTGATTTTGGCAGTAAACTACTGATGTTTGCAGTACACTACTGATTTTGGCAGTAAGCTACTGATTTTGGCAGTACATTGCTGATTTTGGCAGTACACTGCTGCTTTTGGCAGTACACTGCTGATTTTGGCAGTAAACTACTGGTTTTGGCAGTACACTGCTGATTTTGGCAGTACACTACTGATTTTGGCAGTATACTATTGATTTTGGCAGTACACTGCTGATTTTGGCAGTATACTACTGATTTTGGCAGTAGTCTGCTGATTTTGGCAGTAGGCAGTACACTACTGATGTTGGCAGTACACTACTGATTTTACTGATGTTGGCAGTACACTACTGATTTTGGCAGTACACTACTGATTTTGAAAGTGGGTGGCAGGTGGGAGTTTATTCTAATTTCAGGGCTGAATATATTTGTTCTCTATGTAAATATTCCGTTTTGATTTTGGGACTTTCCCCCAATGGTTATGTAACGTTTAAAAACCCAACAATATTACTTTCAACCAATATAGTTTAATATACCTCAATAAATTCTCAAAAACTTCTGTAACTGCAGAAATGGGGCTTATGCTTTTCGCGACCAGTGTAGATCCAGATCAGCCTGTGCATCCGCACAGTCTGATCAGGATCTGCACTGTTCGCCATTCCATCAATGAAACACCCATCATGTTTCTAATAACAAATTGTTATCAGGCTGAAGGAGAGTGTTATTTGATCAGGGGCTACACTGGTCACGAATGCCCTAAGCCCCATTTCTCCAGTCACAGCCACATATAACGTGTAAAAATCCAACAATACTGGACTAAGTAAGTTTAATATACACCAGTAACTTTTCAAAAACTAATTTGTTCCTTTCTTAAATGAAACGTTGTGCCCACTCACTTTTCCTTATCAGCTAAAACATATACAGTGGAACCTCTCTAAACCGGACAACAAGAAACATTTGAGATCATAATTTTGATGGGTTTCTTGGTCATTTATCTCCGGTGATAATGTATGTTCGTGATCGCATAGCTATGGCTCGGAATAATCAAATGCCTGATTTACAGTGACATCTTTTTAAACCAGACACCCTGGGGACATCCCAGGGTGTCCGGTTTAGTGAGGTTTCACTGTATTATCTTAAATAAACAAGATTGTTTGCAGTGTGCAGTTGTAAGTGTAATTACTGTTGATTTTGATATAAATTTCGTGCAAATTGTACATTCCCTGCTATAATCAATTAAAGTATTTTCTAATGTATCTAGACTTGCTGTTGTACATCAATCATAACCTCCTGATCAGGCCCTACATTGTTTGCCAGAAACCAATAGTTTAACTCCTCCCTTGCATAACCTCCCTTGCATAACCTCTCTACATGCTATAAACCATCTGCCATTTTAATTATCCACTCGCCGATGTAACACCTTTCATTTTTCAATAACTAATGAACTGCTTCACTGCTTCCGATTTTGATAATATTTGGCCACAATGTGTGTCTTGGGATGGTGCTTTGTTTTGCATACGGTCCACGTCCGACCGAACAAGGTCAAGGTCACTGAGGACTTGTGTTCACATTGTTTGTAAGGCAAAACTTTTTATTTTTGTTTATTCAAATAAGTATAAGCAGTTTCAAGCCAATCCTATTGTAACGGAAACAGTTTGTTTTGTTGGGGTTTAACGGCCTATCAACAGCTAAGGTCATTTAAGGCCGGATCAATGGGTTGAGTACTAAATCCTATATATTACCTGTTCAAGTACATGTACAAATGGGGGGAAAATCCCCAAATCCCCAAACTGAATATTTTCAATAAAAAATCTATATATTCAGTCCTGAAATCAGAATAATCCTGACCTGATGCCAGGTCCTCGATACACAGAATCACTTGGGCCCCCTCCCAAAGGCAGTAGGATCAGTAATAATCTTACTACTTTTATAATGGGCAATAACCCAATTCAACTCCCAGGTAACAAAGAAGCCAAAGGTAAAAACGTACCCGAGGGCCAAACCAGGAAAATCGTGATTCCTATAAGGAGGAACCCCTACCGTTAATTTACGCAGTCTCATTCGCCCGACCACTACCCACTAAATGTTTGACAGACAGACGGACTGGATGGCGACAATATGTAACCCGAAAAACTTTTGCGGATTACATAAAAGCTACAAAATAACACGGGTGGAAGGCTCGGACCAAGGACCCAGTAAATGGGTCCTATAGTCTGTTTCACGAAAGCTGCCCAAATTTTACGGCTATATAGACAATTCAAAAACAATATTATTTTCGATAATATTAAATTAAAGGAAAATTTAAGAATGAGCTTTCTTTTTATTTCGTGAAATTCGGTCAAATATTGATTTTATTACGAAAAATTTATTTGTCTATGGGAATTTAACATGGGGGAAAAAGTGGTAAGGAAGTGTGGGAGGAGTCAAAAAACGATTTTTTTTGGAAATTGACTCCGAAACCTGACTAGATAGCTTAGATATGATCTAACTAAGAAAACAAAAGTTAAATTTTAAAAATCGGTCCAGTATTTCTAAAATTCAAAAAATTTCCCCATGTTAAATCCCCATAGACATCTTCACTCCGTGAAGATGTCTATGGGGATTTAACATGGGGAAATTTTGTTTTCGCAATAAAATCAATATTTGACCAAATTTCACGAAATAAAAAGAAGGCTCATTCTTAATTTTTCCTTTAATTTAATA
This sequence comes from Conchocele bisecta, assembly GCA_029237695.1. Classification (NCBI taxonomy): domain Eukaryota; kingdom Metazoa; phylum Mollusca; class Bivalvia; order Lucinida; family Thyasiridae; genus Conchocele; species Conchocele bisecta. Next base: position 62,383,066 of record CM055281.1, read on the forward strand.
TTATCAAAAGAAATCTTGCTTTTGAATTGTTTATATAGCCGTAAAATTTGGGCAGCTTTCGTGAAACAGACAGTAGGTCCGACGAGTTCCACCTGTGCATAATAATGGATAATAACAAACAAACTTTATTTATATTTTTTATTCATTTTCTCAATAATAATGCATTGATAGATAACATGGACAATGTGTGTGGACTAAGAATGATAAACAGCGTGAAATAAACCTGATAAAGTTGAACAAATACGACTGGTGTCAATCCAGACGATTTCTTTCCTTATTCCAAATTATGCGAAAATGAAAGGTTGTTTGATCACGGGGTTTTACGTCCATCCGTTGAATATATACTGTCAATGTCAAGACAGAAGGGTTTATTATTTATTTATTTAATGCACAGGTTAAAGTAACAGAAGGGTTTATTATTTATTTATTTAATGCACAGGTTAAAGTAACATACCAAGGCATATAAATACATTAAATATACCTAAAAGTATCGATAAGTGAAAAAACAAAAGTTAAACTTTTTTTACTCCCTGTCTAACAGGGAGTAAAAAATGTTTAACTTACTTTTTTTCTCACTTATTGATACTTTTAGGTATATTTAATGTATTTGTATTAAGCTAAATCCCTAAAAGTAATAGGATTAGTACTAAGATTACCGGATTCAACTCTCAGGTAACAAGGAAGCCAAAAATGTACCTGAGGGCGGATATCAGAATTATGATAAGGATTAATCCCATTGTTTATAAATGTACACCTTCATATTCTCATCTCAAACTTGAAGAAATGATATTGATTGACATCAGTAGCCTATTTCATCAAAATTGCAAAGTATATTTATCTAGCAAAGTATACTTTGAGGGAGTAATAATTTATTTTTCTCGAAATGCATTATTTCATATACATGTAGTACTAACGACTGCATATATTTGATGATTAAAAGTATGCAGAATTATTATACTGAATTTATTACATTATCACAGCCAAAATGGCTGTGATAATGTAATAAATTCAGTATAATAAAAATTAATAAATTTATCCTTAGATTAAAAATTTCTCCCTCAAAGTGTACTTTGCAAGAAAAGTATACTTTGCAATTTTGGTGAATTCCGCTACAGGTCACATTGCTGTAGCATGAAATTCAAGTTAATGCTTAGAAATGTTTTATAACGACAACGTCAGGAAAACGCTACATTACAAACTGTAAAATGGTAGAAATATGAAACCACTAACAGTATTGAACATTAATTTACATAATTATACAAGAACTTGAACAATTAACACCAACAGGCAAGCTAAAAGGTTGAATACCTGAAGAACAGGACAGTTCTGTCACCGATACAAATGTACCGGTATGTAACACCAGAGACATTTTGTATTCCTACAACATGGCCGACTAAAATTTGAATCGAATGAATCGTGGGTAATCTGTCAGTAATCTGCATCACACAGAAGCTTTCCACTGCTGCTGCCTGTGGCATGGAAAAGCTTTCAACTGACGTAGATCACATCAATCAGATATCATGATTGCTTGGACATGTCAAATGAAGGCAATAAACTAAACACATTAAATAACATACGTACAAATAGCACATAATTCTAAATTTTAACAAAATTTGCCAAGTCATATGAAAATGTGCAACCTAGTACTTAAAACTCTTACCCTGCTAAATTAACGTTTGTCGTCTGCTGTTTATTTTCTAATTTTAATTTTTCTCATCAAAACATGCATTGACAGCAATTTAGAATCATTTCCAATGATGGTAGCATTAGAGAAACACGTTAATATGGGAAGCAAATTCATAGAAATCTTCCTACGAACATTTTTGTCGCGTACAAAGTTTAGTGAAACGGGCCCCAGGTACCATTACATCAGTATGAAACTTTTGAGAATATGTTTCACTATTTTCTTTATTTCTTGTCGAAAGTATACATTGTTACCACTCATTTGAACCGTCTCATCGAGACGGTTCAAATGAGTGGTGACAACATATATTTCCATGGAGAAATAAAGAGAATACTTTTTTTTCTCAATAAAACGTGGTGTATCCTTTATAGATTCCAATGGTTTAAACAAGCTGACCGACTTCATAAGGAATAATGGTATGCTGAGTTTCATAGTAAATTCATAGGCAATTCAACTTGTTGAAGAAACATCATATTAAATCAACACAACATTAGATGTTGTTATTGAATAAGCACAGCATCATGCATGGAAGCTGTCTGAATCACTTAACTTGTGTTCTGTTGCAGTCACACTTGCATACATATCTATGACACTAGTATTTTATAATTTATAACCTTTAACCTAAAACATGATTTGACAGCACTTCAGAATCATTTCCAATGGAAATGATTCTGAAGTGCTGTCACAGCATGTTGTAAAGTATTCTAAAGTGAGCAAAGCATGTTTTTGATGATAACAATGGAAAATAGAAAATAAACAGCCGACGACAAAAAATTAAGATAGCGGTGTAAGGGTTAAAACAGTAAATATTACACTGCAAATTCCCATTGTATGCAGTAAACACATGCATAGACATACTAGCTGTACATTTCCATATGCCAAGACTCGTATCAACATTATACCATAAGGCGCAATAAAATGAATTTACTGAATATCTTCTCCACCCGCCCCGAAAAATAATACCAGGTTAAATTTATATTTGTATATATTGAAAGAAAAGTCATATTGTTTTTTAACACTATTTACAACAAATTTTAATAAAAAAAGCCACCCACCTACCCCATTTTTTCTCCAAAACTCGGATGATATTCAGTAAATTAACTTAATATGGCCTAACTATACAAATATATCAGTTAGCTGCCTGTCTGAGGCAAAAGCACGACAATTGGCGAAGAATAGACGGTCAACATAATTGTGTGTACATGTACATGCATAAAATTTACAATATTTGCAAAAGGTGGTACGGGACCTTCTGCTTTACTGGCCCGAACATGTACATATATATGTCACAGGTTGAAGTAACGGACCGAGGTCTATAAATACATTAAATATGCCTAAAATCATCAATAAATGAATGAAAGCTATTTTTTTTTTTTTTTACTCCCTCCATATTGGAGTATATGGAGAGTAAAAAAAAAAAAAGAAGCTTTTTTTTTCCTTCATTTATTGATTATTTTAGGCATATTTAATGTATTTATAGACCTCGGTCCGTTACTTCAACCTGTGATATATGTGGCAGTGACTTGAGAAATTGGGCTAATGCCATTTGCACCCAGTGTAGACCGACATACCCGCCATACTTGCCACAGCTATACTGGTCACAAATGTCATAGGCCCCATTTCTCCAGTCACAGTCACATATGAGACAAGTCATGTGATTTTGTACCTAAGACGTGCGATATCTTGAGAAATATTATAGGAATGAATGTCCTTTTTGTGGAATTTATCGGGGTATAAACTTGGAAAAGTCGCGGGAATACTGGACGAAGGCCGGAAGGCCTCGTCCAGTATTCCCGCGACTTTTCCAAGTTTATATCCCCGATAAATTCCACAAAAAGGCCATTCATTCCTTATAATTCCAGCATTTGAAATAAATTCATCAAGAAAATGTGTTTATTTTCCGTTTTCTTAAGAATTATTTTAACTGCGCCTCACGGTTACGGAAAGTAGTTCGGTATAGGAGGTTACTGGGATATAAATTTTGGACAGACTTGCTACGGGCCAATCAAATGTTAGGGAATTGTGTAAATATGTTTGTGCTGGAATTATAAAAAAATTAAAAAACAATATTTTCAGTAAATGATGACAAAAGTTGATGAAATGTTCAGAGCAAATGCGGAATAGAATTCCGCATTTGCTATGAACATTTCGTCAAATATTGACGACATTTACAGAAAATATCCGTATTCATATTTTAGGGGACGGTGCCAAGTGACCTTGGTGTAGTATGGACCTGGCATCAGGTCAGGTTATTCTAATTTCAGGGCTGAATTTATTTTTTCTCGATGTAAATATTCCGTTCTGATTTTGGGATTTTCCCTCCAATGCAACAGGTTAAAATGGGATCGAACCGTTTGCCCGGCCTTACATGATCTTACCTGTTGATAGGCCGTTAAACACAAATAAACAAACAGAAAATCTTCTTAGGTACACGATCACCTGGATTGTGTCATACAGTGTATGTATATGATATGATATTATATAACAGCATCTGCAGCAACTGTAGCCGATTTCACCACAATTGCAAAGTATACTTATCTAGCTCACAGGTTGAAGTAACGGATAGAGGTCTATAAATACATTAAATATGCCTAAAAGCATGAATAAATGAAGAAAAAAAAAAGCTAATTTTTTTTTTTACTTTCCTCCATATAGACTCCATATAGCTAAGTATACTTTGAGGGAGTAATCATTTGTTTTCCCCAGAATGCATTATTTCATATAGAACTACGGTAACGACTGCATATATTTGATGATTAAAAGTATGCAGAGTTATTATACTGAATTTATTACATTATCACAGCCAAAATGGCTGTGATAAATGTAATAAATTCAGTATAATAACTGTAACAATATCTCCCTCAAAGTATACTTAGCAAGAAAATTATACTTTGCAATTTTGGTGAAATCGGCTTCTGGTCATATTGTTACATGAATCAATTTTGATTCATGCTCTTATAAAATAAAATATCCTCAGCTTGTAATACATTTATCCCCACACTTGAAATCAGGCAGTTTGATTGATCAAGACTCGACCAATCAAATTACGTGATTTCGAATACGATTTTGGAGAACACAAAAATTGCTCAGAAAGTGTTATAAGTATCTGTTCAGTATCGACTGACGCTCCAGTCATGAATACTAACAGATTTTACATAAATTGCACCAAATTCCCCAAAACTGCCTACAAAATTGAATGATTAGTTTGTTAATACAAAGAGATGACAGTTTCTAAGTGACTACGAGTTCATATAACAGTATACCATATCAATGTAATGAGAAATATATTTTGTCTGCAATTCCCGTCTTGATAATATTAATAATCAGGTATGCTGTCACAGCAAGTTAAACTTCGTCAAATATAACGTCTTAGCTATGATGATGGAATGATTACGCATACATGTACAAAACAACTCGTGTGTTAACCCTTAGAATGCGGGAACCAAAAATAATCGTCTGCTGATAATTCATATTTTGTCTTTTCTCTCAGTAAAAACATGGTTTGGCAGCATTTTAGAATCATTTATGTTGGAAATGATTCTAAAGTACTGCCAAACCAAGTTTTTGATGAGAAAAATTGAAAAATAAAATTCAGCAGACGACACAAATTAATTAAGCATGTAAGGGTGCATATACATATATAATAGAAAATACCATTCATGTAGCTTTTGATATTCATTAAAGTTTTTCGGTATTCCAGTAAGGATGACCCCGATCGTTAAATTACCCATCGTATGCTCTCATCTGCCACCCACGATATATTGTTGAAACATGTTTTTGTTGAGATACAGATAAAAAGAGCTGACAAAACAATATTTATTGCCAAATTGTAAAGGTTATATGCCCATGTATACATGACTGAAGAAATGCAGCTATGGCCTTTGCGGCCAGTGTAGACCGAATTCAGCATGAAGTATCATCACTGCCTGATCAGAAACTACACTGTTCGCCATTCCATCATGAAACACCGTTCATGCTTCTTCTAACAAGCAACATAGATGGTGATCAGACAAGTAAAGGACATCTATTAGAATATTTACAGTAGATCATTTTCAGGCTACATGAGTGCTATTTGATCGCTACTTGACTGGTCACAAATCCCATAAACCCCATTTCATTTATGGGGTTTGCTACCAGTGTAGATCCAGATCAGCCTGTACATCCGTAGTCTGATCAGGATCTACACTGTTCGCCATTCCATCAATGAAACACCAGTCATGCTTCTAACAAGCAATATATATTGTTAACAGGCTACAGGAGTGTGCTATTTGATCGTGAGCTACACTGGTCACAAATCACATAAGCCCCATTTCTACAGTCACAGTCACATTATGTGGCAGTGACTGGACAAATTGGGCTTATGACTTTTACCATCAGTGTAGACCCAGATCAGCCTGTGCATCTGCACAGTCTGATCAGGATCTACACTATTCGCCATTCCATCAATGAAACACCCTTCATGGTTCTAACAAGTAACATAGATACACAGGAGTCCCGTTTCTACGCGGTCATTGGGAGCCAGGAATTATGATCGCGATATAGCCGGATTGCTAGTTTTATCCCGTCAACACAGTGCGTATGTGCCGTGAAACACGGTGCCGTGAAACATTTTTGATATCCAGTCAATACAATTTTTGCATTTTACAGCCATTTGTAGGTGTTGACGGGATAAATAGAATAGTAGGTTAGTGCCGTGAATGGGAAAAAATATCTGGCGCGGCACGGAAACGGGATGTGCTCGTCAGAGCCTCGCCCATCCAGTTTCCTGAGCCTTGCCAGATATTTTTTCCCATTCACGGCACTAACCTACTATTCTCCATTTCTCCAGTCACAGCCACAAATCAGGGTATATGAAGCCCCGGTATCCCAGTTTATGAGGCCGCTTTATGGGAGAACCCGATGTTGCGAACACAATTCAAGAAATCAGTGGTAGGCGGTATAATACTGTAGTCAAATCAAGAAAATACGACAATCAGGTGAAAAATTCACATCTAATTGTAACGTCCAGTCTCCGTGAAAGATTTATTTTTTTTTGTGTTTTTTTTTTATTCTGAGCTTCAATGAAATCACCTTCCTTTGGTATGCGCTTCTGGTGCTAGCTAGCTTTTCTTATATGACTGATATACTTAAAAAGCTAAAAATCACACAAAATCAATTTTATTTTTTATAAATAAAAATTGGTCTGGTAAATGTTTGTCCGGTCTGGTAAAAATTTCATTTCAAGAATAGACATTTTAAGTCTTTCGCATCATCATGATCCACAAAAAATTAAGAAAATGTAAACGCCCATTGTTGGGACTACATGCAGTTATATTATTACTTCATGAGACAACGTGGAATGTATACGCACAGGAAATTAACACTTTGCATGCTGGGAACATGTGGGCTATAAATAGTTCAAAAACAGCAGACGGCAATTCATTATAGTTTCTTTTATTTCTCCCTGTAAATATCATGAAAGTGAATGGGATTAACATTTAAGTTAATTTAGGGACGTGACCTCAGTTTCAAGTGGAGGACTCAATTCTAATGAAATTTCAAGACATGTCGAGTCCAGAGGACTGAATAAATGAAATTTCAAGATATGTCGAGTCCAGAGGACTGAATTCTAATGAAATTTCATGACATGTTGAGTCCAGAGGACTCAATTCTAATGAAATTTCAAGAAATGTTGAGTCCAGAGGACTCAATTCTAATGAAATTCCAAGACATGTTTACAGAGAGAAATAAGAAAAATACTCCTAATTTGCTGGCTGTTATTTTCACCGCAGAGTTAACATACATAATCTTACAAGACTGAGTAGTGATTTAATATGGTGTTTATTACATAAATTTGCTGATTTAATATGAAACTCAGCATAGCCTCGTTTCTTGGGAAAAAGTCAGCAAGTAATATAAATCAACACAACTATTACGTTCTATCTGTTGCAGAAGCACATTATCATACATGTAAGTTGAAGCTGCATTGATCATGTAACATGCTATATGTACTCATTTAAATATGTATTACATAGTAAACTACATATAGTGCACTATTGTGTGTTTGTGGAAGAACCCACAACCTTAATATAAAATATTTTTCAGAATTACAAGCATTTTTTTACCAATCCATAATTTTTTACAGGTGACTTATATGTACAATTGGGTTCGGAAATATGATTTAAAACTGCAAATTAAGCTAGTTTTTCCTATTCTGTTTCATCATTTTCTAGGCATATCTAGGCCAGTGCCATTAAATGTACATGCCCACTCAGTAGGCACAAAATGTACATGCCCACTCAGTAGGCACAAAATGTACTTTATATCAGAGACATCATCGGAGACATTTTCTGGCAAAATAAAAATTAATTCACCATTACCCCACGTATTGATTAGCATTATTATATATTTTATATCAGATGTAAATTTCCACATTGATATCAGGGGCGATAACAGGGTTTCCTTAAGATGTTAACCGACATTACTATTTATTCTCTGTATTTATTTTTGGATGTGCAATGATCATACTGTATGATCTGTTGAAAATAATATTTGTTCAGGTGACTCATTTAATTAGTATAAATAATTAAAAAATATCATGCCTTATTTGCATATGAAAATAGCCCGATACCGCGGTACGTCACTATCAGTAAAATAAATTATTATATCTGTATATCGGGCACTCATAAGTTTTAGAACTGGTGGAGTGGAGACACCATTTTAAACTTATTTAACTCCTATAAAGAACATTTCATGCCTACTGAGTGGGCATGTACCTTTAAAGTGAAATACGATACTTGAACCCGCCAGTACAACAGTACTACCAGTATTCATTACTGTGTTTTATGGTAAACAATACACACGGAAATTGCCATTACCGGTAGTTATGCATGAGGACCATATATTGTGGTGTATTAACCAATATCTGTGAATATAGGACTTATTACCGTAACTCAGCGACCGGTGGAGACGCAGATTCGTCGACACATCTGCACAGTCTGATCAGGGTCTACACAGTTCTCCATTCTGTCAATGAACCTGGTTATCTAGCCTAAACTCATTTCAAGCTGAAAATACACTTTTTCTGACAAAAAAATATAAATATTTATTATATTATTCTTATTTATGCAATAAACAGTATGTTGTGACCACTCATTTGAACCAGCTCATTGAGACGGTTCAAATGAGTGGTAACATGTTTTTTTTATTGAAAAATAAAGTAAATATAAAAAAATATATTTATACATGTGGATCAGAATTCCACACGAAATGGGTCAACCCTTACAATGCTGTCGTCTGCTGTTTATTTTATAACTTCTACGGTAGTTTTATCAATAAAAACATGGTTTGGCTGCACTTTAGAATAATTTCCAATGGAAATGATTCTGAAGTGATGTCAAACCATGTTTTTGTGGAGAAAAAAGACAAAATATGAACCAACAGCAGACGACAAATTTTGTTTACCGCGTGCTAAGGGTTAAACAATAAACGTCATAGTTAACGATGTTCTCATTTCAAATCTGATTGTAGAATTACAAACACATTTGACAGGGATCAGCCTAACATAGACATGTAGCTTGAACTCTGTATATACTGCTCGAACATTTCATATTATCTCTATTATTTCCTAAGCCATGTATTTCCTATTTGTATTTAGATCTGTTGATTAGAGCTCCAGATAAGCTTTGTGTCTAAGCATACTATACACCATGATTTCAAAATCATTGCGTATTTTACTTTTACAAATTAATTATTGATTTTCTTCATTACTAAATAGGGAACACATTTAAACATTCACTTATTTGAGCTGCAAAAAGCAAACACTTGTTTTTGCAGCTCAACTAAGTGAATTTTCAACTTTATGACAGTATTTTCACTGCTCAATTTGACAATCAATGCGCATTTTCACATTGCTGTGCGTATTGTGTACTCCCACTTTTGATAAATCAATGCGTATTCAGCTAAAATAATTACGTAAAATACGCCAATACGCAGCTTATCTGGAGCTCTGACTTTGCCCCTGTATATATTGTCCTGCACAATTATATAGGCGTGTACGGTAACCAGCTGAAGTTACTAATGTATAGAATACTATGGTGTATGAACGCGGTCAAAATTAAAATTACAGGTGCACCTATGAAAGTTTACAGGTCTACCTGTAAAATATGCAGGTGGAGCTACTGATTTACAGGTGCACCTGTAAAATATACAAACATTTTTTTACAGGTGCACCTGTAAATTTATAGGTCCACCTGCATATTTTACAGGTGGATCAGTAATTTTAGTTTTGACCCAGTTCGTACACCATACAATACACTGCAGATACCAGGATCAATAGAGATATAAAGTACCATTTTTTAGATCATTTTACACTAAGCATACCCGAGACACGCCATGTGATTTTTTACACTAAGCATACCCGAGACACGCCATGTGATTTTTTACACTAAGCATACCCGAGACACGCCATGTGATTTTTTACACTAAGCATACCCGAGACACGCCATGTGATTTTTTACACTAAGCATACCCGAGACACGCCATGTGATTTTTTACCTACGAACATGTGCGAGTTTTCATGATTTATTTACAGAAACTGTGACATTTTCTGTAAATGACGTTGAAAGATGACGGAATTTTCATAGCAAATGCGGAATATAATTCCGCATTTGCTATGTAAATTTAGTTAACTTTCAACGTTATTTACAGAAAATATCATTTTGTAAATATTTTTCATGAGATATCACACATGTGCTTAGGTACAAAATCACATGGCACGTCTCATGTAGAAATATTTATGCATTAAGCAGGTTGTATGATGTATTAGCCTGGGCCCGGTTGCTCAAAACATTTGTTAGCTTACCGTAACTCTTTGCATGCTGGGAAATTTGTGGGCTATAAATAGTTCAAAAATAGCAGATGACAATTCATTATATTTTCTTTTATTTCTCCTTATAAATGTCATGAATATGTCTTTGAATTTCATTAGAATTGTGTCCGGAGGACACAATTCTAATGAAATTTCAAGACATGTTTACTGAGAGAAATAAAACATATACTCCTAATTCGTTTGGTGGATATTTTCGCCGCTAGCATGCAAAGAGTTAACATACTGTTAAAAGGAACGTTTGGTGGATATTTTCGCCGCTAGCATGCAAAGAGTTAACATACTGTTAAATCCTTAACTATGTTTAGGATTTAACCCTTTGAACCCGAAAGGCCGCTATATCGGTTTATGCAAACAGTGCAGATCCAGATGAGCCGGCTCGTAACGAGCCGTCTCATCAGGATCTGCACTGTTTGAAAGTAATTTTCATATTTTTGAGAACAACAAATACCCCCTTTTCATAAATGGACGAATCTGAAAATCATTTTGCGACCATTGGATTGGTCGGAACATTAACATATCACAGTCCATTCCAGTTCCTTAGGGTTGAAAGGGTTAACTTAACAGTCTGTTAGGCTAGTAGAGGTTTTGAGCAACCGGGCAAAGGAGTCAACAAACTACCGTAGTTAAACTACATAATTGGACATAAATGTGTAGAGATATCACATATGTGTTTACCATTAATCACAAAACAAAGGAAGTCCAATATCTTGGGCTACCATCAAACTTTTAACTTTTAAATTCTAAACTTAAATTCCAAATTCATGCAATTTCTTCATAGCTAAATACTTGACTGATTTATAACACTTTTCAATCAAAATGATATACATATCCTGTACAACGGGGGCCCGTTTCACTAAACTTAGTACGACTAAAATGTTCGTAAGTGCAAATTTAGGATCATCTGGAAATTTAAAATGTATGGATCTGCATATGCAGCCTATGCTTAATAAATCTGAATCCAATAATTGTTTACAAGAAAACATTGTTAATGTGAAATTTACAGACTATCATAATTTTGCACTTACGAACATTTTAGTCATACGAAGTTTAGTGAAATGGCCCCCAGTATTACATTCATGCTTTGTGTTCTTTGTAGTTCCATAAACCTTAAAATAGTACTTTGGTACGAAGACTGGAAAAAAATGTGGGAGGGCGGATTTTTTTTATATATTTTTTTTCATACGAGATCATGTCTCTGATTTTTTTCAAGTCGCCAGATGCATTTTGCATGTCAATTTAACATGTGATTCACATAAGTTTAAAAAATGTGAAAAATCTATTAATTTTCAACATAATTTTGCATGCTAGTGTTTTTTATCGATCATGCGTTAAATTTACAATATGTTTTGTCCATGATGATAAACAGCTCCGATGTGTAGGGATATTTCTGATGTAGCAGTATATGAGAACCAAAGTACTCTTTTTATGGCCTAAGAATTCCAGTCACAGGTTTATAAAACCCGGGCATGAACTCCCCTCTCATGCTCCTAATTATAAAGAGACATCTGCAAATCTGATAAAGAAACGAGTGCAGAGCACTCGTTTCTTTATCAGATTTACAGATGTCAAGGGAAACAAATACGGTATTGGCAGTGGAATATATTGTATACTACATGCTCTTCGAAAAATGTGAAATTTCCTCCTAGACCAGATTATAATGTTGTGAAAATTGACAATTTTGACGTTAGCGTGACATCAATTACATCTCGCGAACGTCTAGGAGAAAATATTTCCTTCAGTGAAATAAACCCTCCAGAATCACGGTAAATCACTGGGGTAGCATGTAATATAAAGTTTTATTAGTCGAGGCTAAGCTACGCTCAGTCACAGCCAATCAAACTGTGTGATTTTGAGTGTGAAGTGTGAGTGTGCGTAGGAAGTTCTATAAGTACCAGCCCTCAGAACGTCTACAGTGCGAGTGTATACACTATTGGACACTTCCTGCAGGAACGTAGATATATGAAACACGCCATGTAATTTTGTAATGAAGAACATGTGCGATATCTCATTAAAAATATTGACAAAATTTACGTAAATGACGTTGAAAGTTGACGAAAATTCTGTCAACTTTCGACATCATTTACAGAGGATATCAGTTTTTGTAAATATAATATTATGAAAACTTGCACATGTTCTTAGGTACAATATCACACGGCGTGTCTCATATGTGGTCGACATATTTAAGGATATGATAAACTCCATGTTGGTTCATACTAAGTATAATAAAATAGATTTGTCATCTGCTGCATTTTTTTTCTCCAGTTTCCTCATCAAAAGCATGCATTTACCACACTTTCGAACCATGTCTAATGGAAATGATTCGAAAGTGTTGTCAAGCCATTTTTTTTTTATTGACAACGAAGACAAAATAACAGCAGACGACAATTTACATTTCATACATTCAAAGGATTAATACTTCCTATTTCTTCATAACAACCTTATCAGACATCACATTCTCAGTAATCCTAAAAACACGTTTCCGCTGCTACATAACAAACACCATTTCTTTCATTTTCCAAAAATTTCTGACACCGGAGTATTAATTATTTGACGCATAATCCGCCATGTGTATTTCGCTGTGATCAGATCAGCAACATTTTAACCCTTTCCCTGATAGAAACGACTTTTCACGCCTCTGCAGAAGATGTCTTTTGAAAACATTGTGGGAAAAGGAGAAATTGCTTGTAACAAGCAATTTCTCCTTTTCCCACAATGTTTTCTACTCTTATCAGATAATTTAACCATCATTTGACCCAGCATTTGATTCTTTTATTCAGATGTTTTGGATTTGGAAGAGTCGAAATATCGCAAAACAGGGAAAGGGTTAAGAAAGCACAGTGTCAAACGGTTCTTCGTTTCTTGGTTTCTGTGTTCGGCACTCTAGCACTGTGTAACGCTACCTTAACCTCTGGAATAAGAAGCAGACATTTTATATAGTCTGCAACGCAAACAGTCTCTGATTTATCCGAGAGTAAAGCGAGGTGTGTGATTGGCCGAGTCAGTTATATGTTTGTTCAGGAAAGTTCTAGAAAGAGCAGCAGAGAGTTTGTGTGTAAGAAGAGCTAAAGGTCGAAGGTCACCGTGACGTCACCCATTATTGCACTCCAATAAACATATAATCTTCAATAATCATCACATAATAAATATACATTGTAATTTAAATATCAATTAACCCTTACAATGTGGGAAACAAAAATTGTCGTCTGCTGTTGTTTTATACATTTTATTTGATATTATTTCTCAATAAAAACATGGTTTGACAGCATTTTAGAATCATTTCCATTGGAAATGATTCTAGTGTTGTCAAAGCATGCTTTTAATGAGAAAAATGGAAAAACCAACAATACAGCAGACGACAAAATTTAATTCAGCATTGTAAGGGTTAACTATGCACCAGGTTTCATCGTCTATATCACAAAATCTGCATGAGTATGCCTATCACATGTGATATTTTCACAGCAATATACGATAACCCTTACAAAGTGGAATTAAATTTGTCGTCTGCTGCTTATTCATTATTTTCCATTTTTCTTCATAAAAACATGGTTTAACAGCATTTCAGAATCATTACCAGTGCAAATGATTGTAAAGTGGTGTCAAACCACGGTTTTATTTCCAACGAAGACAACATATAAAACAACAGCTGACTGCAATTTACATTTCCCGCATTCTAAGGGTTTAAAATAAATAAAACTTCAATAAATATAAACTGGATATTGAAAAAATCTTGCACTTTCAAGCTTTTTTATAGCGACAAACGCGATTGTTTAACATGATTGCTGTGAAACATATAAACGTGACCATATATGCGTCACGCCATGTGATTTTGTACCTACAAACATGTGCGATATCTCATGAAAAATATTTACAAAATTTAAACTATTTTCTGTAAATGTCGTTAGAAGTTGACAAAATTTTCAAAGAAAATGTGAAATTCATCATTCAACGTCATTTACAGAAACTATCACAGTTTCAGTAAATAAATTTCATAAAAAATTGCACATGTTCTTAGGTACAAAATCACATGGCGTGTCTCATACAAATGTTATCATAATTTTTCTTTCGCTGGCTAGTTATCCCAGTATGACGTTAGAGAACAACCACATAACAGCACATTTCATGAATGTTTTTTGGTCATGACACATTTGTGGCCGTCAAATAATTGCGCGAGAGATTTTTTCTCAGAAGAAAGAAACTCCATCTGTCTTCGGAGAGCGCTGTTCACCATCTCCTCTTTATGGAGTTGCTAGAAACGGAAAATGGAACAATCTTAGAAACGGAAAAAGTAAAATTTTAGAAACGGAAAAGTAACACCTTTGGAGGAAACGGAAAAAGTAACAACTTCACAAGTGAAAGGAAAAGCAATTTTTGAAACAGAAACTATATCCATTTATTAATAAATAGTAAAGAAACATTGCACTGAATATTATTGTAAACGATTGGAAATAAAACAATTAAACATGCTCAAGGCAAGACGTGACACATCACACTGGAGCAAGCAAGCAAAGGAAAGCATCTACGAAATTGGGACTAAACACAAATTACAGAAAGACAACAGAGAGACACAGGGAACAGATGCAGATATCGTGATGAAGAATGGAGCAATACATGAATGAATGAATGAACAAATGAACGAATCGATCAATTAAATACATGAATGAATGAACGAATGGATGAACTAATGGATCAATACATGAATGAAAGAATGAATGAATAAACAAATGGATGAACGAATGGATGAACGAACAAACAAACAAATAAACAAACAAGTGAAAGAATGGAAAATGATAGGTAGAATATGAGGATGACAATGGGTGGTTTGAAAGATATGGCCGAGGGACAATGTTAACCCTTAGAATGCGGGAACCGAAAATAGTCGTCTGCTTATAATTCATATTTTGTCTTTTCTCTCAGTAAAAACATGGTTTGATAGTATTTTAGAATCAAGTGCTGCCAAACCACGTTTTTGATGATAAAAATGGAAAAATAAAAAATATTCAGCAGACGACACAAATTAATTCAGCATTGTAAGGGTTAATGACAAGATAGTGTTGAAATACTAGTATCCAGGGCATCACTTCAATACAGTTAGTTTTTATTTCACGTCGACAGCATTAATTTCACCGGATTGAAATATATCATGGAGGTGATTGCAAGACATGCAATATGTGGCCGATACTGCGGAAAGGGACTTATTGGATTTGTGACCAGTGTAGCTCCTGATCAAATAGCACACTCCTGCTGTAGTCTGGTAATGATCTGCTAGTAGTATATTGCTTGATAGAAGGACTATGGGCATTTCATTGATGGAACGGCGAATAGTGCAGATCCTGATTAGCCTGCACAGGCTGATCTGGATCTACACTGGTCGCAAAACCTATAAGCTCCATTTCTCCAGTCACACTCTGATCGAGACACAAACATTTAACTTTCCACTTTTAACTTAATGATGAGATCGAGGAGTGGTCTACATATATCAGCCATCAATTATATTTGCAGCTAATATATACACGTCCACAATTTTGCAAACCGTGTGTGTCATTGAAGCTATTGATTTTCCCTATGAACCGATGCCTAGTCACATGACGTATTTACACTTCATGATGTCACGCGACAACAACGCGTGTGTTTATTAGAATGCTACGGGAGATATTCTCAGTCGTCATGTGTGCATGTGAGTAACACGATATGGAGTTATACCGATTTATTACACGTTTCTATCAGATTACCTCGACTACGCCCTGTAACTGGTGTCATATTACGGTAGTTGCAGCAGTGCATGTGTAAATTAAGAAATTTGAGTTAAAGTTTCAGCAAAATTTGCGGTAAAGTTTTGGCAAAATTTACGTTAAAGTTATGGCAAAATTTGTGGTAAAGTTTTGGCAACATTTGCATTAAAGTTTTTTGATAACCTACTATTTCTATCTGATTTACTTGAAACTTCATATTCCTGTTTATCACCATCTATATCTATATCATTCCACAGCCCACCCATGCGACCACGTGCACATGTTAAGGTCTTACATGAATGACATAATCAAATATTTACCAATTTTACGGTAACCCTATGAAAAAGGAAATCTGATTGACAATAATAAATTATCGGAACTGTCTTTATTACTTTATTATCCCCATTATAAAAATATATTGACCAATTTTAGTGTCACCTTGCCCAATTAAAGAATTTAATTGGCAAATCAATTATCAGATATAATGCTACAGGGATGAACAATATGAAACAATTGAGATAAAAATAAACAAAGGATAAACAAATATGAATGAAAATAATGTATGTTTGTTTGAGTTTCATGTCACCCTCTGAGATAGCTACTATAATTTGCCTCCACTATCTTATCTACGGCTACAATTTTACCCATTCAAAAATTGCGAGCAAAAATTGCATACCCAAACCTGTTACATGTAGGTCAAAATTTAGTATAGGAATGAATGGCCTTTTTGTGGAATTTATCGGGGTATAAACTTGGAAAAGTCGCGGGAATACTGGACGAAGGCCGGAAGGCCTCGTCCAGTATTCCCGCGACTTTTCCAAGTAGGCCTTCGTCCAGTATTCCCGCGACTTTTCCAAGTTTATACCCCAATAAATTCCACCAAAAGGCCATTCATTCCTTATAATTCCAGCATTTGAAATAAATTCATCAAGAAAATGTGTTTATTTTCCGTTTTCTTAAGAATTATTTTAACTGCACCTCACGGTTACGGAAAGTAGTTTGGCGTGGGAGTTTACTGGGATATAAATTTTGGGCAGAGACTTGCTACGGGCCAATTAAATGTTAAGGAATTGTGTAAATATTGTTGTGCTGGAATTATTAATCTGTATATTTTATACCTTTAAACAAATAGATCCAGATCAGCCTGTGTATCCGTGACAGGTGATAGGTGTGAATGTGATAGGTGTGAATGTGATGGGTGTGAACATGATGCTGTGAATGGGAAGGGTGTGAATGTGATAGGTGTGAATGCAATGGGTGTGGTCAATGTTATAGGTGTGAATGAAACATGGTGATGAAAATGAATGATGGAATACAATGCACCTTTCAATGTCTCAGCCTGGAAGGCGTGGCAGGCATACACCACAGGTGGAAGACTCAGACCTGTGACACCAAAAAATATGCCCATTACAAAAAATCCATTACCCCACCCACTTCGTCTCATACAGTACTATCGTCTATTATAATAGTGGATGGGGTTAAGGATTTTTTGTAATGGGCATTTGTTTTTGTGTCACAGGTCCGAGTCTTCAACCTGTGGCATATACAGGGAATTGTAGACAGCAAAACTTCCTATGTGACAGGAATTAGATGGTCTAACGATTCCTGCACATGATAGGTTGGCACAAAGATTTTGAAATTAGTACCTAATATGAACTGATAATGAAAAAAAACAGACAATTTTACATTTACATAGCACTGTTTTAAATAATTTCTGAAATTTTTAGTTGCTAAAATGTCCATTTCAGAAATATTAGTAGCCAAATTGCTACTGTAGCAATTTGGCTACTAATATTTCTGAAATGGACATTTTAGCAACTAAAAATTTCAGAAATTATTTAAAACTAGCACCAACCTAGTGTGCATATTTAAAATATTATTAAATTATTATTAAAACTAATTCTGGGAATTAGACAGTTGGTTTCAAAAAATGTCTAATTCTTCTTGGTTGATTTCCAACCAGTCCAACCTTGCAACATCGTCACCCCAACCAGTGGAGAAGATTGATAGGTGTATAAATGATTCATAGAGAGAACTAGCCGCGGTCAGTAACTCTGCAAAACTCCCGTACCGTCCGTAGTGCTACGGACGGTACGGGAGTTTTGCAGAGTTATTGCCCATAACTAAGAGAGAACTACATGTACAGGTATATTCATACACAGACAGTACAGTGGAACTAAATGCAGCATAACTGCATTCATGGACCAGGATCCTACTACTTATCAGAGCTCCAGATAAGCTGCGTATTTGCTTAAATACCCAATTAAAATTGCCAAAAACCCAAATTGAAATCTGTGTTAATGGGGGCATCTCATACATTTATACATGTGGCACATATCGTCATAGCTGGTCAAATAGGGAATTATCTGTAATCCATATGTGGCATCTTTATAGTGTAAAGGGTTACACAAACAAATCTGGGCACGGGGAACGACTCCATGGACTTTATGCGGTCTTGTACCGGCGACAAACACAGGTTGAAGTAACGGACCGAGGTCTATAAATACATTAAATATGCATAAAAGCATCCATAAATGAAAACAAAATAAGCTAAAAAATTTGTTTACTCCCTCCATATAGACTTATAAGTATATATGGAGGGAGTAAAAAAAAAATGTTTAGCTTATTTTTTTTCATTTATTGATGCTTTTATGCATATTTAATGTATTTATAGACCTCGGTCCGTTACTTCAACCTGTGCCGTGGCGACAAAGGTGCATGCATGGCAACACCAGGTACAATACTAACAGTATAGTCTGTACTGCAAATCTGTAGCCTATTTCATCAACATTGTAAAGTATACTTTACTAGCAAAGTATACTTTGAGGGAGTAATCATTTATTTTTCCTGAAATGCATTATTTCATATAGAACTAACGACTGCATATATTGGTATAATTTGATGATTAAAAGTATGCAGACTTATTATACTGAATTTATTACATTATCACAGCCAAATTGGCTGTGATAATGTAATAAATTCAGTATATTAAATAAAAATTAATAAATTTATCATAAAATTGAAAATTTCTCCCTCAAAGTATACTTTGCTACTAAAGTATACTTTGCAATATTGATGAAATAGGCTACTGATCAGGCTGTGTGGTTGACTGGCATTAGCCACTAGACTGCCGGAAATGTAAATTGTCGTCTGCTGTCGGTTTATGTTTCGTCTTCTTTCTCAATAAAAACATGGTTTGATAACACTTAAGAATCATTTCCATCAGAAATGATCCTAAAGTGTTGTCAAAACATGATTTTGATGAGAAAAATAGAAAATAAAAAATAAACAGCAGACGGTAATTTTTAATTCAGCATTGGAACGGTTAAATACGATGTTTAATTTATTATTTTCCAATTGAGAATCATTTAAATTTCCAATGGAAATGATTCTACAGTACAGTCAAACCATGATGCTTTTATTGAGAAAGAAGACAACATATAAAACAACAGCAGACGAGAATTTACATTTCCGGCAATCTAAGGGTTATACATGTACATAATAAAACACAACACAAGGAAAAACAAATAAACGTCACGGTAACAGGAATGACAAAACTGGTAATTTACAAACGTGCAGACGAAAACAACCATAGTGGACCAGAATGCAACAGGCACGATAATGTTCATATTTCATTCATGGAAATTGTATTGGATAAGTTCTGCAGACGAATAGCACGCGATTACCGTAATAACCATAAGTAGTAGGACACCATTTGTTTTAGGAAACACTCTAGTCTGTTTCACGAAAGCTGCCCAAATGTTACGGCTATATAGACAATTCAAAAACAATATTATTTTGGATAATATTAAATTAAAGGAAAATTTAAGAATGAGCCTTCTTTTTATTTCGTGAAATTCGGTCAAATATTGATTTTATTACGAAAAATTAATTTGTCTATGGGAATTTAACATGGGCCATGATGGGGGAAAAAGTGGTAAGGAAGTGTGGGAGGAGTCAAAAAACAAAAAATGGAAATTGACTCCGAAACCTGACTAGATAGCTTGGATATGATCTAACTAAGAAAACAAAAGTTAAATTTTAAAAATCGGTCCAGTATTTCTAAAATTCCAAAAAATTTCCCCATGTTAAATCCCCATAGACATCTTCACTCCACTCCGTGAAGATGTCTATGGGGATTTAACATGGGGAAATTTTGTTTTCGCAATAAAATCAATATTTGACCAAATTTCACGAAATAAAAAGAAGACTCATTCTTAAATTTTCCTTTCATTTAATATTATCAAAAGAAATCTTGTTTTTGAATTGTTTATATAGCCGTAAAATTTGGGCAGCTTTCGTGAAACAGACTATAATTCATACGGGTTTCCCAAAACAAATTGTATCCAAAACATTGTTATTGTGATAAACCAGTGCAATAATACTGACCATCAATATTGGGACACTTTTTATCGTGGGAAACCATTTATTTCTACTTGTTTCCCAGAACAAATGGTGTCCGAATATTTGGTGTTGTTATGGTTACGATGGTTCTGCATGAATGAATCCACTAAATGTACCATTGGTTTAAACATATGTTTCTAACCATTTAACCCTTACAGTGCTGAATTAAATTTTGTCGTCTGCTGTTTTTCTTTATTTTCCATTTTTCTCATTAAAAGTATGATTTGATATCACTTTAGAATCATTTCCAATGGAAATGATTCTAAAGTACTATCATACCATGTTTTAATGAGAAAGAAGAACAAATAAATAACAACAGCAGATGACAATTTTTGTTTCCCACATTCTAAGGGTTAACGTGTTTTGACAGCACTGAAAACATGTTTTTATTGAAAAAAAAGGCAAGATATAAAAGCAACAGCAGACGACAATTGTTGCGTGTAGCAGTCTAAGGGTTAACACCATAGTAATCGATTTAAATAGCTCTATTCCCTTTATAGTTGCATGTTAATTTTACCCTTAGAAGGTTAGACACGAAAATGGTCGTCTGCTGTTACTGTATCGTCGTCGTACTCAATAAAAGCATGGTTTGATCACAGGTTGAAGTAACGGACCTAGGTCTATAAATACATTAAATATGCCTAAAAGCATCAATAAATGAAGAAAAAAAATAAGCTAAAAACATTTTTTTTACTCCCTCTATAGAGGGAGTAAAAAAAAATTGTTTAGCTTATTCTTTTTCTTCATTTATTGATGCTATATGGAGTATATGGAGAGAGTAAAAAAAAAAAATTAGCTTATTTTTTTTCTTCATTTACTGATGCTTTTAGGCATATTTAATGTATTTATAGACCTCAGTCCGTTACTTCAACCTGTGGTTAATTTTACCGTTAGAAGGTTAGACACGAAAATGGTCGTCTGCTGTTGCTGTATCGTCATACTCAATAAAAGCATGGTTTGATAGCATTTGAAATTATTCTGAAGTGCCGTCAAAGCATGTTTTTGATGAGAAAATGAAAAATAGAAAATAAACATCAGACGGCAAACTTTAATTAAGCAGTTCAGAAATGAAATATTCATAGTTTTAATCAGCATCAGGTACTATAAAATATTTTGAGCATGTTCTTGAAATCTGTACTGGAGCTCACATGGATTCTGAATGTGTGGAGGGGGGTGGAGGGGTAGGGTGGGGGAATTAGGTGATAAATCCGCAACTCCAGTGTTGAAATCAAGACGCTTGATTGGCCAAGACCGAGCTGTAACCAATTTTCTTTTACTGATTGATTGATGTTTTGTGACCACCAGTATAGCTCCTGATCAAATAGCACACCCTGATAACGATCTATATTGCTTGGTTGAAGCACGACGGGTTTCATTGATGGAATGGCGAACGGTGCAGATCCTGATCAGACTGTGCGGATGCACAGGCGGATCAGGATCTACACTGGTCGCAAACGTATCAAACCCATTTCTCCAGTCACATCCACATATACAGAGACATTGAGATTACTGATGTAAAGAGAAAGTGAATGGGCTTAACGTCACAGCAATAGCTAAGGTCATAAAGAGACGGGACCACAGTTTAAAGTCTCATCTGACAGACCAGTGGGATGGAAATACTATGTAAGTATTTTTCACACCGAGGGTGAGGTTTGAGCACACAACCTCCGGATTGGTGTTCTAACCCCTAGGCAACAACCCATCCCTGATTTTAGGAGAGGGATGTAAATACTATGTAAGTATTTTTCACACCTCGGATGAGGATTGACCTCTCAACCTCCGGTATTGAAGTCCAAGGTCATATCCCTAGGCCACGACCCATCACTCGGATTTTAAGGGAACCCGAGAACACGCTCAAAATGTTTTATAATCACTGGTGCGTGACCAAAATTACCTCCAATAAGCTGTCGACAAGATCCTTCTTCCTCATACGACTCCGCTGTGCCGCTTGTCGATTACACTCCCTCCGATAGTTGAGCTTCTGTCGCTCTTCCAGTGACATCTAACAGCATAATATTAACCCTTAGACTGCTGAGCACGAAAATTATTGTCTGCTGTTGCTGTATATTTGCCTTCTTTCTCAATAAAAACATGGTTTGACAGCACTTTAGAATCATTTCCATTGGAAATGATTCTAAAATGCTGTCAAAGCATGTTTTTGATCAGAAAATAAAAAATAAACAACAGACGACAAAATTTAATTCAGCAGTGTAAGGGTTAATATTATTATTCAGACAACGTCCATACATTCACAAGTAACTAATGGTTTGATTTAATGGTGCATAACGGCCTGTCAACCGCTATAGTCATTTTAGGCCGGTTTAACAGGGTAAAATGATTTGATGCAATGGTGCTTAACGGCCTATCAACAGCTAAGGTCATTTTAGGCCAGTACAGGTTAATGGGGTCAAATCCCATACTTCACCTGTTGTGATGGGAGGACAATCCCAAAATTAGAACTGAATGTTTACAGAAAACAAGAGGGCCATGATGGCCCTAACTCGCTCACCTGACTCCATGAACACCAGAGGCGAATGTGACATTGAGTTCATGTGTTTTAAAAATATTGTGCTATTTTCAGACAGCGGCCATCTTGGATTAACGATGACCTCCGTTTTAACAACTGAAAAGGCTTCACCCATGGACCATAACTGTGAAGTTTGGCCACCATGGGCCAAGCGGTTCGTGTGAAGAAGAATTTTGAAATCTCTAATAAAAGAACGACCTTTTGACCTTTCGGCGGCCATGTTTGATGACATGACCATCCAAAAATGTACCAGAGTGATCGCCTCTCTGATACCTTCAATTTGATATAGACATGACCATATTCGGTCAAAAATAAAATTTGACCCCAATTTGACACCACGGGTCAGGCCCATTTTTGACCCCGGGGTCACCATTTTAACAACTTTGAAAGAGCATTGTACATCGATCATTCCTACCAAGATTCGTCGAAATCCGGCAGGCGGTTCATGAGAAGAAGATTTTTTAAGAATTTGTGCTATTTTTGGACGGCGGCCATCTTTGATTAGCGACGACCTCCGTTTTAACAAATCGGAAAAGGCTTCACCCACGGACCATAACTGTGAAGTTTGGCCACCATGGGCCAAGCGGTTCGTGTGAAGAAGAATTTTTAAATCTCTAATAAAAGAACGACCTTTTGACCTTTCGGCGGTCATCTTGGATGACAAGACAATCCAATTTCGACAAAAAATGTACCAGAGTCATCGCCTCTTTGATACCTTCAATTTGATATAGACATGACCATATTTGGTCAAAAAAAAATAAAAATTTGACCCCAATTTGACACCACGGGCCACGTCCATTTTTGACCCCGGGGTCACCATTTTAACAACTTTGAAAGAGCATTGTACATCGATCATTCTAACTAAGTTTCGTCAAAATCCGGCTAGCGGTTCATGAGAAGAAGATTTTTTAGGAGTTTATGCTATTTTTAGATGGCGGCCATCTTGGATTAGCGATGACCTCCATTTTAACAAATCTGAAAAGGCTTCACCCATGGACTATAACTGTGAAGTCTGGCTACCATGGGCCAAGCGGTTCATGTGAAGAAGAATTTTGAAATCTATAATAAAAGAAGGACCTTTTGACCTTTCGGCGGCCATCTTGGATGACATAACCATCCGATTTAGACAAAAAATGCACCAGAGTGATCGCCTCGTTGATACCTTTGATTTGATATATAACATGACCATATTCGGTCAAAAATAAAATTTGACCCCAATTTGACCCCACCGGCCACACCCATTTTTGACCCTGGGTCACCATTTTAACAACTTTGAAAGAGCATTGTACATCGATCATTCCTACCAAGTTTTGTCGAAATCCTGTGGGCGGTTCTTGAGAAGAAGATTTTTGAAGAATTTGTGCTATTTTTAGACGGTGGCCATCTTGGATTACGTAATGACGTCATTTTAACAATTTTGTAATCCCCCTACCTAAGGACCATGACCATGAAGTTTGGTGACTATAGGCCCAATGGTTACCGAGGAGAAGACGTTTGATAATGTTCACGGACGGACGGACGTTCTTACGAGAGATACATTGTGAGGTTATTTCCTTTGATGTTTACACTGTGGGGTTAACCTCACAATGTAGCAACTTATTCCGTTATTTTCTTCCTTAACGATTCTCTTACGGAATAAATCGCATAATATGCAAATGAGCTAGCCATTAGTTAATTATATTTGAAAAACACTTATCCAAGTGTCTTAAATTGGGCGGTGGGTGGGTTTCAGCACAACACAGCAACCTCACAATGTAGCTCTCGTAAGTACGGACGGACGGACGGACGGACGGACGACGGACACATTACGGTAACAATAGCTCACATGAGCTAGCTTCGCTCAGGTGAGCTAAAAATAATAGAAATTCAATCCGGACATTAGAATGACCGGACCTAGTGCCAGGTCTACAACACACCAGTCACTTAGACCCCGCCCTTAAATGTGATACATTAATATTAATCCTACTAAAGAAAAATTCGCAATAAAATGGGGCAGGTAGGAGACTTTTTATACGCACTTTTCGAAAAAATAAAAATGGGTATTATTGTTATCATCACGGGTGTCCATCCGTCTGTCCATGTGTCCATCGGTACATCAGTCCATCACGTTTCTTTAGAAGTAAAACTTTTAAACCATAATAGCTAGAGACTTGATAGTTGGTATGTGGCAACCGTATGGTGTGCAAATGCAGAAAGTGAACTTAAATTTTTTATTTGACACCCGAGTCATGGATTGTGTCCCTGTTTTGGACAAGAAAATCCCGAAGCCTCGTTTGCAAACGCGAGAAAATATACACTAATTTAAATTCGGATTTCAACGGTGGCATTTTCATGCAAATTACCTGTATATTAATGCATTTCAAGATTTGTTGAGATTACTGTTTGAAAAATAGCGGACCTCGGCGAATTTAGGGGGGTGCGTACGCACCCGTCGCAACCCCCCCCCCCCCCTGCGTACGGGCCTGTTCATGGAAAGAATTTGATATTTTCTGAACACTATGGGTAGCTTCTATATTTGTGGCTGTCACTGGAGAAATAGGGCTTACAGAATTTCTGACCAGTGTAGCTTCTGATTAAATAGACACTCAAGTAGCTTGATAACGATCTATATTTCTTGTTCGAAGCATAATGGGCGTTTTATTGATGGAATGGCCAACAGGGCAGATCCTAATCAGACTGAATGCACAGGCCGATCTGGATCTATAATGGTCGCAAAACCACGAAGCCCCATTTCTCCAGTCACAGCCACATATGAGACACGCCATGTGATTTTGTACCTTCGGTCATCTGCGTAATTTCATGAAATACGTTTACAAAATTTACAATATTTTCCGTAAATGACGTCAAAAGTTGACAAAATACATGAGTACAAGTGGAATTACATGTATATGTCATAAGCCGTCAACTTTTTACAAATTTATGAAAAATATTGTAAATTTTGTAAACGTATTCAGGGATTCTGCTGGGGAAAATAAACAAATCGCCACTTCAAAAAAAAAAAAAAAAATGAATAACCAATAGGATAAAAATAAACAATTGCCGATAAAAAATTGTTTATCGCCAATTGTTTATTTTTGTTGCCAATTGCGAAAGTGGCGATCGCCAGCGGAATCCCTGGTATTTAATGGAATTACGCAGATGTCCGAAGGTACAAAATCGTATGACGGTGTCTCATAAAAACAATATACCTCAGCTGGCTCTGGTTGTTTAAACTCCACCGTCAACTCCTCCAATCCCTGAGATTTACGCCGCGCGTAGATTTTATTCCGCAGCTCTTTCCGTAACTCATCGATATTCAAGGGCGTTGCCGAGGGTGACGGGGTCGTGAATGAGTCGCTGAGGTCACTGCTGGTCAGAGGCGAACCAGCGTCACTAATCGCTGGCTGGCTCGACGATACACTCATTGATTGGTTCACGGATAATTGCCTCGACTGTGTTCCTGATAAATTTAATGGCACCAACGGTGGATATCCCCTTGGTGACAAAAGCCTGTTGTCATGGTAGTTATGAGCAGCTGGAATGTTAATTGACGGCGATCCTGAAAAATGACAAGAAAATTTTAAATCATTTGTGACCTGGAGAGGGAAAATGGTCCTTGTGGGAGTGAGATGTAAAATACAGATATTTATACTAGGCAATGGCAAGTTCTTTCTCTGTTAAGCGTCCGCGTGTGGGTAGGTCTTGAGAGTGGTTCTGTAAAAAAACATACAAACTATGTATGCTATTTGATGCTATTTACTGGTGAAGTAATATGAAAACTGATTGGGGACTTGGCGCGTTTTATATCCGTTCATGATTTACACATAGCAAGTTTAATTTGAGTATTTTCTTCTTATTTCTTTCTAAAGTTTGCTGACGGAAATTTAAATTTATGGTAAAAACTTCCTCAACCCTTTGCAGACTGCAAAGGGTTGAGGAAGTTTTACCATAAATTTGTCTTCGTGTTTATCAAGGCCTTGTTTGTTTTTACCGGATACGTAGGTAGGTTTTGATCAACTGGGTGGACGCTTAACATAAAAAAGATATGGTATGGCCTTGCATGTAACTATATCTATTCTGTCCTGGGTTCAGCTAGAAATGTGGCCTGTCAGCACACAAATAAGCTCGCTGGCAGCCAATGAAAATGAGGGCATATTTGAAAACACTAAAGGCCGGAAGATAGTGGATTTGTGGCATCATGATAGAGAAATGTACAGAGGAATGTACATGAGAATGTATATGAGAAATAAATATGAAACAGTTATCTGAAAGGAAACAGAAATTAAAAGAAATTTACACCAGGGTTAAGGTTTTAAACGCACCAAGTATGTGACCTTGACCTTTGGTTTAGCGGGGGCTCCAGTTCATGGATTTGTCAGCGCATAATAGAGGATCATCAGAAGAATGCATGTGTGAAATATGAAGCAGCTACGCGAAAAGAAACAGAAAATATAAAACATTCACGCGAGCATTAAGGTTTTGAACGCACCAAGTATGTGACCTTGACCTTTGGTTTAGCGGGGCTCGAATTCAGGGCATGATAGAGGATCATCAGAAGAATGCATGTGTGAAATATGAAGCAGCAACGCGAAAAGAAACAGAAATTATAAAAAAATCACGCGAGCGTTAATGTTTTGAACGCACCAAGTATTTGACCTGGACGATTTACCGCTAGCAAGGGCTCGAAATTAAAATATTTACCCGAGCGTTAAGTTTGTGATGGACAAGATGAGACGTATGGACACCAGTAACGCTATATACTCTCCTACCCATTTGGTGGCGGCGGCATAAAAATGTGAGCATTTTGACAAGTCAGATGGGCTGTTCGTCTTTTAATCCAGCCCTAAATAAATACATGCCAATTACGAAAATGGTATTAACGTAATGTAATATTAGTCCTGATAGCAGATGTTCCGAGTTGAATAAGATCAACGGTTTTCACATCATCAGGCAACTGTACAAATGCAGGGCTTCCGCTGGCGATCGCCACTTTTGCAATTGGCGATAAAAATAAACACAATTGGAATCCCTGCAAATGTGCAGGCTGATCTGGTTGCTAAATTGGTACACAAACTCATATGCGGCTGTGACTGGAGGAATGGGGCTTATTGGTTTTGGGACCAGTGTAGCGCACTCAGCACTGCTCACCATTCCATCAATGAAACACCCGTCATGCTTCTAACTGGCAAAATACATTATTATCAGGCTACAAAGGAGTGTGCTATGTTATCAGGAGCTACACTGGTCGAAAATGCCATAAGCACCATTTCTCCAGTCACAGTCACATATATGCACCATGCCTACCTGTTACTGTGGACGAGGAGCAGCTCCATGATAGGGCAGCGGTCTGTATCCCGTGGCGATGTGGAATGGTAGCCCGTGGTGACAGCTGCGGCGAATGAGGCGGAGTTGACTTTGGCGACACTCTGTGCTCCCGTAAATGTGTGTGAAGGTCCATCTTAGAGTACAGTAACCTCCCGCATAGCTCGCAGGGAACCAGGGCTGAGGGTGGAAGGTCAGATGGAGGTGACCTTGATACTGGCCTTGGCGACGAGCATGGACTCAGATCCAACGTCTTTTGCTGCATCGGCTTCTGTTTCCTCGACAAGTCTGTCGGTGTTGTGGTGTAGGGCGTGGTTTCCGATGTAGCAGTCTGGGTTATTGGGTAAACTTTCGCTGAGTTTTGTGATCGAGACGTTGGTCGTTTGAGATTATACGATATTGGCGGTAAACATGGGATTGGTGTAGAATGTCGTATCGGACTTGGAATCGATCCTGTTGGCAGTTGAGCTTTCATTAACACAGACAGTGCACTTGGGTGTAGACGCGTTACATCATGGAACAACTCGTGAGTATTCCTTTCCACTGTGCTATCGGGTCTCGGTTGAAAATTCACGATCCTGCTGTCCTGTAGCATCGGCATTAATCTCTCCCGCCGCCTTCTCTCGGCCTCGGCGTGGATTTCGTACACGACTGTAGGGATGTTGCTCATCTCTGGTCTCTCTATGCCCATAATCTGACAGTCAGACGCTTCCTCGACCTTCACCTTATGAGGAGCTTGTTGTTGTGTTTGTTGTTGTAGTTGACCTTCATGTTTGACAGGTTTACTAAGGTCAAACGGTTTGCTGAAGTCATATGGTTCCGGTGCCGGACACGTATATTCATATTTGATAGCAGGTTTAACATCCGGATCAGCCATGGACGTTGGCTCTACTGATATGTTTGTGCCAGTATTGTCTTTATTACTGTTCACTGGCACTTTACCCAAGTTTGTTAGAATTTCAATGGTTTCCAACTCCTGCTGTTTTTCAATCTGTTTTCGTTTCATTTCTTCGTTTTTCTCAGCAAGTATTATATCACTACATACAGCACTTAAAAAATTTAACCCTGTACTGCCATGGGAACCATCCAACTCGTTTGAATCAAGCGACCTGGCTAACACATTTGAGTCATGTGACATATTTAACACATTCGAGTCATACGACTTACTTAATACATTAGAGTCATGAGACCTACTAAACGCGTCTGAATCATGTGACCTATTTAACATATTTGAATCGATCGGTTTCGGCGATGGTGGTGGAGTGTTTTCAAGATCTGAGTTGTCCGAGAAGTCCGAAAGCGAGTTGATATATCCCTCTCCTTCCGAATACAACATTGTCCGTGCATCTGAATCCGAGCCCTCACATTCGTTGTCAAAATTGTTTTCACACATCTCCTCTTTAATCTCAGTCTTAACACGTTGAACGGTAGAAGGTTTGTAAGGGTTCTCTGTAGCACATTGTGGTTCTTCCTTAATGTCAACAACTTGGACGTCGCCCGTGCGAGTGTCCACACAGCTACCCTCTAAACTGGGTAAACAATGAGTGTGCGACGCCATGTGCTTCTCGTAAGCATTTCTACGCTGGAATGTTTTCTTACATGGGATACATTTAAGGTTGCGGTCCTGGCAGCTGGTTTTACAATGTCGCAGCAAGCTGCAGCTCTGTGTGAATCGATGATTGCACACCTGGCACTCGTACAGGTGTGTCTCCATGGTGTTATGCACTGTCATGTGAGTCTTCAGCGACGTTACATTCGGAAAGCCTTCCTTGCAAATGCGACACGACGTCCGATAAACACGTGTTTTTCTATGCTTACCATGGAATGTATGTGATGTGTTTCTCTTGTTAAATATTGTACATGTCTTCCGTCTACCTTTATCATCCTCACCTCTGAATGGAATCGTCTTTATATTCATAGAAATGTCTGACGAACCAATTTCAAATTTCACACTCACAGGTTCAATTTTTACCGAGGATTGGTCAATTTTGGTCCCATGACACGAGAACATAGTTATGATTGGAGGGCTGAGATTTATGGCAGATTTAGCTGAGACAGGGGTGGTGTCCGGTGTATGGACTGGAGACAGAACTGGTGGCAAGGAAACATCAGGGGTCAAGGTCACAGCAGGTGACCTTGGATCAACCCTGTATGGAACTGTTGAGTGATTGACATCACATGGTGATGGCGGGGTAGACAGAACAGGATATTTCCGCGGCATAGAAAGATCCATCACATTTTGGGCGTCGGATTCAGGAAAACCCAATTTCTTCATTTGCAATGGCGCCAGATTCTCTCTGTGTAACATTGAATATGTGTCCATCATCTTCATTTCAAAATTCACATCAGAAAACTGCTTAATGCTTGGTGTTTGTGTTTTTTCATGTGAAGCCCGGTGTCTCATTAAACTACTTTTGTGGATGAATGATTTCTTGCAAATGTGACAGATATGAGGGCGTGGCAACATGTGTGTACCAATATGCTTTTCAAGCGTCACTTCGCGGAAGAAAGATCGTCCACAAACATCACAGAGGTAACAATTGTCCTTATGTATCAGCGCGTGCATGCGTAGCTTTTGTTTTGTAGTGTACGTGTTGTCACATGCATGGCACAGATATCGTTTTACATTGTCTTCACCGATTACAACGAGAATCGGCGGTTCATCAGTCCGTTCCTTCCTAGTACTGCCTGTAGTACTGCTTGTACCTTCCACTGACTGCGAGTGTTCCATTCGAGATTCAGCGAAAACGTCAGTTTCAACGATGGAATCCTCAACCAAACTCTTATAATTAGATATCTCTCCTAACAAATTCTTCAACGGAGATTCAACATCGGAAACTGATGACCGCATTTGTCTCACATTTGAAACACCTCGTTCAGAAATCGAAGCTTCCTCCATAATGGCTTTAAATTGCCGACTCAACATTTTCCTTTCTGCCAGTTTAACACTATGGATTCTCATGTGTGAGTTCAAGCTTTTCTGGAACTTAAACACCTTCTTGCAAACACTGCAATGAACTCCAGTTTTCAAACCATTCGCTTTCATTTGATTGGCCTTCGCTTTTTTCAATGAGTCTAGAGCGGGGTTCTTCTTGTGAACATTCATGTGTAACAATAAATGGTGTTTTGTATGGACAGTTTTTGAACAAATTTCACACTTTAGTTTCCTACCTTTCTTCTTACTTAATTTTCGGCCTTTAGCATGAGATTTGTGACAGTGCATGTGTTCTGTAAATTTCTCCTCATTTGAAAAGCATTTTCCACATTCAGAACACACAAATGAATCTTTTGCTTCTTCACCTGCCAATTCACCCAACTTTGCACTTTTAACAAGTACAGTCACATCTTCAGGTTCTTCATTGCTCAATGTTCTTTTCCCCGGTGAAAGTGGATGCACTGAAGTATTGCCAATTGTTTCCATTATCTCATTACTTTGGGTGTCAATTTCATCTGATGTCTCTGTGTCTGACCCACTCATCAATTGATAACTGGAATGTTTCCTTATGCTTTCATCAGCTTCAACGTTATTATCAGAACGTGCTTCATCGTGTCTTTGTGAAAGTAGTACAAGATTGTCCGTCTCATTGCTGCGGTCACATTTACTATTTTCGGTACTAGAATATGTACCATTCATCACACCTGTTTCATTGTTTGCTTCCATGCCAACTCGAGACTCGTCAGTGTCTTCCTTACCTGTTACCACCTTCTCATTATCAGTAGACACAGTTGCAGCCATTTCAGTTTCCAGCCTAACAATACCATCGTAAATTACCTTGTCAAAGCCGGCAAGATCTGCACCATTATCTTCATTTACATTTACAACGCCGTCACTTTCTTTCGGTGTTTGTAAAGTTTTATCCAAATATTTTATATTATTATCATTCACACTGTTTGAGCAAATGGTTGAGACTATGTTGGTTAAAATGTTCCGGGTTTCTGATTCTAAATTATTATTCTCAATTTGTTTATTGTCAGCTGTTGTAATTTCAATTTTATCAAGTTTACCAGTTTTATCACTGTTTTTACTACTTGTGTCACACTCCTCCGCCTCCTCATGTGTTCTAATAACTTTCAGCTCTCCTGTCATGACATCAAGCTCAACCTCATCGGATGATGAATATTCAGGCCAGGGATCGACTATATTATCCACAATCTCTTTAGATTCTCCAACTACCCTGCTGACAGTTTCTTTAATTTCATCAACTTCTGTTGCGAGTGATGTGTTAGTATTTAACCCTCCAGACAGGACACCTGGCTTAAACCCTGAATTTGAGATTGCAGAAGCATCAATTATTTGTCTAACAAGAGTTCGAACATCCACAGTTTTACCATCCGAGCCACCATCTGCTGCTAATGAATGGGTTGATTGCAAACACCTCTGAATGTGCTCGGGCAATACATCAGTCACTTGTATCGATGATTTAGAAAGTTCAGGTCTGTGTAGTGTAGGTACTTGTTCATTTAAGACATTTTTATCCGGGTGAACAGTGGTTTTCACTGTTGACCTTTCATGCATGACCTTTCTATCACAAGTACCTGATTTAACCAGATGTTCCTCATCATCTGAAACAATGACAGGGTCATGTTCAACACCAGGACGATTATGTTCACCTTCAGTTTTCTTTAAAGTCAGATCCTTCAGTTGCTGAGACGAGATTTCAGCAGCTAGGCTATTTTCACGCACATGTTTCCGTAAGTGTTTGTGCAGCAGAAATATTGCCATAAAAGATTTGCCACAGGCATTGCATTTAAAGGGTTTTTCGCCACTGTGTTTTCTGTGGTGAACCACTAAGTGGTGGCGGTGCAGAAAACGTCTATGACAGACATTGCACTCAAACTGTCGTTCCTCACTAGTCTTGTGCACGGTCATGTGCAACTTTAACGCTGCCTTTGTTTTGAATATTTTCGGGCACATTGTACAGGTGTACCCGAGCTGCTGCTCCATATGGATGTAATCGCGAGTCCCGAGGAGCTGGTTCAGTCCCTCTGGTGTGCGGATAAGGTACCTCTCTACTGCCTTTTCTCCTGATGTAACAATCCCAGGCGGGATCCCGGTTGAATCCCCGAGACTACTACTCGCATTCGAATGGCTTACACTCATAATACTAGCAGAGCCATGCTGTGGTTGGCTGGTGAATCGTCCAATAGGATAGCCATCAGCGGTTGTGTTAAGATTTGAATGGCTGTCACAGGTAACACCGCCAGTTGATTGGTTGACTGTTTCCATGGTGTTGACGTGAGAGGTTTGTACCTGAGGCGTGGTGATCGCGACTGGCTTGTGGCCTCGGGGTAGGACAGTACCCGCGGCGGAGGAGAAGGCCACTTGAGGCACGGAGATGCCGAGGGGACGTAGCGACCCGGATACGAAGGGTCGGATCGTACTGCTCTCCTGGAATGGCTGCACTGGCATACGACCATCATCCATCATAACCATACCTGTGGATTAAATGATTTATTCCATTGCAATTGGAAAATATGTTTTAACCCTTTCAACACTCCAGCCCTCTATAGTGGTGTTTACAATAGTGTAGACCCAGATGAGACAGCTTATTACGAGCCGTCTCATCAGGATCTGCACTTTTTGCAAGTAATTTCATATTTTTAGGGAAAAAAACACCCCTTTATACATGGACTAGTCTGAAAATCATTTTGTGATGATTGCATTGGCTGGAAAATTAACATATCAAATCCATTCCAGTTATTTTAGGGGTGAAAGGGTTAATGCATGAATATTTAAACATTTTTTTTCTAATTTATCAATAATAATTCCAATTGCAGTATTTAGAAGGTATTTTCCTTGGGAATGGGACAAACATTAGGCCGTCCTTAAAAAATTGTTTGTTTCCTGTAACCCGAACCCAGAATGTTAGAAGTGGGTTGGTCGGTTGGCAATTTCTTTTTTTTTTCTGTCACATGACATATTGAATTTAAAAATTATTAATATTAAAAAGGTACAATATTTTAACACTTGCATTGCAAGTGTTAAAATATTGTACCTTTTTAATATTAATAATTTTTAAATTCAATATTGCAAGTCTTGCAATAAAAGTATGTCAATTGCTGTATGTGTTATTGTATGAACATGTATGCCATTTAGGGCCACAGATTATACTTAACATGCTTAACCCACTGTAGCACTAAACTGAAAAAAAATATTAAAAAATTGTAAACAAAATTGCGATAAAAAAAATCGGGTCGCACCATTTTTAGCGGGTTGGCCGGGTTACAGGAAACAGAGATATAATTATGGATGGCCTTATCTGCCTTCACTTTCATTACGAAATGCAAAATTCACATTTCAGACATTTTCTCGGAAGTAGCTATTTGCACCAATGCCCAAAGTTTTGTTGACACGGTAATGAAGATGCAAAGGCCAAGATTAGTTTACGGATCAGTTATTTAATTTGATTTAATGGTGTTTAACATCCTGTCAACAGCTAAGGTCATTTTAGGCCGCGTTAACGGGTTGAAGTGGATCAGTGAAGTCTGCTTATGGGCTACTCAGTTGGGGAATCAATCGGATCAATACGAGGCTGTATGAATGTCTGATCAGGTGCTACTGGTAAAAATTTAAATACGCCCATTTTCGCGTTGGCAGGTTAAAATATATGTGGCTGTGAATGGAGAAATAAGGCTTATGGGTTTTGTGACCGGTGAAGATTCAGACAAGGATCTGCAAAATTCGCCTTTCCATCAATTAAACACACGGCATGCTTCTAACAAACAATGTAGATTGTTATCAGGCGACAGGAATGTGCTATTTGATCAGGAGCTACACTGGTCACAAATCCCATAAGCCCCAGTTCTCCAGTCACAGATCTGCTGCTTGCAAGCACAAACACAGGGCTTATTCATGTAGTGTCACCCTGTGTCATTTATGCAGTCCGATCAAGTTTTACACTGTTCGGTATTAAGTTCCGATACAAGTAATAGTATATAGAGAATACATGTAGTATGTTAGTGCCGTGAATGGGAAAAAATATCTGGCAAGGCTCAGGAAACGGGATGGGCGAGGCTCTGCCAAGCACATCCCGTTTCCGTGCCGCGCCAGATATTTTTTCCCATTCACGGCACTAACCTACTATTCTATTTATCCCATCAACACCTACAAATGGCTGTAAAATGCAAAAATAGTATTGACTGGATATCAAAAATGTTTCACGGCACCGTGTTTCACGGCACGTACGCACTGTGTTGACGGGATAAATTTGTATTCACTTCTGACTGAGTGAAGGCGCTAGCTGATTAGCAGCTATTCTAGTCAAAACATCCATACACGATAAAAACGTTTTGTCACAGCTGGTTATGAATGCCAAAGCTTCATTTCTCCCGTCACTGCCACTTACGGAATTTGTGATCATCAGTGAAGCTCCTGATCAAATAGCACAGTCATGTAGCCTGATAACGATCAATATTGCTTGTTAGAAGCATGACGGGTGTTTCATTGAAGGAATAGCGAACAGTGCAGATCCTGATCAGACTGTGCGCAAATCACTAAGCCCCATTTCTCCAGTCACAAACACATGTCTGAGACATGCCATGCAAATTTGTACCTTCTGACAACTGCGTTATTTCCTGAAATACATTTACAAAATTTAATAACTTTTCCAAAAATGAAGTCAAAGTTGACAAAAATTGCAGAGCACATGTCATGTGCTCTGAAATTTTTGTCAACTTTGACTTCATTTTTTGAAAAATTTTGTAAATGTATTTTTGTCATGTCCTGATCAGACTGCTCAGATGAGCAGGCTGATCTGGGACAACACTGGTCACACATGCCATAAGCCCTATTTCTCCAGTCACAGCTCCAATTACCTGCACTGTATGATCCATCCTGTGATTGGATTGGTCCAGTCATACTAGAGCTCGCCTTTGATTGGCTAGTTGTCCCAACGCTTGGATTAAACCTGGAACCTAGGCTAGGCATGCCGATGACTGGTTGAAACAGTGTGTTTGATTGGGTAGATCGTAATGCAGCCTGCAGCAGACTGTACTGTCCTGGTGGTCTGTGGTGACTCGGCAATTTCTGCATCAGCAGTTGTGATTGGTTGGTGCTAAAACCTGGCTGATGTAACAGCAGATGTGATTGGCTGTGGGCTGGTACGGAGAGGTCGAGGGCCATCGACTGGCCTGCTCCGATCTAGAAAAAGAAAATTAATTTGCTTAGTTATATAAATGTTCTTCAAGTTATCAACCAGAGATCGAGCAGGGATTCCGCTTGGGACAATAAAAAAATCGCCACTTCAAAAAACAAGAGGGCCATGATGGCTGAACACCAGAGGAGAATGTGACATGGAGTTCATGTGTTTTAAAAAAATTGTGCTATTTTTAGATGGCGGTCATCTTGGATTAAGCGATGACTCTCATTTTACAAAATCTGAAAATGCTTCACCCAGCATCGGCCATGTGGTTCCTGAGAAAAAGACGTTAAAAATCTTGAATAAATGGACCTTTTGGTGGCCATCATGGATGACATAATCATCCGATTCCGACAAATATTGCACCAGAGTGATCGCCTCATTGATACCTTCAATTTGATATATGACACAACCATATTCAGTCAAAAATAAAATTTGACCCCAATTTGACCCCACGGGCCACGCCCATTTTTGACGCCGGGGTCACCATTTTAACAACTTTCAAAGAGCAAGGTACATCGATCATTCCTACCAAGTTTCGTCGAAATCCGGCAAGCGGTTCATGAAAAGAAGATTTTTTAAGAATTTATACTATTTTTAGATGGCGGCCATCTTGGATTAGCGATGACCTCCATTTTAACAAATCTGAAAAGGCTTCACCCATGGACCATAACTTTTAAGTTTGGCTACCATGGGCCAAGCGGTTCATGTGAAGAAGAATTTTTAAATCTCTAATAAAAGAATGACCTTTTGACTTTTCGGCGGCCATCTTGGATGACATAACAATCCGATTTCGACAAAAAATGCACCAGAGTGATCGCCTCATTGATACCTTCAATTTGATATATGAAATGACCATATTCAGTCAAAAATAAAATTTGACCCCAATTTGACCCCACGGGCCACGCCAATTTTTGACCCCAGGGTCACCATTTTAACAACTTTGAAAGAGCAATGTACATAGATCATTCCTACCAAGTTTTGTCGAAATCCGGTTGGCAGTTCTTGAGAAGAAGATTTTTTAAGAATTTGTGCTATTTTTAGACGGCGGCCATCTTGGATTACGTAATGACGTCATTTTAACAATTTTGTAATCCCCCTACCTAAGGACCATGACCATGAAGTTTGGTGACTATAGACCCAATGGTTACCGAGGAGAAGACGTTTGAAAATGTTCACGGACGACGAACGGACGACGGACGACGACGACGGACACATTGCGGTAACAATAGCTCACATGAGCTTCGCTCAGGTGAGCTAACAAAAAACAATTGGTGATATTCGAAAATTGTAATATTTTATCGCCAATTGTTTATTTTTATCGCCAATTGCGAAAGTGGCGTTCGCCAGCGGAATCCCTGATCGAGATAAGTCGTGAAAATTGTTTACGCATTTATTTTAGCTGAGTATATACACATTGATTTTTCGAAAGTAGGGGTATAAAATATATATGTACATGTACTGCCAATTATTTTATTTGAAAATACATGTACATGTATGCATTGATTTTCAAAAGGAGTAAACTGGCTGTAAAACTAGATGTCTGTGGCCAGCATATCACGCTCGTCGAGGTTTTTGATGGACCCATTGTCTATGAGTAATTTGACCTTGACCTTGGTCATGGGGGCTGCATGGGTTGGCTATAGAATGAAAACAGGCATGATGATAACATGGTTTGCGAAGTATCATGTCAATCGGACTGAGTTGTGGAGATATTGGGTACCTAGTTAAAAACTTTAACACAGATTTTACAAAAAAACACTTTTAACGCAAATTTCAAAGGAATTTGACATCGACCTTGGGAATGGGGGCCACTTGGGTGGGCTATAAAATGAAAATGGATGACGATAAAGAGGTATGTGATGTTTCAAGTCAATTTGTCTTAGGTTTGTGGAGATATTTGGTACTTTTAAAACTGGTGATTTAACATGGGGAAATCTTTTTGAATTTTAGAAATACTGGACCGATCTTTAAAATTTAACTTTTGTTTTCTTAGTTAGATCATATCCAAGCTATCTACCCAGGTTTCGGAGCCAATTTCCAAATGTTTTCGTTTTTAGACTCCTCCCACACTTCCTTACCACTTTTTCCCCCATGTTAAATTCCCATAGACAAATCAATTTTTCGTAATAAATCAATATTTGACCGAATTTCACGAAATAAAAAGAAGGCTCATTCTTAAATTTTCCTTTACCGGTAATTTAATATTATCGCAAATAATATTGTTTTTGAATTGTCTATATAGCCGTAAAATTTGGACAGCTTTCGTGAAACAGACTATAGACAATTGTTGCGAATATTTACCACGTCCATGACATGATGTGATAAATCCAACGCCGCTTCCTGTTCTATCGTCCACTTCTGTCCAGCTACCATGGCAACGGAATTGTTGCCCGGCTTCCCAGACAAATCCAGGACCAGGTCACTGCAGTCATTTCTTGCAGGATCGGTTACCACGGATACCAAACTCCGCGACCTTGCCCCAACCTCGGACACTGGCTTTCCGAACTTGGAAGGCTGTTCACCATGTCGTACATACACAGCGGATTTCTTCATAATATGACGATATTGATTGCGCAAACACTAGCTTTATGAATGACACCGCTTGTCAAGGTCACATGGTGTATAAATAGTCACATTTTAAAACGTCACATTTTCAAAGGTCACGAGTAAATATGTACAGCAGTTTACCACGTTTTCTCAAATGGCACATGGCACGGTTGGGTGGAATTTGTGCAGCTATCCCATCTTCAGTTTATCAGGCTGAAAAATATATAGAGAATAGTAGGTTAGTGCCGTGAATGGGAATAAATAACTGGCAAGACAGAGCCTCGCCCATCCCGTTTCCGAGCTGCGCCAGATATTTTCCCATTCACGGCACTAACCTACTATTCTATTTATCCCGTCAACACCTACTAATGGCTTTAACATGCAAAAAAATAATCCCAGCCACCCATCCCATCCCATTCATACGTAGTGATTAGGTCGTATTGACAGGACATCAAAAATGTTTCACGGCACCGTGTTTCACGGCACATACGCACTATGTTGACGGGATAAATCATGATTCAGGGCTCCAGATAAGGAATTAGTAATTGAGTATTTTCACTCCCATCATATTTGAAGCAATTGGGTATTTCAATATTTTAATTGGGTAAAATAAAATCACACTACTGTTTACACATCAACAGACAGTAATTGTTGAATAGTTTGCTTCGAAATGAAAACATGGCTTGGAGACAATTGTAATGAAATACCAAGATGTATTTTCATGGAAAATAAGAAAAATATGCTATATTTGTGGTCTGTTTATTGTTTTCTGTAGCATGATAAAGGTACCACAAATTTGTTATTGCTTTTTGATACTCGCTACTTCTGATTTCAATTGGGTTTTTGGCAATTTTAATTGGGTATTTACACAAATACGCAGCTTATCTGGAGCACTGATGATTCATTGTATATCTATATGGAGAATACAGGGCTAGTGTATGATCACGTGGTACTAACAACAACAACAAGTACTGAAACTTCCAGTATCCATCCGATTGAAAGTACGTATTATTTTATATTGTCCTTTATATTACGTAACGGATTTTGATGAAATATGGCGCATCAAACGCGTCTTGTTAAGCTGCATTTGGTAGTCTCTGTATTTTCGCCCAAACTTCTGTCGTTTTTGCGAAGAATCGATTTCCGTGTCTCCGACACGGAAATCGATTCTTTGCAAAAACGACATAAGTCTGTGCCAAACTCCCTAGATCACCAAATGCTCATGAAGACGCATTTGCTGCGCCATATTTCATCAAAACTGTTGCATATTACGGAAAATATCAAATAATACTTACTTTGGAGTGGGCGACGTTGTTGTTGTTGTAACCACGTGATCATGCACCTTGGTCATGATTTAAAGTTTATCAGGCAGGGCTAACAAATGTATAGGATTTCCAAAGACACTAGCATCAAGGTGCATAATAACGTGGTTAGAACAACAACAACAATGACTGAAAGTGTTGACAGCGAACCCACTCCAAAGTATTAAAATATTATTTGATAGTTTCCCTAATATGCAACGGATTTTGATGAAATATGGCACAGCAAACGCATCTTAATGAGCTGCATTTGGTGGTCTCGGGACTTCAGCACATACTTATGTTGTGTTTGCGAAGAATCGATTTCCGTGTCAGTAAACATGGTAAACACGGAAATTTATTCTGCGCTAAAATGACAGAAGTTTGTGCCAAAGTACCAAGACCACCAAATGCAGCTTAACATGACGCGTTTGATGCGCCATATTCATCCAAATCCGTTACATGTTAATTGAATCAGAGGCGCTTCTGGAAGTTTCAGTAATTGTTGTTGTTGTTGTTGTAACCACGTGATCATGCACTTTGAGCATGGTGATATTTTGCACTATGAAATGCACAAGTGAAATCTGATTTTTGTTGTAAGGAAGACAGACTTGTTTAACCCTCACTAAGCGCGAGACGAAAATTGCCGTCTGCTGTTTTTCATTTTTGCCTTAATTCTTAATAAAAAACCTGTTTTGGCAGCACATGAGAATCGTCTCCAGTGGAAAGGAAAATGAAATTATAAGGCATTTACCCAGCGTTAAGGTTTCGAACGCACCAAGTTTGTGACCTTGACCCTGGGCTTGGCGGGGGCGGCATGTGGATTAGTCACAGGGTGGCAGAGGACCATTGGAGCAATGCGTGTGTGAAATGTGAAGCAGATCCGAGCAAGGAAACAGAAATTATAAGCCATTTACCCAGCGTTAAGGTTTCGAACGCACCAAGTCTGTGACCTTGACCCTGGGCTTGGCGGAGGCGGCACGAATGTGGATTTGTCACAGGGTGGCAGAGGACCATTGGAGCAATGCGTGTGTGAAATGTGAAGCAGATCCGAGCAAGGAAACAGAAATTATAAGCCATTTACCCAGTGTTAAGGTTTCGAACGCACCAAGTCTGTGACCTTGACCCTGGGCTTGGCGGAGGCGGCACGAATGTGGATTTGTCACAGGGTGGCAGAGGACCATTGGAGCAATGCGTGTGTGAAATGTGAAGCAGATCCGAGCAAGGAAACAGAAATTATAAGGCATTTACCCAGAGTTAAGGTTTCGAACGCACCAAGTCTGTGACCTTGACCCTGGGCTTAGCGGGGGCGGCACGAATGTGGATTAGTCACAGGGTGGCAGAGGACCATTGGAGCAATGCATGTGTGAAATGTGAAGCAGATCGGAGCAAGGAAACAGAAATTATAAGGCATTTACCCAGCGTTAAGGTTTCGAACGCACCAAGTCTGTGACCTTGACCCTGGGCTTAGCGGGGGCGGGACGAATGTGGATTTGTCACAGGGCGGTAGAGGACCATTGGAGCAATGTGTGTGTGAAATGTCAAGCAGATCCGAACAAGGAAACAGAAATTATAAGCCATTTACCCGAGCGTTAAGGTTTCGTACGTACGTACGTACGTACGGTACGGACGCCGGT
The DNA here is from genome assembly GCA_029237695.1 of Conchocele bisecta. Classification (NCBI taxonomy): domain Eukaryota; kingdom Metazoa; phylum Mollusca; class Bivalvia; order Lucinida; family Thyasiridae; genus Conchocele; species Conchocele bisecta. The sequence continues at coordinate 62,425,203 of CM055281.1, forward strand.
AACACTATATGCCCCCCTCACCATTCGGTGGCGGGGGCATAATAAAACATTTCCAGCAGACTACAAAATTTAATTCAGCGTAGTAAGGGTTAAGTTCCAGCGTTACACTGAAATGCCTTGCGGAAACATCATGTGACGCCTTTCGACCAATGAATCGTCAGTTTTCAATTTTCTATCAGGTCAATGGCTGATACAACAATTTATCAGGTAACCTGCCCTGCATTGACCGAATACGTACTGACTGATAACATATTGTTGTATCAGGCATTGACCTGATACAAACATCTGGGTTACAGCAAAGTGAAAACTGAAGTTCCATTGGTCGGATGATGTCATGTGACATTACCGAATGACATCATTGTAACGACGCAATTAAACAAGTCCGCATTCTGTCCATAGATAACGACGTCATCTTTGGTTATTTTTTAGCATAAAACGTTTCCTGATAAATAGAATACCAGGCTACTGTCTTTTGATATCAAGTTTATCAGGCTCGGCTCGGAAACAGTAGCAAGCCTCGGAATTCCTATGCATTTCCTAGCTGTATCTGATAAACTGGATATCAAAAGAAACTAGACTGGTATTCTGTATATTATCGGTAAACGTGTATTTGGTCAATGAATAGTGAGACCGAGTCAGAGCTCCAGATAAGGTGCGTATTAGCGTATTTTATGCAATTATTATAGCTGAATACGCATTGATTATCAAAAGTGGGAGTACAAAATACGCACAGCAATGTGAAAATACGCATTGATTTTCAAATTGAGTATTGAAAATACTGTCATAAAGTAGAAAATTCACTTAGTTGAGCTGCAAAAAGCTTTTTGCAGCTCAACTAAGTGAATTTTCAACTTTACGACTGAATGTTTAAATTTGTTATATTTTTTATGATTTGTTCCCAATGTAGTAATTAAGCAAATCATTTGTAAAAGTACAATATGCAATGAAATCAGGGGGTACAGTACGCTTTAGACACAAAGCTTATCTGGAGCTCTGCTGAGTTATCTGATAAATGACATTCCCACTCATTTGATATATTTACTCTCGTTATCACAATTGTGGCTGTAACTGGAGAAATGGGGCTTATGGGCTTTGTGACCAGTATCGATCCTGATCAAATAGCACACTCCAGTGGCCTGATAAGCATTTGTATTGTATTTGTTGGAAGCAGTACGAGCGTTTCATTTATGTAATATGATCAGTAGTTCAGTATGTGTTATAACAGGATTAAGTGCTCAAGTATAAGAAGGCCAAAAGTTTGTTTCTTTCTTTATTGGTGTTTAACGGCCTATCAACAGATAAGGTCATGTAAGGCCATGCAAACGGGTTCGATCCCGGGGGAAATCGTTAAATTACCTGTCCCGTGCTCCCGACAAACCACCCACTGAGGGCCAAACCATGTACATTTAAGTTGGGATTCCGGTAAGGATGAGCCCAGATCATTAACTCTAGCGGCGAAAAATATCCGCCAAACAAATTAGGACTACCGTAATTACCCTAAATATTCGGACACCAATATGTGAGCAAACAGTGTAGACCCAGACCAGCCTGCTCCTGAAGGAGCAGTCTGATCAGGGTCTGCACTATTTGCCATTTTCACAGAATGCTTCGGAGGCCTCATTGGACAACATAATCAACTTGATAAATGTTTATGACACTTATAACAATTGGTTTTGGTGTCCGAATATTTAGGGTAATTACGGTATATGTTTTATTTCTCTCTGTAAATATGTCTTGAAATTTCATTAGAATTGAGTCCTCAGGACTCAATTCTAATGAAATTCCAAGACATATTCATGATATTTACAAGGAGAAATAAAAGAAAATATGATGAACTTGTGTCCGCTAGTTTTGAACTATTTATAGCCCACACATTTCCCAGCATGCAAAAAGTTCAATTACCCTTAGCATACTCCAGACCAACCACCCAACTATTTGGTAAAGATTGCAAGGACCTACACTGGCTGGTCACAGATTCGTAGCTTAGCATACTCCAGACCAACCACCCAACTATTTGGTAAAGATTGCAAGGAGCTACACTGGCTGGTCACAGATTCGTAGCTTAGCATACTCCAGACCAACCACCCAACTATTTGGTAAAGATTGCAAGGAGCTACACTGGCTGGTCACAGATTCGTAAAGCCCCAGCTCTCCAATCACAGACACATAATCAGTATAACATGACTAAAGGCAATAGATATGTTATCTCTACCAACAATACAAGGTTCAGTTTGTTGTACAGAAACATTGACCGTATTTGTACCTTTCACTACCAAATGTAAATCTCTTACACCGCTATCTTAATTTTTATGTCGTCTGCTGTTTATTTTCTATTTTCCATTTTTATCATCAAAAACATGCTTTCACAGCACTTTAGAATAATTTACAACATGCTTTGACAGCACTTCAGAATCAGCCAGGTAAACTTGAACCAGACCGGACAAAAAATTTACCAGACCAAAAAAAATTATTTTAAAGTTGATTTTTTTGGTGATATTTAAGAGCTTTTTTAAGTGTATCTGTATAAGAAAAGCTAGCTAGCACCAGAAGCACATACCAAAGGAAGGTTATTTCATTGAAGTTTAGAACAGAAAAAGGAATCATTATTTTTTAGAGTCGGACATTCAGCCCTTAGACCGCTACACACAACAATTGTTGTCTGCTGTTGTTTTTATATCTTGCCTTATTTCTCAATAAAAACATGGTTTGACCGCACTTGAGAATCATTTCCAATTTCCAAGTTATTTAATTTAAAAATAAGTAAATTTGATGATACTTTATCACTGTTTTTGAAAATTCCACATGAAAATGCCACTTTATAAGAGTAGGCCATCATGACTGTACATTGTATCAAGACAGTCATGAAGTCATGACCTAGTTGCCTATTCCACGAACATTGCAAAGTATACTTATCTAGCAAAGTATACTTTGAGGGAGAAATTTTCAATTTAAGGATAAATTTATTAATTTTTATTATACTGAATTTATTACATTATCACAGCCATTTTGGCTGTGATAATGTAATAAATTCAGTACAATAATTCTGCATACTTTTAATCATCAAATATATGCAGTCGTTAGTTCTGTATGACATAATTCATTTCGGGAAAAATAAATGATTACTTGGCTAGATAAGTATACTTTGCAATATTGATGAAATTGGCAACTGGTTTAAGTGTATTATAAAGACCAGTTTTGTCAGTCAATATCGCGACTTTTACATGCTGTCTGCAGCTGACAACGCATGTAAAACGTGGCTGACGATCTGTATTGATTTCTATCATCCACATGGCTGTATAGTCATCGTAGTCAGGATAAAATTAATTAATTATATATTTGCTATGACTCAATGACAAACGTTTAAAGGTGCTGTGCCTCAGACAATCATAATAATGTGAGTATATCCAGGTGCGGATCCAGGTAGGGGCGTGTCAGGCGCACGCCCCCTTTTAAAAGTGGTCGAGTTTAGATTCTAACCAATTTTTTACGTGGAAAGATCTGATTATTTCCTTATTTCTCGTCGAGACGGTTCAACTGTGTGGTAACAACATATACTTTTGATGAGAAATAGGAAAAAATGCCAAAAATAATCTGAATTTTATGAAAATAACATACATCAGGGATTCCGCTGGGGAAAATAAAAAAATTGCCACTTCCAAAATAATCTTTTTTTTTCTTCATTTTTTTTTATTTATTTTTCGAAAATTATAATTTTTTATCGCCAATTGTTTATTTTTATCGCCAATTGCGAAAATGGCGATCGCCAGCGAAATCCTTGATACATATATTGTTTAGCAGACCAGTCGCGAAGCTCTGCCCCTAACAGTGATTTCTATCGCTGTACTAGCATGTGATTGGCAGTGTGACACAAAGTGAGCGCGTGTCTGGGTGGTAATATGCTTTGCGTCTCGTGAACTGATGACAACAAGGCATAACATCAGTTCTAAATATAGCGCTGAACATTTAATGATTAATTTAATACGTATTGGCGAAAGCGTCGCAATGCATTGTAAGCGATTAATTGAGACAAAATGCTGTTCTTTCATTGGTCGAGAAACTAGGGTAAACAATAGGTGTTTATTGTTGTTTTATTTATTTTTTGGCTGCAAATTACATTTCACCCCTAAAATAACTGGTATGGACTCTTACATGTACACTTTTTAACTATTCAATTACTCAGAAAAGATGTTTGTCAAAAATCAGAAAATATCCACAAACAGTGCAGATCCTGATGAGACGGCTTGTTTATACGAGCCAGCTCATCTGGATCTACACTGTATTCAAACAGTGGGAAAGCTGTCTGTAGTTTGAAAGTGTCTACCGCTACATACATGTTTATCAACCACATGCATCAATTTATTTCTTCAAATTTCAAGGAGTTTGTGTTTTATTCTATATGTTAGAGCTCCAGATAAGCTGCATATTTGTGTAAATACCCAATTAAAATTGCCAAAAACCCAATTGAAATCATAAGTAGCGAGTATCAAAACGCAATAACAAATTTGTGGTACCGTTATCATGCTACAGAAAACAATAAACAGACCACAAATATAGCATATATATTTTTCTTATTTTCCATGAAAACACATCTTGGTGTTTCAGACAATTCTAATGAAATGCCAAGACATGTTGTCATTTCAAAGCAAACTATTCAATAATTTCTGTCTGTTCATGTGTAAACAGTAGTATCATTTTATTTTACCCAATTAAAATGCTTCAGATATGATGGAGTGAAAATACTCAATTACTAATTCCTTATCTGGAGCACTGATATGTATCATTGACCTGATGTGAATACCGTATTAATTCTATTAGTAGCACCCTCACTAATAGTAGCCCCCCACCCCTTCACCGCCTCCTATAGATATTTTCAGTCAAATTTCAATGTATAGTAAAGTAATATCAAAATTCAAATTTCTGTCCAGTACATTTTTTGTTCCTAAAAAAGAAATATGAAAATTACTTACAAAAGCGCAGATCCTGATGAGACGCTGACACTTTGAAAAGACATGTTTAACCCTTAGACTGCTACACACAACAATTGTCGTCAATAGTTGCTTTTATATCTTGCCTTATTTCTCAATAAAAACATGGTTTGACAGCATTTGAGAATCATTTCCAATGGAAATGATTCTAAAGTGCTGTCAGAACATGTTGTAAATTATTCTAATGTGCTGTCGAAGCATGTTTTTGATGATAAAAATGGAAAATATAAAATAAATAGCAGACGACACAAAATTAAGATGTAAGCGGTGTAAGGGTTAATACATGTATTACTTGAAAATGACATCATTATTTTACATACTACAACAGGCTACATGTAGGTGAAATACTAACATCACACGTAATCAGGGATTCTCCATAGGCAAGGTGCATGATCACGTGGTTACAACAACAACAACGCCGCCTACTCCAAAGTAAGTATTATTTGATATTTTACTTAATATACAATGGATTTTGACGAAATATGGCGCAGCAAACGCGTCTTCATGAGCTGCATTTGGTGGTCTAGGGAGTTCGGCACAGACTTATGTCGGAGACACGGAAATCGATTCTTCGCAAAAACGACAGAAGTTTGGGCGAAAATACAGAGACCACCAAATGCAGCTTAACAAGACGTGTTTGATGCGCCATATTTCATCAAAATTTGTTACGTAATAAGGACACTATAAAAGAATACGTACTTTGAATTGGTACTTGTTGTTGTTGTTACTACCACGTGATCATACACCTTGATAGTGGTTTACGACCAGTGTAGATCCAGACCAGCCGGCAAACAACCAATATACACTTATTGATCAGGCTACATGATTGTGATATTTGATCAAGAACTACGCTGGTCACAAATATCATAAGCCCCATTTCTCCAATCACAGCTACATATAAGAATGGAGTTACATGTTCACGAGAAGGGGCGTGCAAAACAATAAAATAGTTCTAGTTCACATACCGTTATATTAAATTTTTAATAAACTTATTTCTACGCTCGCTGGCACTTGCTTGAAATAAATTTATTAAAAATCCAAATTCATAACTGTAGAGCTATTTAAGTAATTTCCAATATCCTCCGAAGAGAAGCATATTTAAACAATGTGTATAACTATTTATAATTTAAACATGATATTCCATATACATATATCATCAGAACATATCAACGAAAATCTGTTGAACTGATTCTACATTGCTCGACTACAAAATCACACGTTCCATACCTTGGCGTACGTAGATCTAGACATATACAATTTTAACTGCGTTTAAATTGTACAATTTAACACATCCAAACCACGTCCACAATATCACCTGAGGTAAAAACACTCCATTTCACCTGACGCTAAATATATACACAGGCTTCAAAACAGTCGCCTGAATAATACAGGTGTATAACGCGATTGACTATTCTAATCTGAAATGAATCATCATCAGACTGCCCTACTTTTCGTTTACCGATTTATTCAGCGAGCTTGTCTATGTGAAAAGTAACAGAGGAGTGTTGTGAAACCAGCATAGAGGCGCAAACAGACAATGGTTTGGTTGTGACTGACGCTTCCACACATTTTGAAGGTAAACTGAAAGAGTATGGTTATATTTTCAAGGCAGCTATGAGAAATCGAACTGTCTGACTGCAGTGGCCAGTGTGAATAGAGCCAGATTATACATGTTTGGTCGGTGTCTAACTCTTCACTAATTTACTGTAAATTTGAGTGATTTTTACAGAGTAGGCACTGTAATATGCACTGGGGCTGCCTGGGGCTGCACTGGTCGCTTACTCCGAAGTATCGTCCAATTAACGCAAATAAATTAACACACGTTTTCTCATGATATACAATATCGCACAGTAACCTGTTACCGGATTCATCTATAAATAGATCGTATTATACGAGTCTATTTATAACCTGAAATAAACATAACAAGCGAACCAAAACCAGCATGTATTGTCTGCAATTCATCGTCCAAAAACACTGAATTCACAAACATTTTCAAGATAAATACAACGCAACATACATCACCATTACCGTATCCTTGTAGAACACGACGAAACACGTCACCAAGGTAGATTATGATAAGAGAAAATCCATAAATAAATACATTATCACGCATGCTCCGGTGAAGTATTGCGCGCTGTGTAGACACGTGAAGTGTGGCCGTTTATATCGCTGAGCAAGTCGTTCAAGGTCAACACACGTATACCGCTCGATCGATCGTAGGTTAAACCACAGGTTCTCGAAGAACGGTTCATATTTCGGTGTTTTATGGATTATTTCGGTATCTCTGGTGGTTTGGGTGCATTGTTACCACGATACAGTGTACGTCACCTCCCGTGAATTATATGGACAAGGTTTGAAAGTGAGCTATGACCCGCGTAAGCTACGTTTTTAACCAATACAACCATAACATAAAACTGTGTATTTTTACAGTAAATATTAAAGCTAGGTGTAGGTGTCCGAAAGTTCGGAACGGTGAATGTGTAGATAATTGACGATTTCTGTCGTGTGTAATGATTTCAAGAGCATTAGTAGTTGCACAAAACTATGTAAATTACCCAAAACAACGAAATCCAGCAAAATACCCATATGGCACCAACACAATCATTAATGTCCATCTGTTCAAGCACCTGTGGGTTAAAGATGACTTCCTGCAGCTCAGTTTGTAATGTAGACATATTTTTCGTCGATCCTTTAGTCTTAGATATGACCTTAATTTTTCGGCAAAATAAACATTTATTTACCATTATCGGACGGACATGTGTATTGGTATTAATTATTATGTTTTTATATGAAACGTGGATTACATAATTGCTACTCTTGACATTAGGGGCGACATACGTACGTACGTGTTTCCTTCTGAGGCTTTTTAATAATGGATATTGTTACATGGTTTCCGTTGTTTGCACATAACATATAGCGCGTGCTGTTTGCATATGACTTAGGCAATGCTCATTCCGGGGCCGCGCGTAATGGAAGTGCCTTCATGACGTCACTACGAGGAAGTGCCTTCATGACGTCATTAATTACTTCATGACGTTCATGCGGCCTTGGGGTTCAAACAGTTCCCTCGGGCCACAGCAAACGTTTGCACACGGCTGGACATGATCAAACCTTATAATGTATATAGGTGCATAATAGTGTTTATTTCATTGTATGTTTCTGTATGTTTAGGCATGAGGCGAGATAAGCGGGATGTTTGCGGCGCCGCGTTAACCAAGTGTAACCACCCAGTGGACTAGCTGTTCCAAGGTGGCACCTTTGCTGTTATACATGTCTTCGTGTGCTGCGAAAAAAAGCATGTTCGCCATGTTAAATACCCATAGACATCCTCAAATGGGAACACAGATTGTTCTGATTTCAGACTTAGTGGACACATTTTTCAAAGGCTACAATAGTACCGCCAGACTACGCTATTTGATCATGAGCTAGACTGGTCACAAGTCCAATGTCTCCAGTCACGGACACATATTAGGCTACTTATGTATTAACCATATTTGCCAAAAACTATACCATAGTGCAGTTTCATGCATTCCGTGATTTTTGGTAGCCATTTTCAACAATACATGTCCATATAATATTAGTGAAGTTGAACACCTGTGCAAATAAGTAGTTCTAAAATTGTAGAGGTGAAACTGTGTATACATAATGTTTCCAAAGTATGTTGATTTATAATAGTGATTAATTGTTGCAAAACATGATTTTGGCAGCCATCTTGAATATGTTGGCAGTCTTGTATAATTGTAGTACGCAAGGTGTAAATAGTGTATAGTCATGACGGGTTGCAGGCAACTACTAGTTTAGGGGCATACATTGGTATATTCTAATAATTTTATTCACAACGTAGATATGGTAGTGTACATATATTAATTATGAATTTGGCGGCCATTTTAATACTCCCGTTTGAAAAAAAACGGGACGTATTATATATTCACCTTGTACGGGCGGGTACAGCTTGTCCACGCAATAACTAGTGTTCTACTTGACGTGTCGTAACCAAATTCGGTATACATCTTTATCATGGCAAGGTGAAGAAGCCTATTGATTTTCAAAAAAATCGGATGACTTATCTCCCCTTGGGGGCCATTTTGTATCATTGTCCACGCAATAACTCAAGTTCCACTTGACCGATCATACCCAAATTCAAATTGTTATCACGGCAATACGAAGACGCATATTGCTTTTAAAATTCCGATGACTTATCTCCCCTTTACGGCCATTTTTAATTTTCGCACTCCGTATTATTGTCCACACAATAACACAAGTTATACTTGACCGATCGTAACCAAATTCAGTACTACGTACATGTTTATTACGTCAAGATGAAGAACCCTATTGGTTTTCAGTGAGTTATCTTCCCTTGTTGACTGGCCTTGCCTCGAGGGGCGTATATTGTGACATTCGGCACTGTTGTTGTTATACATTGAGTTCCAACACGAATTTTAGACATACGTGCAAATATACCATACGGTGATAAATGTTAATTGAACTAACAGTTTAGATGCTTAATTGGGGAGATATGTGGCTGCGACTGGAGAAATGGGGCTTATGGGTTTTGCGACTAGTGTAGATCCAGATCCGCAATATATCTGTATCAGACTATATGAGTGTGATATAATCAGGGGCTACTCTTGTCACAAATTCCATAAGCCCCATTTCTCCAGTCACAGCCACAAGTGTAGGTTACAGTGACACGATGATGAACATTGAACTTGGCGGACATCTTGTTTTTGGAAGTCATATAGTGAAATGGAAACAGCCTTGTTAACATGGTTAAGATAACATTTTATGTTATCAACAAACAATAACAAACTGAGCTAAAGGAACTAATTGATGTCTTACTGTGAAATTTAACCATGCTATATGGCCAGGTATGAACCGTGTATGCGCTTAAATCCAATATGGCCGCCAGCATTCATTTCATACGTACTATATAACAATGGTAAATCATACAAAATGAAATACTGTATAATGTATCCGTCTATGTTATAAGTGTATACCCGTTTCGCAGATTCAAGCATCATGAATGGTAGTATCTCTCAGTGTGAGCTACGGTCGTGACGAGTTGTGTACACAGAGCTCCAGATAAGCTGCGTATTTGCTTAAATACCCAATTAAAATTGCCAAAAACCCAATTGAAATAAGAAGTAGCGAGTATCAACAAGCAATAACAATTTTGTAGTACCTTTATCATGCTGCAGAAAACATTAAACCCTGGTACATTCGAGATTTGAATTTATGCAAAATCTCTGACATATAATGACAGTCTTATATACTACCATATAGTGCTTGAATACTAGCGATTTTTCGATTCGGAATCCCAACAGTTAAGTACGGAAGTGAGAGGCAGTAACATAATCAAGGTGTATGATCACGTGGTTACAACAACAACAACGTCGCCCACTCCAAAGTAAGTATTATTTGATATTTTCCTTAATATGCAACGGATTTTGATGAAATATGGCGCAGCAAACGCGTCTTCATGAGCTGCATTTGGTGGTCCAGTGAGTTCGGCGCAGACTTATGTCGGTTTTGCGAAGAATCGATTTCCGTGTCGGTAGACATGGAAATCGATTCTTCGCAAAAACGACAGAATTTTGGGCGAAAATACAAAGACCACCAAATGCAGCTTAACAAGACGCGTTTGATGAGACATATTCCATCAAAATCCGTTCGGTAATAAGGACAATATAAAAGAATACGTACTTTGAATCAAATGGATTCTGGAAGTTTCAGTACTTGTTGTTGTTAGTACCACGTGATCATACACCTTGATAATGTAATCTTTCAATTTAATGATCATACGCGAAACAAATGCTAGTTAGAATATTGACAATACCAACGGTAACATCAACATAACATCGCTTTTTAAAGTACACAAACAATATGAATTGTGTATATATGGGCGAAACGACAGCGTGACACATACGTCGTAATACTAATATTTAGAACACAGTCCGGATTCTAATCGAGACGGTTTACGTGTACTGCAGAAACATGTCTGCATACAGTAGAGGATAAATAGTATCATGTTCATCGTTGTAAGGATTAGACCTGAAGTATTAATTAGAAATAAACTGACTGTCGCAAAGTGTACCAAGCTACACTAAAACACCAACAGTGCATACAGTTGGTCAGCCATCATAAAGAGGTAGAACACGGTTTCATTCTAAATTACATCCCGTGACTCGGATCAATGAAAAGTAAACTTGCTCAAAGCACACTTCGGGGAAACGTATCTATCGGTATACAGAAATGCACACGGTTAACACAAAAGGATTGTACACTTAGTTAACTAATAGCTTATGTTTCCTCACTGACATTTGCTGTTGTTGTTCAAGGATATAGAGAATAGTAGGTTAGTGAATGGGAAAAAATATCCGGCAAGGCTCAAGAATTTCTTTATTTCTCATCAGAAGTATATGTTGTGACCACTCAGTGGTCACAACATATACTTTGGTTCAGAAATAAGGAAAATAGATAGAGAATAGTAGGTTAGTGCCGTGAATGGGAAAAATATCTGGCAAGGCTTAGGAAACGGGATGGACTCGAGCCCATCCCGTTTCTGAGCCGCGCCAGATATATTTCCCATTCACGGCACTAACCTACTATTCGATTTATCCCGTCAACACCTACTAATGGCTTTAAAATGGAAAAAAATAATCCCAGCCACCGCACATATTCATACGCAGTGATTAGGTCGTATTGACAGGATATCAAAAATGTTTCACGGCACCGTGTTTCACGGCACATACGCACTGTGTTGACGGGATAAAAAATAATAGTACATCATACAGTTCCCAGATGTAATATAACCTACATGTATTTGATTCAATAAATACACATATAAAATTACAAGAACAAGTCGAGAGATCCGGTATAATCTCTAACACGACTACATAGAAAGTATACAGTGCATATGCGTCTTATTGTACTTGTTTATGTGTGGTACGCGCTAATATTGTCGCAGACCTGGACACAAACGCCGCCTAGCAGTGCTTTTTGTTTAATAAATCAAAGACAATTTCGTGGATAATTATGATTTTCGATACGCCACAAACCAAATACTCCAACGTTGGCGTGGTGGGTTGGTCGTTTTAGATCAATGGAAAACATACATGTATCATATTCATGCCCCAAGTTGTATTATTAGTTTGATGAATAAAATGATGTCTTTGATTGAAAGCACGATTTCCCTTCGATCGTTAGATCGCAATTCAAAACTGGTCCCGCATTGGTACTCATGGTATCCCAAGATTCAATTTTTAAAATATTCCCGAAACTCGATTCCAATTTATAGGACATTTGTATCGTCTTCACTCCGTCGTCCAAGTTCTTGTTACTCAGGGCCGAGTATTTACCATTCATTAAGTTCAGCTGAAAGCTGTCGAAAACAAATTTAATATAACTTGCCCAGTTTGTGTGACCATATGGATCCGTATCACTGAACTGAATAGTTCTTGTATCACCTACTGGCGGCTTGTTTCCAGCTACTGGCGCGTCTAGCTTCAAAATATCCGACTTTTTACGCGTGCAAAGCGGTCCATACTTTTCCATCCACCAGGCAGGATACGGTGACGTTTGTTGAGTCTTCACAGACACGAGAACATCATCAACACAGCAGGTGGCATATAGTTCATCCGTTTCTGCGTGGTGGAGTCTGAACGCAATTCGTTTGGAGGACGAACCAACGTTTTCTAGTTTCACCTTGACGCACAACGGGTACTTGGGGCTTTTTGGATCATGCAGCCGTCTCTCAATGTCCAGTCTAGCACCGACGATGAAAAACTGGTTGTATTTTATGACTTCATGTAGCTCTGCCAACGACCGGTCTTCACTTCCTGTGTGGGGTAGAGGCCAGAAAACGAATGCTCTCACCGACTCGAAGAACCTTAACAGACTCCAAGGCTTGATTTTGGTCCCTGTGAAAAAAAAACACCAAATACGTACGATCAGTGGAAAAGAAATACAGAAAGCGATAAAACAAAGGGACTCTAAGGACGCTATGAAATGTACAGCGTGGCAAACATATTAAGATAATAGCTTGCACGGAATTTAAATGAAATGGCCAACGAACAGTGTAAGCATGTGCTCCATGACATATTGGTATCAATGCAAGTCTACAAGAAATGTTGGAACTGTCATTGAGTGTTATCTAACAGAAAATAATGTAGCATGCACCATTACTCCTATTTATCCCGTCAACACAGTGCGTATGTGCCGTGAAACACAGTGCCGTGAAACATTTTTAATATCCAGTCAATACTATTTTTGCATTTTAAAGCCATGTTTAGGTGTTAACGGGATAAATAGAATAGTAGGTTAGTGCCGTGAATGGGAAAAAATATCTGGCGCGGCACGGAAACTGGATGTGCTCGGCAGAGCCTCGCCCATCCCGTTTCCTGAACCTTGCCATATATTTTTTCCCATTCACGGCACTAACCTACTATTCTCTATCTATTTTCCTTATTTCTGAACCAAAGTATATGTTGTGACCAATCATTTGAACCGTCTCGTCGAGACGGTTCAAATGAGTGGTCACAACATATACTTCTGATGAGAAATAAAGAAATTCTTGAGCCTTGCCGGATATTTTTTCCCATTCACCAAACCATCTCTGAAGCCTCGTTGCATGCAAAACATTATATGATGGTTATGGCTATTCAAAACGTTCGTCAAGTGAAAGGTAAGTTTTCTGTACATGCGAGTCACACCTGCGCTCTCGATGTACACTTCATACTTGTACACGTTTCGCAGTATTAATACGAAAAACTATGTTATGCTTAATATAAGCCACACATCCACTATTTCAACGTCTATGCCTAAGGTATTTGTATCAAGGAATTAATTGACTACTAACAGCTAACGGATATGCATTCCAAATGTTACATACTGGCTCCAGAAATGGGATAATACTTTGTTCTTAATACTCAGACATATTGACCACACATCAATTATGTACAAAATCATTAGATGGTCGACCACTTCGTCATTATCATGTGGTTATTTATCGTGTACATATGAGGAAATGGTTGTAGAGATGAGTGCATGGCGAATGTATTAAGATTCAACAAACTGGCATTGACCAATACAAATACATGTGGCTGGTATATATGCAGCTTCATTTGACAAACGTTTGAAATTATCCTTGCATGCAGGAGCAGGACATACCATCGGGTGTAAACGCTTCATATGGAAAGCAAGGTATATCCACTCTCGCTGTGGTAGGTGTGGGGAAACTTCGCTGGTAATTAAGGTAACGAGCAATCCTGGAAACAGAATTCACATTGTTAATTAGTAATATGTGGGTGGATCATTAATGGCTTGGACAAGGATCAAATTATCCATGTTGTAGCGAGTATTTATTCAAAGAGACTGGGTGTGAGATACTCATAGAAAGTGATGAAACATATCAGCACAAAACAGTTTAATTGTAGATTTGAATCGTGTTTCTGAACACAATTGTACCTACGATCTCCTCGATCGTAGGTACAATTGTGTTCAGAAACACGATTCAAATTTACAATTAAACTGTAAAACCTGGGAAAAATCCTGACTAGGGTAAACATGCAAATGTTAATAATACTGAAACATAACTAGCGTTGCGAAAGTTGAATACATGATACACTCCGTATTTGATCACATAAAATGGTGTGTATGGTTGATATATGTAATTGGCAGAACATAAAGGGAACGAACACATATTGAATAGTTCTTACATCATCTGAAGCACACTGCCTTTAAACCTGCACACCCACATCCCATATGTTGTAATATAGGGAAATATATATAGTTTCGTCCATTATTTACACATAACATTTTTCGCCCAAAACTCGGTCTACAAATAATATTTAGAGCACGGTTCGTATGCATGCATGTACAAGGAGATTCTAATTACTTGCCCTAGTATTAAACTTATCCCACCCCATACCCATACCAGAGACATATACAACCATAAATCCTTCCCGTATCTAATACTATAACATAAAACGTAAATTATATTAAAGCAAAACCCTGGGTGAATTGTTATTAGACTAATCCGTACCATGTCTGGTTTTCCCACAGATTTAGGCAGCTAGCTACTCTGTATTATTATGATCTCTCTGTAGCTGATTTCATCAAAATTGCAAAGTATACTTTTCTAGCAAAGTATACTTTGAGGGAGTAATCATTTATTTTTCCTGAAATGCATTATTTCATATAAAACTAAGAACTGCATATATTTGATGATTAAATGTATGCAGAATTATTATACTGAATTTATTACATTATCACAGCCAAAATGGCTGTGATAATGTAATAAATTCAGTATAATAAAAATTAATAAATTTATCCTAAAATTGAAAATTTCTCCCTCAAAGTATACTTTGCTAGATAAGTATACTTTGCAATGTTGGTGAAATTGGCTACTGGTTTTCCTAATAACCCGCGGACCAAACTCGTAAATATGGGTGAAGTGGGAGAATACACTGCTTGGCGTGCCAAGTGCCTGTGCCTCACACATTAGTAAATTTGACCAGAACGTGTACCCTACGGTCTAAATATAGAACACAACATTCATGATGGAAAACAAACACGAAATACAACTGTATTTTACTAACCACTGAAATCCTGCGCTGTTCATAATGTCGATTCGGATCCAAATTAAATGAATCGTAATTTCATTTACTTGTCAGTAAGTGTGACAAACTAAGAAATTGACACGGAAACAAGCAAAAACTATAATTATGTGCGAGTTATTTCCCTTATCGAGTGTGTCATTTATTAGTTCACGCACAGGTAGTCGAGTCCGGAAATCAAATATAAACGATAGAAGGTCAGTTGATCGGTCCATTTTTTCTCCCATTCTTGGGAGACGGCATGCAAGGTCCTAGAGCCAGTGCCGCCGTTAAATATGAGCTAAAAAAATGTGTGTGATGTGGAGGGGAGGGGGGGGGGGGGAGTCATATAGTTGCTATATTACGCGGATTATCATCACGTACTTGCCGATGAACCTTGTGCTATGTAGTTCATATAACTAAATGTAGTGTCACAGTGTGTTGTCAATTACGCTCTCCGACTATTACATAAGGCCATCAAAAACGTATTTGTGTTCCCAGATATCGCCATGTCAGAAATATTCACATTCCGTGATGGATCAAAAACACTACCCTTCAAAAATACATGTATGTCATGTCTGACGCAAATCTGGTGATTTGTAACGCCCAATGAGGTTATATGGTAGCTTTAGTAAACATATATGTGAACCACATGTTTAATTGACATGCAAAATGCATCTGGAGACTTGAAACAAATTGGAAACGAAGATCTCACAAAAAAAACACATTTAAAAAAAATCCGCCCTGCCGCGTCACATTTCGCAAACCCCGTACCTGAGAACCAAAGTACTTGTTTATGACATAGCACAAAAAACAAGCGTCTGAATGTTATATAACATCAGCAGAAGCAACAACAACAACAACAGGATCATCAAATAGTTATAGTTCATTGTTTTATTTGAGGATTTTCAATTGAACCACTCGAAACTAAAACAAGTTATTGAACTGTAAACCACAATATGAAGCTTCCGGCCCATCTGACCGGATTTCCAGGGTTTGTACATTATTCACACTTAACTTTCAAGTGATACGTATAACTAATCATAAGGTTGTGTCGGGGGACGTAATAGTGTGTGTATAAATCTATGGTATATCGAGCATATGTAACTAACTGTTCATGTAATGGAATAAATTATATGCACCCGTGGCAATTTGTTTCGATTGAAACATTTATTTACAAACGCACAGTGGCACCACTCACATATATATACATGCACTATATTATTTCATTACACACATAGCACGCAGTCACCCTTGGTACAAGTTACAACTGAACCGTATCGCATATGTTCTATACTGAACCATGTAGGTCTAATTGCAAATATTACAATACTATTACACGTTGTGCTCCTCCACGGTCTGCATATCTGGGTCATTTTACTTCAGATCGTGGTACACATTATATATATGCCCAATGTAATGCTGGACAAATAGAGAATAGTAGGTTAGTGCCGTGAATCGGAAGACATATCTGGCAAGGCTCAGGAAATGGGATGGGCGAGGCTCTGCCGAGCACATCCCGTTTCCGTGCCGCGCCAGATATTGTTTTCCCATTCACGGCACTAACCTACTATTTTATCTATCCCGTCAACGCATAAAAATGGATTTAAAATGCCAAAAAAATAATCCCAGCCATCGCACATACTCATACGCAGTGATTATGTCGTATTGACAGGATATCAAAAGTGTTTCACGGCACATTTGTACTGTGTTGACGGGATAAATATTAAATATTGATATTCTCATCAGTGTCTGGTTTGGGATGTGCAGGGTCGTCTGCTCTCGTTTAATTCATGATTTTAATTGCATAATTGCATTTTCCTGTGATTCTCTCCCTCTCTCTCTCTCTCTCTCTCTCTCTCTCTGTCTCTCTCTCTGCTCTCGTTTAATTCATGATTTTAATTGCATAATTGCATTTTCCTGTGATTCTCTCTCTCTCTCTCTATATATATATATATCTATATATATATATAATATATATATATACAATGTATATATATTGAACTAAACTTCCGGCTTAGATTAACCCTTAAAAGGCTGGGAATGAACGTGTCGTCTGCTAATTTTAACTTTTAACTTATTTATTTAACAAGTGTTTGGCTGCATACCAGAATCGATATGGAAACGAGTATCATGTGTTTTCAAAGCATGTTTTCAAAGCAGATTTCTCCGTCACCTGTGGAATAGCCTCATTTCTTATGAAATCAATGGCCAGCCCCTGTTTTCAGGATTGCTCGTTTCCTAAACTACAAACGGAGTTTACCCACGCCTATATCCGCCAGGGTTGATATTCCCAACCTTCCCTATGAAGCTTTTACTCCCGATGGTAAGTAAACTAATGCTTTTGATATTAAGTTTATCAGGTTCGGCTCGGAAACGCGTAGGAATTCCTCGGCTTGCCGAGGAATTCCTACCGTTTCCGAGCCGAGCCTGATAAACTTGATATCAAAATACACTAGCCTGGTATTCTATTTATCAGGTAACGTTTTATCCTCGAGAATGACCACAGATGACGTAGTTATCTATGGACAGAACGCGGACTTGTTTACGTTGCGTCATTACACTGACGTCATTAGGTAACGTCACGTGACGTTATCCGACCAATGGTACGTCAGTTTCCACTTCGTTGTAACCCGGATGTTTGTATCAGGGCAATGCCTGATACAACACTATGTTATCAGTCAGTACGTATTCGGTCAATACAGGGCAGGTTACCTGATAAAGTATAAAATCCGAGCATGTTCCGCCAGTAATATATAATGAAAATGAACATATTCCGCCAGCTATTTCCGTTCAGTATTTGTATATATATTATCTCCCTTGAGATAGCATATTGTGTCACGCACATTTCTATGGGGGCAGCCGTTGTCGTGCTACGCCTAAATGGCGAGTACGACCAAGACAATAGTGCCCTGTGCCAACTTATCCTATGACGTTTTAGTCTGTCTTGCCTTGTATCTAAAACTTTATATCATTATACTATTCTCTATAGTTTTCACAGTTTTGTGCTCAGTTTATCAGTTAGGTTCTGGAAGATACGAATCAAGACATTTAGTGCGTATGAATACAGCAGCTATTATCTTTAGGTTTCACGGGACAGTACGGAGCTAGCAGTAAAACGGGGTGGACGATTTTCTATATATTTCAGTACTGACATTTCAGTACTGACCCCGGCCTGCAAGTTACACCTGTGTGTTTAATTAAGTTAACTTGCCACACACACCGCTCAGTTTTTCTAGAGATAACATATTTCAATAATTTCCGTGCTATGATTTGTTTCTGTCAATGGTGTATTATCCCGTCAACACAGTGCGTATGTGCCGTGAAACACGGTGCCGTGAAACATTTTTGATATCCAGTCAATACTATTTGTGCATGTTACAGCCATTTGTAGGTGTTGACGGGATAAATAGAATTATAGTAGGTTAGTGCCGTGAATGGAAACAAATATCTGGCGCGGCACGGAAACGGGATGTGCTCGGCAGAGCCTCGCCCATCCCGTTTCCTGAGCCTTGCCAGATATTTTTTCCCATTCACGGCACTAACCTACTATTCTCTATTTACGTGATTGAAGATATGTACGCCCGTGCATGCCAGGTGTGCAGTTGTACTTAGTTGTACCCTTCTTGTGGCCCCATGTAAATTTAAGCCAACGGAAATCTAATAAAAATAAATACTCATAAACCGATAGCTACTTACAAAAATAAACCATACATATGTGTTCAATAAGTCTTTTTTATGAAGATGCTGCCAGCAAGGAAATCACGCCATCTGCTGTAGTTCGAAAATAATTAACACATTTTCGTGTTTTACACACCAGTGTAGAGAGGTAAATATACATGTGCTACATCAAAATTAGTCTGTCATCTGAATATTACAGGTGTGTGTGTATGTGCGTGCGTGTGTGTGCGTGTGTGTGTGCATTCTTATTGGTAGCATTATCTGCATACAGACTTACTGATCGCATCCATATGATTTATTTATGAAAGTAGCTATTGTTTTATGAGTAGGATATTTTATTAGATTTCCATAGACTTTACATGGGCCCACAAGAAGGTACAACTACCTTAACCTCTGTCAGTCTCTTGTCTCTTCTCTTAACCAGTGTGTCTGTTATATTGAAGGGTTTATTTGCCATTTGTTTATGTTTCCTTGTCATAATATACATTCGCTATTGCAGAGCATGCAATCATATCTTAAATAGTTAATATACTAGACTGACTGTGGAATCTCTCTAAAGACACTTTGTGGACCTGCTTTAGAAGGGTTCGACTGTAGCATCAAAAGATCATTAATTCTTTTTTTCTATTGAACATCCTTATCTGTTTTATTTTGTTTTGCACAGGAACAAAGGTCAAGCCTTGGAGCCTAATCAGATTCTTCGAGTCTGTGAGAGCATTCGTCTTCTGGCCGATAGACTATACAGAAAACCCGGACAGATCTTTGGCAGAATTACACGAAATCATAAAGGACTATCAGTTTTTCAACGTGGGTGCAGGATTGGACATTGAGAGACGGTTCCACGATCCAGAAAGCACCAAATTCCCATTGTACGTCGATATGGCACTGGAACACGTCGGGTCATCCTCAAAGAGAGTTGCATTCAAACTACACAATGCAATAACGGACGAATTATACGCCACATGTTGTGTTGATGATGTTCTTATGTCTGTGAAAACTCGTCAAAAGGAAGCATATCCAGATTGGTGGACAGCGAAGTATGGACCACTGTGTACAGGACAGAAGACGGAGCTTTTTAAGTTAGACCCACACATAACTCACAGTATGAATCAAAGTTATGATACCCGATTTGTTCATTACAGTGATACGGATCCGTACGGGCATACGAACTGGTCAAGTTACGTAAAGTTTGTGTTTGACAGTCTTCACCAAAACGTGCAAAGTGGTAGATATTCCTCATTGAACGACTCGCACTTGGACAGCGGAATGAGGGCGATGCAAATGGCGTATAAATCAGAGGCTAATTGCGGGGACATTTTAAAAATTAAATCCTGGGATACAATTGATGCTAATGCTGGGCCAGTTTTGAACTGCGATGTGACTAATGACGGGAAATCGTGTTTCCAATCTAAAACAGTGTTCTATTCCTGAAACTGACTTCCAGGGACGAATATGAGGACTAGTGACCTACCACTATTGGTATTCATGTTATAATATAAACGTTACAAATGACTGCATGTCGTCACGTACCGTCTTAGCCATTTATATACCCGTTTCAGTGTATTCTACTTAGAGGATCGGATAGTAATAACCTTCATGTTATTATGTGTGTGAGTTGCGAGTGATATTGGTATACTCCAAACAGGATAGGATAAAACATAACACGTGACAGTCATCATGCCCGTGTGGAACCATTGTATACCGTGTTCAGTCTCGCCTGTATATATATCTCATTTTGTCCTACCGCAGATAAGTTTCTCGGCTTTTGATTGGCTAGCTTGCCTGGTCATATATAGTCATATATATTATATGACCTGCCAAGGCTGTCGGACATAGAGGAATTGCGATTCCCCTCCGGCGCCTCGCGTCCAATGAAGACACATTTTGCAAGCATCTAGCGATTGCGAATTGTATTCCTCACTAAACACAATAAAACCCCGAATTGATCAATAAAAGTAACAAATTGTACACTCAAAATCAGTCTTTATTGTTTATTTTTCCATAAATATTCGTCGCTCATCAAAATATGAGCGATGCCGCCACAAACTGTCCCGTTTAGTGTTTTCAAATCTCAACACACTTGGCTTCGTGACACGGCTATATTTAGGTCACAAACTATGGGTTCCACGCACGAAACGCGGCGTAGCAATGACAGCGAATGTTTGGGAACCAGTCGCATTCTTGTAGAGGCGTCAAAGGGAGAGCAGATCGATAGAGGCGCCAAAGGGAGAGAAGATCGATAGAGCAGTGGAATATAAATTAAATTACACGATATAAAACAACTGTCATAAAGTCGTTTTCGATGGATTTCTTACTCCATATTTAGTTTTTAGTTTGTTTTCGTTTAATAAAAAAACAAAATGTTCATTTACGCCTTTATATTAAGACTGACGGTAGAAAATCGAATCTCGGATTATTTTTTCTTCCTGTTAAAACGCAAAGATCAAAAGAAGAGATATGTTTATACGGGCAAATAAAGGATCTGCGGTATGACAAATACGTTATTGTGATTCTACACAGGCTATATGGTGTAATAGTGCCCGTTTGAAGGTATGTTCACCCTCGGCTATCGCCTCGGGTGAACATACCTCCAGACGGGCAATATTACACCATATAGCCTGTGTAGAATCACAATAACTTATAATATTTGGTTACCAGAATGCTGAACCCGTTAATGGGATATACTGTATACGTGTAATATCATTGGGTATATCTGAAGCGAGGAACGTAATAATTAGTATCACCAGTGTGTGTTTGATAAAACCTAAGAAAATGATGATCATAAACATGTATTTTTATAAAAGCTAAGAAAATAATTATCACCAGAATACGTTTTAGTTACGATGTTATGGCATATGAATACATAACGGTACGACTTATTCGTAGTGAAATATTGTGCACATTTAGAAGATTCGTTTTGGAAATATGGGTACGTGGCCTGTTTTATCTTGCCTCAACTAATTTAAATAGTGATAGGGCATGCAAACTTGTCAACTCATCAAATTTGCCACAGATGTCGAAAGTATCAATATAAAGCATAACATAGCATTACTTGCAGAGCACTCACTTGCACTGCGGTATAAAGACACTGGCAATTGTGCATTAATCGCTGTCCAAGGGATACGATGGATTGTGTAACAAATGTTGGGCCCATTTTCCCAACTGTGATGCTGCAAACGTACTTGCTTAATGCTTATTCATTGAATTCTGCGTCTGTATTGTGTGACGCATTCATATGATGTCTTGTATACTTTCCTTGTCGGTGTGTTTATTTTTTGAATAGCTTGTACCAATCGGCAAACAGTGAAGAATGTTTGAACATTCCCATTTCAAAATACTGGGCTGTCATGATCATGAGCATGAGGAAGCAGTGAAGCATGCGGAAATCATCGTCCGTGTAACGGCTCATACCCACGTTGCTCCACTGTAGTCCAACGCCCTGCTCCTCAAACATACTATGAAGTTACAGCCATAGCCGAAGGCAACGTTGGAGAACAGGCTCTGGAAATGGAAGATGCTATTGGTCATATGACTAGAAAAAATAAATTTTAAAATATATTTTGTATACTGGTCGACAATGAAAATACAAACGACATGCACAAAAACCCATGCAAAATTATAATCCGATCAAAAGTTATGCAAGTTTTCACAATTGTACATTTTATGCAAGTTCATGCAATTCGTTTCCAACAACTTTTTGAAAATCCCCATAAATAAAGTTACATTTTTAATTTTATTCCATAATAAATTATCATGTTCATGTAATAATTAGACAAAAAATCACTTAGACTAATTGTTCTTCTATGACCTCATAGTGAAACACACATATTTCAGCTAATTAAAATGTTCAAATCTTTGTAACTTTTTTAATATTTGTTATTTATTATATTATTTACAAAAATAAAACAAAGTTGTTCATATGACCTATAATATACATCAACACAGAAGAGTTTTGTGTAACTGATGAATTAAGTTAAGTTACTTGTATATGCCTGGGCATGCCAATATTGTTTTAGTAGAGTCCGCTTGCAGATAACTCAACAGTGATCACAATGACGTCCAGGCGTGCACTGCATGATTTGTCCGGAGCATAACTCGAACACCCTCACGGGACAGTGCGTAGCTAGCGTTAAAGGTACACGCCCGCTCAGTAGGCACAAAATGTTCTTTATATCAGAGACATCATTGGAGACATTTTCTGGCAAAATAAACATTCATTCACCATTACCCACGTATTGTTTGGGATTATTATATATTTTATATCAGAAGAAAATGTCCACACTGATATAAGGGGCGATAACCGTGTTTCCTTAAAATGTTAATGGACATTACTATTTATTCCTTGTATTTATTTTTTGATGTGCAATGATCATACTTTATAATCTGTCGAAAATATAATTTTTCAGGTGGCGTATTTAATTAGTATAAATAATTAAAAAATATCATGCCTCATTTTCATATGAAAATATCCTGATACAACCGCGCGTCACTATCAGTAAAATAAAAATTACCAAATGATTATATCTGTATAGCGGGCACTCGTAATGCAGGGCCTAAAATAGCACTGGTCCGAAGTCTTGGACCTGCACATTTTAAAGTCTGGCCTTTGTATTTTACAAGCAACAAGTCCGCCTGACCTGTGATAAAGTTGAAATTGCTATCATCATTCAATGGCGATGCTATATCCATTCTGATTATCGTCCTTTAAGATAATTTATGGTGACTCATTCGAGTATTTACACATGTTGTGACGAGTCATTTCCCATAAACAGACACATATTTCTACCGTTTTTGTAGTGATTATCCTCTCGGACCTTCCAAACAATTCCTTGGACCTTTCACTTTTTTCCTTGTTAGGTCCCGGACATACTGGTAAAAGCTGCTATTTTCAGGCCCCGTAATTTTTAGAACTAGTGGAATAGTGACACAATTATATAGTTATTTAATTCCCATAAAGAACATTTTGAGTGGGCATGCACCTTTAAAAAGGGGTTGGACTTTTGTCGCGTCCGCTTGCGGACAGCGCGATATAGTCTGCACATTGACGTCCATCCATAGTTTATTTTGCCGAGCCTGCTTGCGGAAAGCTAGACATAGTGATCACAATCATGTCCGTGCATCCGTCCGTACGTATGTCCCACTCATGCGGCCCCTGTGCCCTAAGGTCAAATGACTTTGACATTTGTGTTAAAGTTTTTACATACCTTATTATATCTCCACAACACTTACTCACATTTGCTTCAAACTTCAAATAATTCTTTATTATCATCCGTATTTTCATTCTATAGCCCACCCATGCGACCCACATGCCCAAGATCAAGGTCAAATGACTTTCAAATTTGCGTTAAAGCTTTTACATACCTTAATTCAAACTTCAAATAAATATACATGTACTCTGAGACTATCAAATGCCTCGGTGGGCTCGACATGCGGGCCGCGGCCATTTTGTTTTTATTTACCGTAGGTTAAAGTGTTTAAAAACACTATATCTCTCAGTCTGAAACCGCTTCGCCAATTCACTCGAAGCTTCACATGTGTGTTTATCATCATCCATATTTTCATTCTGTGTCCAACCCAGTCGGCCCCTGTGCCCAAATGCAAGGTCAAATTACTTTGAAATTTACCTTAAAGTTTTTTTCTGATGTACCGTACATGTAGGTTAAAGTTTTTAAGAACACTATATCTCTGAAACCGTTTCGTCAATTCACTCGAAGCTTCACATGTGTGTTTATCACCATCCATATTTTCATTCTATACTCAACCCGTGCAACCCCTGTGCACACTATCAAGGTCAAATTACTTAAAAGTTGTTGACGTACCTGCTTGTGGACAGTGCGATATAGTTGTCACATATGTATGTCACTTCGTACGTCCGGTTAAAGTTTTTTTGGATTTAGGTTATTGTTTTTAAAGGTACATGCCCACTCAGTAGGCACAAAATGTTTTTTGTAGGAATTAAATAAGTGTATAATTGTGTCACTATTCCACCAGTTCTAAACATAACGAGTGCCCGTTATACAGATACAATCATTTAGTAATGTTTATTTCACTGATAGTGACGCGCGGTGGTATCAGGCTATTTTCATACGCAAATTGGGCATGATATTTTTTAATTACTTCTACTAATTAAATGTGTGCCCTGAATTTTTTTTATTTTGGACAGATTATTAAGTATGATCATTGCACATCAAAAAATAAATACAGGTAAATAAATAGTAATGTCCGTAACATTTTAAAGAAACGAGGTTATCGCTCCTGATATCAGTGTGGAAATTTACGCCTGATATAAAATGTGTAATAATTCCAATAAATACGTGTATTAATGGTGAATTAATGTTTATTTTGCCCGAAAATGTCTCGGATGATGTCTCCGAGTAGTATATAAGAGTCATAATGATACAAGTTTATATGGAAGCCACACACTACGTGTGGTGGCTTCCACACGAAACTTGTAATCATTATGACTCTTATATACTACTACCGCGAGACCATATATTTATGACATGAGAAGATACACCCTATTAGAGATAAGAATCCCTATGTTATACTCAGTATATATATACAACAATCTGTCATACTTTTATTACGAATAAAATAACAACTGACACCCTATTGAAGATAAGAAATCCATAAGTATCAGATTTTACGCAATCTGTCAAATATACGAGCAAAACTAGAAAGGTCCCCCTCCATGTTTAAGGAAGATTCACAAAAACCAAAAGGGTTACTTTTAAAAATCAAAATGGCCAGTTCATTCATGTATCAAAGCAATAAATTGCTTTGGATATCTTGTTAAATAAATTCAGAGAACCGGCAAGGACGGTAGGGGTCAAAATCAAAAACACAAAAAACACAGAAATGTTATTTAATGTTTAGATGGAATTTCAATAATTATGTGGCAAATTAAGTATCTTAGTACCGAGTGTCCACCATTTGCATGAATGCATCATGATCCTACGCCGCATCGACGTGAGTAACGCAATACCAGTGCGTTTGGGCAAATTCCTCCCATTCCCGTTGTAACGCCGTAAGATCGCGAACATTGTCAATCTGATTAGCTCGCTTTGCGGCCCACTCTCCCATAGTGCAATGGGATTGAGATCCGGGGAGACCGCGGGCCATGGCATGACGTCACTTGTTTTGCTGTAAGTATTGAGTGTGACCCTGGCTACGAGGGCGGCATTGTCTGATCAATGTCACACCAGGACCTGCTGAGGATAAATGTAAGGATGTGCATTTAGAACTCTGCAACATAACGTTGTGCATTGATGTTGCCCTTACAACAACCAAATCTGTCTTCGGTTCCCATATCCCACCCCAGACCATTACGCCCTCCACCAAACCGTTCTTCTCAACAATGCAACAATCGGTGATCTTTCATTTTACGCTGTATACCCGAATCTTCCGTCAGCAGACTAACTGTGAACCGAGATTCATCGGTGAACAAAACTCGGTTCCAGTCAGCCCCTCTCCAGTTCAGATGAGTCGCGCCCCATAACAGTCTGCAGACGGGACTTGGGTCATATCGACCATGTACGGGCGGCGTGCCCCGGATGGTTGGGCGTTACGATTTAACGTTACGATGCTTACGATGGTTTGCGAATGGTCTCCGAGACACCGATCGCCCTACAGTGCCCTGTGGTGCCAAACGACGTTGACGTAAGTGCGTCAAAAAGTAATGTAACGATCGCTCTAGCCTCCGTTCACGAGCCTACCGGTCTGCCTTTCGAAGAACAGGCCCAGTGCTGGACCGGGCGCAAGACGAATCAATCGTCTTCCGACAGAACCAAACGAGGCAGACCGCCCTGGCGCCATCCCCACCCGCAACATCCCAATGCCTGAATTTCGATCTTTTCCCGGAAAGCCTGGCCTATCGAAAACAGTGAAAACTAGTTTTTTAAAATTTTCCCGAATAGCCCTACGCAGAATGGTAGACTGAACTGAATCACTTATCGAGACAATATAGAGTCACTGCAAAAAGTGGAAATCAACGTTTCGGTCACTGGCCGCGAAACCGTGTATCGGCTCTCTACACGATCGTTCTGAACATCGCTACGGTTTAAAATAGACTTTGAACATGTGGTACTATAGACAGGCTCACCGGCTATAAAACAGGACTTTCTAGTTTTTGTGAGTATATACTGACACCCATTAAATTACAATTATCAAGTTTATACTCAGTATATTACAACAATCTGTCATATATTTATTACGAATAAAATATAAATTACACCTATTGAAGAAAAAAAATCTATTGGTTATACTCAGTATAATGCCTACCAAAGCAAATGAGAGAGCAAGTAAGAGTTAGAATTTTCCCTAAGAGGTTTGAGACTCAAGAAAGATAGCAGATAGGATAAACTGACGCGCGAGCCGTCGGGGGGTACGAGGAGGGGGTGAGGCGTGCGGTTTCGACTGGAGATGCCCGCCGACCCCGAAAAACGCTCCGAGAAATGGAGAACGAGACGACGGCCAGTCCTGCGCGCCACCGCTTACGCGCAGCGTGTAAAAGAAGATCCCCCAGCACGTAGAAAACCCCTATCAAGGCTACTACAATAAGATTTATCAGGTGGTGGGGGACCTCCCAAGAAGAGAAGATCGCTGACTTTGGTGGAGGAGGGGTCCCGGATTCTCGCCGAAGAAGCCGAAGTTAGGGAAACTATTGATGGGGTAGGAGGCGAAGTATGGCTTTCGAGGGGGGTAGACGGGGAGATCGCTAATCGTATAATGAATAAAATTCCCCAGAGATGACCAGGCATGTTACCTGATATTCGTGCACGTCGTTATTAAGGCATAGAGACCGACGTACTATGATCTATCACAAACAACAAAGGGATTCGTGGATAAACGAGATCGCCAAAGCCGAGAGTTGGATATCCGATAGAGAAGAAAGGTCGAATGGACATCGACAAAGTCGATAGACAAACACAAAATGGACCTTCGTTCGTTGGATATCGGTCGAGGTGAAGACGATCATCGACGCGCAACAACTTCTCATGGGAGCGGGAAAACTCCCAGACTGGTTAAGACAGAAAAAGGGAATGTATTCCGTCGACACGTACGACGACTACTTGTGTCTGTTTTAGGTGCATTGCCATCCAACGTGGAGGGAGACCCGACGGGTGTGGTAGGAAGGCACGAGCTCAGGCTCGCGAATACCTCGGGCACGATAACGGACCGATAGTAAGGGAATCCCCCTGGACGATATTAAGAAGGTCGAAGAGCATTTCAAGATGGGCATTCGCGTGTACGAGCCCACCGCCGATGGAGTGTGGTACCTCATGAAGGTTTCCGGCAAATTACGACGTGGTTGGGGAAGACAATGACGATAGGAATGTTTGGAGGTCACTCGTTCCTCATAACGAATCTCCGCAAGATGACGAACGAGTACGGGTGCACCGGATGTCAACAACGGTTCACAAAGTCGTGTAACATGCACAGGCACGCGACCACCTGCATGGGTGGGAAGACCGTGGTGACATGTCCAGGTAAGAGGGTAGAGAGACCACAGTCGGCCTACGAGAAGGCGTTATCTATCCTAAGGGTCAGCGAGTGTGAGGTCGATTCAATGGTTGAGCAAGAGAGAGAGGGTGGGAAAGCACATACATCACGCCAACTGCGGTCACGGTGTGTGAGAGGTGGGTGGCCGGTGATCCGGTCGACGGTTACTGTCACGAGACCGAGACCGTGTTTCAGTTTCACGGATGCTACTGGCACGGGTGTCCGAGGCATTGCATGAGAGGTAATGCGAGATCGCTGTACAAGAGGACGAAAATTCAAGACCGCCAAGATAAGGAAGGAGGTTACGAGCTGGTGGTTGATGTGGGAGTGCGAGAGGTTGAATGATAATTTTGATAAAATTAATACCTACTATCCACAATTGCCACGCGAGGAGGAGACGACTCTGTACCCCCACCAGATAGTCTACGACTTTCGAGGCGTATCTCGACAAGTCAAAAAGCACGCGACCCACCAAAGACCTGACCATCGAGGTCGAGCACGTTCCTATATCGGTGTCGTTGGGGGATACGATGCATGAAGGGATCACACACCTATGCGAACGAGATCCCGACACGCTAGTCGAGAAAGTTCGTGACCGAGCTGCAGATGAGAGGCAAGGCAATCAGGGAGGGGGTTAGAAAGAGTAATCTGCCGGCCGACATAGATATGTTATCAAAGTCTCAGCAAGCAAAGATTATCTCATGGATTGACCAAGTCCCGGTGGTGGGGTTCAACTGTAGCAGTACGACCTGAACCTCATCAAGCAGTACTTTGTAGAGAAGTTGGCGGCCACCGTGAATAAGGTGATGTCGGAAAGAGAGCCAGCACGACGATGTTTCTGTTTACCCCGGAGTTTAAATTTCTCGACATCATCCAGTATCTGGGACCCGGTACACGTACGACCGGTGGGTTAAGGCGTACGACTGTAAAACGGTAAAGTCTCACTTTCCATACGAGTGGTTCGATAGCGCGGACAAGCTCGACCATCCGGGGCTGCCAGACTATCCCGAGTGGTACTCGAAGTTGAAGGGTGAGTTCCTACTGTCGTTGTCCGAGTGGAAAGAGTGTAAGAAGGTATTCCGAGAAAAGGGGATGAAGACGTTCAAGGAATGGTTGCAACACTACAACGACTTGGATGTAGGACCGTTCCTAGAGGCTCTGACTAAAATGACGGAGTTCTACAAGGGAAGAGGCGTGGATATACTCAAGGATGCTGTGTCTCTGCCCGGTGTTTCCCTTCAGTACCTACTCCGCGGGTCGATCGATGGGAAGGCGGACACGCCCGAGCTGTGGTCACCGAAGTCTGAAACTTACGAGATGATGAAGCAGGGATTGGTCGGTGGTCCGTCCATAGTATTCTCCAGATACGCCGAGGCTGGAAGGTCGACGATCAGGGGTCAGGTGGGGAGTCGGGAGGAGATGATGTGCAAGGCGGTGCTGGGGTACGATGCCAATGCTCTATACCTATCTACTCTGTCGAAGGACATGCCGTGTGGTGAGGAGCAGATATGGACGTGTGACGACCCGGAAAGACAGTCGTATATAGACCGTTTCGTGAGGGAGGTCAGGAGTGAAAAGTGGTTCGGATTTGCGGAGTTGGATATAGAGGTCCCTGAAACGTTGAGAGACAAGTTCTCGGAAATGTCACCGCTGTTCGTTAATCGAGAAGTCGATGAGAACGAGGTTCCGCAGCACATGAAGGACTACCTGGCCGGGACGGTAGGAAAAGAGTCGAAGGACAGAGAAAGCTCGTGGGGCAATGTCCGCCAAGAGGATGATCATATACTCCCCGCTGCTAAAGTGGTATCTGGAGCACGGTCTGATCGTCAAGGCGGTGCATAGGGTTATAGACACACGCCCGGCAAACCGTTTCAATGGTTCGCTAAAGAGGTCACCGCTGCTAGACGGACGGGGGACGTCGACAAGAGGCGGTGTTGGCGGATATATTCAAACTGGTTGGCAACGCGTGTTGTGGCAAGCTGATAGAGGCACAAGAGAGACACCTGAACACCACATATACGAAGGATGAGAAGACTGTCGATCGGGCACTGAGGTCGGCGTGGTTCGAAGACCTGGAGGAGAATTGGGGAGGCCTTACGAAGATATCGAGCAGGAAGACACGAGTGGTGATCAACAGACCGTTTCAGTGTGGCATAGCTGGTCTATCCCGACCAGTTGGCCAAGCTCCGGATGCTGGAGTTCTACTACGATTTTCTTGGACAAGTACGTGGATCGCGGAGATTTCGAACTGATACAGATGGACACTGACAGCATGTACTTCGCGCTGTCGGAGAAGACGCTGGCGGCGGTGGTGAGAAAGAATATGAAGAGAAAGTTTAATAAGGAGAAGACCGAGTGGTTGGCGTGGGACGTGTGGAGCAACAGAACTCCGGGACTGTTCAAGCTGGAATTCGAAGGGGATAGAGCCATCGCTCTGTGTAGCAAGTGTTACTACGTGAGCGGTGATGGAAAATTTAAGCACTCGGCCAAGGGGATGTCGAAGAGATCTAACGATCTGACTTGGGGAGGTATAAGAGTGCTCTCGAAGGGGGTAGGGATATGGCGGAGAACAGGGGATTCCGAATGATTAATGGGGTGATGAAGACGTACTGTCAACAAAAATTAGGACTCTCGGCGTACTACGACAAGAGGAGAGTGATGGAAGACGGGTTACACACCGAGCCTATAGGATAGGTAAAAAAAAAGAACTCTGAGAGAGAATACTAAAGACTCTGATGATCCGGGGGTAGCTGGGTGTCAGAAGGCACCGCGAGAAGTTCTTCGCGAACAAAACCCTCGAGATGGCCCATCATCCAAATAGTAGAGCACGGGCTCATCGGGCTTGGTAATAGATCGATCTAGATGATATACATTGAGAGACCACACGGGATCAGTCGCGCGGCGGCTGCCACCTTCGAGCTCTCCCGGTTGATAGAGGTACCGGACATCAATATCTGATGGAAGCCGTTGCTCCTCTAAACCAACGGGTCGCCCGCGCGAGACGACAGAGGGCTCGCTCGTCACCCTTTTAAACTTGATGGCATCTACGGGCTTCTTACCTATCAATCTGGTCACCTCTCCGTTCAGTGCGGAGACCACGGCGGGCAGTCTGGCCACCCACTCGGTCGATCGCGAATGAGGGTCTACAAGTTCTTTAGCGTATTGGTGTCCGAACAGTCTCTCAGCCAGGGTTCGATTGAAGCGTTCCACGATCCCCTGGTCCCGGTGGATGTTGACGCGGCCGCGTCTGATAGAAACTTCGTGCTTAGACAATAGATGAGAGACCGCGCCCATGAACTCGCGGCCGGGATCGACCTGGAGAAGATTCGGCCATTTGAGAGGACTCCTCTTATATATTCGGGAGAGAGCCTCGGCCACCTCCTTAGACTCTTTAGTGGCCAACGGCTCAGCCCCCTTATAACGACTCGCTACGTCAACGACTGTCAGCGCGTACTTGTACGTCTTACGACCGACGCGATCGTGAGGGAGAAACAGGAGATCCGCTTGGTGAACTTGGTTCGGTACGGGCACGTCGAATTTCGGGCGCGGAATATTGTGAGGCGCGGGTAAATAGATCTGCCAGATGGCCTGCTTC
Organism: Conchocele bisecta; assembly: GCA_029237695.1. Lineage (NCBI taxonomy): Eukaryota > Metazoa > Mollusca > Bivalvia > Lucinida > Thyasiridae > Conchocele > Conchocele bisecta. The sequence goes on from CM055281.1 coordinate 62,457,560, forward strand.
TTGAGCCATTCCTTGACAGCGTTTTCTGAAACCTTGGTCGCCGCCGCGAGGTTCTTGATGGCAGCGAGTCCCTTCCAGTAGCCGCGGGGGCTATAGTACGTGTTCGCTAGCTTGCGCGTTAGGCGAACCGATAGTTTGGTATTAAGTTTGCGCGTGTTCATCGTATGCGATGTATTCTAATATATCTGACAATCTCCAACATGCCCTCGCCAGATCGTCCGGTAACTGCGTCGATAATAATAAACCTTTGTTGGAAGTACAATCGCGATTGGGGGTTAAGTTCTGAAGAGGAAATTGGGAAAATCTAATCCCCCAGGATTGGTGGAGGAATATAACATCCGCTTTGCGAAAAGGGTGGCCGCTTTTTCGTCCTCCATGCCACGTCTCGATAGATCTCGGGCCAGACGAATCATACCTTGCACCAGCTATGCGGTGTTTAAGGGCAGTGTAGCCTACATCAATCATAGCAAAATAAAGTTCGTCAACTGACATTGTTCTATATATATATATATATTTATAATTAATTTAAAATAATTAATTTAAAATCTCGATTGAATATAGTAGCCGACGAGACCCACCACACCCATTCCCACGACGATGAACGCGATCTCGCGGTCTTTTTGGGCCTCTGACGGTACATAGAAATCTGAAAGTTGGGGCTCGCGATCCAGCGGCGCGAGACTTTTCTGCGGATATGCCAGCGCGTACTCGCTGTTAGCTTCTTCAACGTTCTGAAAAGTTTGTGCGCGTGATTTTCGCGGCGAAGCTCGTTCATTGACCAGTCAAGATGGGCGGTTCGTTTTTCCGACCACGCTTCCTTTGCGCTATTGAATTGTTCTACAGCTAAATCGTGACGCGTACTCTCCTCATCCGCGTTCGAGTTTTGTAGTTTAGAGAATAGAAAGTTTTGCCTGCCGGTGAACGCAAATGCATTTACAAGCGCACCACCTATCATCATTGCGATTGAAGCCATTTATTTCCATATATTAACTGGTAGAATTCCAGCTTTAAACTAGATAATTCTCGGGTCCAAACTGTGGCCGCTACATCTAAGGTCGCGAGCCCTACGTTCTCTCACAGTAAGTCCAATTTGGGAGCGGATCCTCCTAGGGCCATCTTTGATAGTCGAGCATACCCGATACTGAAACCCGATATCACCACGGCGTGATAAAGCGCATTCACTAACATTTTACCGTCTTGTTCAGCCATTATTGCATATAAAAGGGGTCGCGATCAATGTTTAAATGGGGCGCATCCAATCGCGATTGGTGTTTCGTAACTTTCTTCTGAACACTGGCTGGTTGTTTTTTCGATAATATGGGGTATTTCCACACGCACAGGACCACCAACAACTGCCAGACCACCACCAACAACCCAACTCCAATTCATGAATTTGGGTTCAATCGGATTCGCCCAACTCCAACGGCGGTTGGTATTGGGTGTTGAGTGTGCTTCCAATTCGTGAATTGGGGTTGTACTCAACTCTGTCTTCAGATGTTTTGCTGTCTCCGTCCCCGATTGCAACCCCAATCTCGATTGGAGTTTAGCCTCTCGAAGCTCGGCGAGTATTTTATCTTGTTTAACTTTTTGGGTGGCAGCCGCCGCCAGCCCAGCTGCCTGTCTTTTGGGATTTTTTATATGCGGTATGTCATCCAGTGGCGGAGTAACACTCGGGTTCGATTGGGTTGGAGCAATCGGGTTCAACTCCGTCACTCTCGCGGGTGTGTCTTGTGTCATCATTTTCAGGGCTTATAGTTCGTGGGCATATATGTCCAAATTGACAGTGTTTACCCGTGGTCAACGCGGGTTGTCAGCGGAGCTAAGTACATTCCAAACTTGTGATAAATTGAGCAGCAGGCTGTTCTAAGGGGTGTGACCTATAAAAGGGTCAGTCTCTAGATCGTCAATCAATCCCGCGGTGTTTGGTATAGGGAGAAGTATACTAACGGCGGTTGCGTACAAAAATGAATAGCCGCCGATCCGAGAGTTTTTGTCATCTCCGCTCCCAATTTGGATTCGTATCGCGCATACATTTATCGATCTCCGCATCTGACATCTTATCCACCTGAAAAACTGAGAGACGCCTACCGAGAATAATGCTCCGATTGTCCCCCAGCAACCAGCGCAGCTAGCCGCTCTCGTCGCGCCGCAATTTTCATTTTCATTCGGAGTCGTTGCCTCAACCCCAATACCAACCGCCGTTGGAGTTGATTCCGATTGCTCTGTCGGATCATTATCTATGTTGGCAGTCGGAGTTGAGGTTTCTTCTATTAGCTGATCGAGAAGTTCGTCGCAGTTCATTTTTCTTAAAATTAATTTAACTATTCTAACAAGTCTCATCACTTTTAACATATTGGCAAGCGCACCACCCGATACTTATGATCACCATTATGCTGCGCAACAAAGCTCGCAGAGTTCGAGCACCAAATTGTTAACATTGTTAACCATTGTTCAGCATTTGTTCAACATTTGTTAAGCATTTGTTCAGCATTGTTCAGCATTGTTCAGCAATTGCTAAGCATTGTTCAGCATTGTTCAGCATTTGTTCAGTAATTGCTAATTAATTATAAAATTAATTGATAACTTCGTAAGCAGTTGGTTGATCAGTCTTTAGCAAAAGCTTGGCGTGCATTAGTTTCCAGAAAGCATCTGTCGAACCTCCAGGCGCTCCTCGCGCGTTGGGATAACGTCATTCTCTCGAAGACAGTCATCGAATGAGTCTCGGTCCTTGCAGTGAAAGAGGGCGACCCATTTCGTTTGCTCGCGCAGATCCTTGAGGACGGCGTTGTACTTTTGAGTGGATATCCATACACTTTGCCTAGCATGGCGGCCAGAAAATGCGAGCTCGGAGAGCATGTCCTTCTTTTTGGTCATCGCCGCCTTGGCCGAGCAATCGTCAATCACGTATAGGGTGGGCTCACCCTGGAATCTTTGGTATAAACCACGCAACCAATCGTGAAGCCTATCACCGGGGTCAATAACGTATACCTCAGGGTCGGTCCATATCCACGTTCGCTGCTGATAAGTATCGTTGTGCGCACAGTGGGACACAGGATCACAATGTGACGAAAGGCATCGCGGTAGGACTCCTCGAGCAAGTCGAGGATGAAAACCGTTTTTCCACATCCTGTCTGCCCACATATTATGGCAGATCTCCAATCGTGAATTGGTATTGATTGCTAATTTTCTTAATTAATTCTTTAGAATTATCAAATTTATTAATTAATAAATCGTTAGAATGATTGCTAATTTTCTTAATTTTTTCAAAATTATTAATTAATAAATCGTTAGATGATTTTTTTATTAAATCAATAGAGTGCTGAGACGTATCGGCCATCTTCGATGTTGAGTTGTGCGTCTGTAATTATATATAAGTACACGTTCAATGGCCCGGCTCCGTCCGCCTCTTTGGTTATCTGGATCGTCACACCCTCGCTAGCATTCTCAACTTGGCGTCCGCTGCCGTGTATTTGGTCGTCGTCGCTGGCTCGCATGTCTAGCCATAACGCGTATTTGGTATTCAGGAACTCCGCGAGGGAGACGGCCGAGAGATGCAGGTCTTTGGCAACCGCTGCAACCTCCGGAGAGCGCTTAGAGCCGGCAGCAAACTGCTTTCTTACTTCGTCCCACTGCTGGTGCGCGCGAAGACCCGCGCTGTAGAGTTGATTGGGAACTCCCTCGATCGTCACCTCTACCTTCGTGATTTTGGGGTTATAGAATTTGTCGGTTTTTCTAGCACCGAACGCGAACCGAGCATCCTCGAACAACACCATTATACCTTTCATCGAGCGAGCGGGTACGTTGACGTTAATATTCCACAATGTGTCGCCTTTGTCTTTCGTCATCTTGCGATGGCGAAGAACTTCGGTCGTAAAGTATGGCAACGCGCCGGCGTACTGGGTTCTGATCAATCGCGCAGTTCGGGCATCGTGACCATGTCGTACTCCAGCGAAACATTATCGATCGTATACGTCGATAACAGGTCGCTGGTTATGAGAACTCGGCCGTAGTCGTTGAACGTTAGTTCGTATTTGAGGCGGTCAGCCAAAGCGCTCTGATAGTAGGGCATGTGACTCTCCAGCAACTCGAAGTCGAGCGGGATGTAGAAGCGGTTGCCGTAAGCGCCCGCGACCGCATTGTCACTCGCGTTGTTATCTACCTTGTTAGCAGCCCCGATTCTAAGTCTGGTTACGTTCTTATTTTTGCTGGTGTCAATACCCTGATAGACGGCGTTTTCGGGCTCTTGTGCCGTCTTCCACAGGTCTTGATAGCAATGGTAGACGTCGCTGTCGTCGATCGACATTACCTCATTACCAGAAATCTCATAGTCTTCTTGGACTATGGCGCGACCAAGGTTCTGAACGACGGTTCGGTCCGCGTCCGTCGACGTCAGCGAAATAGTGAAAGCGAGGCGAACAGTCCCCGGCACAATGACGTCGTTAGCTCCGAGGTTGGGGAAGCGGACTAAGAGCTGCTGGTTCTGGTCGATCGTCGATGGGTTGTTCGAAAATAAAAACGACACTCTGTCTCACGCCTTTTGCCCCGAGGGGCTCACGCAGTCTGCGGTATGGATTGAGTTTGCGACCGTATTGACTCGAAGACATAATTTAGTGAAACTATATTAAACCCTATGGTTTTGTCTTTAATACATAATTAATTTTAAGAAATTAATATGGCTGATTACGATATTGACATGGATGAAATCGGCAGAGACTATTACGTCGATGCGGATGAGGATGATTATGACATAGATGATTATAATTACGAAACGCCCTTGATAAAACCTCCAGTTCCAATCCAATCGGGGGAATTAGGTGGCGCTACCGGCAGCGTTGGTCAAAGTCGGGAATTACTCGAGGGGGCTGTAGACGACTACTACAACGGTTTGGCAGAAAAAGGTGTGGTCCCATCTGTCGGTCGCGACTACTCCAAGTTCGAATTGGATCTGAACGGTAGATTGCGACTAAAAGCGGCACCAAATCTCCCAATAGTCAACATGAAGAACGGAAAACCCTATCGCTAAACACCGTTGCAGGAAACCGGGGCGGTGGCGAAATCATAAAGAGCGAACTAGGATTCCCAGATTGGAAGAGGGGTAAAACAATTATGCCTACCCGCGCTGTGAGAGGCCCTACAGTCTACCGACGAAACGATGGCGAAAACGGCCTCCGCGATAGAAACGGTCGCGCTCAGCGATGTCCCTCGAGTAGCCACCGACGCTATTAACACGATGGAGACCATGTTCAGCGTCCAATCGCAATTGGGGGAAATACTCAACGATGACCCACCGTTACCTCTTCGCGAACTCCGGGGCCTCGATAAGGCTCTACAAACGGTCCGGGGCGAACTGGTCCTTAACCTCGCCAAACTCTCGTTGCTGGATGAACATATCGCGCTAGAAGAAAGAAAACTGGAGGAAGCTGGTGGTGATAGAGAATCTACCGAGCAGATCAACAAACGCTTGCGGTCGTTGCGGGATGAAAGAGCAGCTCGTTTGGAGGCTGCCTCGACTAACCGTGAGACACTCCGCACCCAAATAAGTCGGATCCGCGAAACAATCTCGAGGGTCCTGTGCGAGGAGACGATACTCGGTGAGCGTACGACAATCGGTGAGCGTCTTCGCACTCTATTCAGAGAACAGGGCATCACGATAGCAAGCATCCTCGTTGCTATCGGCATGACTATATCGACCATAGTTCTAGCTTTCACTGGTGGAGCGGCGCCACCACCGCGCCAGCACCAGCACCCGCACCAGCACCCAGCGCCATCAGGCGGAGCCAAGGAGTGGGTAAAAAAACAACTAAAAGCCCTCGCCAGTCTCCTGGCTAAATTAGCCGAAAAGGCGGCTGTCGCACTACCTGGACTGATCGGAAGTATCGTTTCTTACTTGCTATCTATATTATCAAAAACGGCCGGATGGCTAGCCAAAAATACTTGGGCTTTAATCGTGGCAATCGCCGGTCTCCTACTATTCTTCGCCAGAGAGTTCCTAAAACCAAAGCGCAAATAATCGATCGCCACGAGGGCGACGATGAGCCCTAATTTCTCCTCCTCGTGTGTTGTGCTTCCAATTTCACCCAATGTGATTGATTGGTGTTTCTCCAATCGCGATTGGTCTGTTGATGGAACTCGATGGTGCATCCAATTTACTAATTGGGGGTACTGGGTTCGATTGTGTTGAGGGATGTGTATCCATTTTGTGTTTTGGGCGTTTTATGAAATCGGTTCCTCAACACTGTTGAACCCGATCGTGTTGGGGGTGCGCTTGATGATATCCGTGTTCACGTTACCGTTGTGACCGATTTTTTGATTGGCGGTGGCGATTACGATCTGATTATTGTAACCATCAACCGGGTCGTCTCGTAGTATCATATTGCTCGGCGCCATATAAAGACCTATTCCAAATACATAGTCCACTGGGGTGCTGGCAGTCTGCAAAACGTCTTGATAATTCTGGATCGCCTTCTCCAGGTCCACCTTAGCTGAGATGGCGTCCTCGACAAGTGCTAAGAACTGTTTTTGTGCATCAAACGCCGTTCCCGTGCCCAGTATAGAACTGCGAGTTTGCTTCTGTGCGCCGAGGATGGAGGCCCAGACGTACGTGCGAATAGATTCGTTGACGCGAGTAACCCCGGCCTGCGTGAACCCTAGACCCTTATCTAACATAAATGTGGTCCACGCGTTCTGAACCTCAGCAGCCTGCTGTATGTAATCGACGTGAGCAGTTTCGGAGGTAACATTTTACAAGAAAACACGCCACAGTGCCGACCTCCAGACACTTCTGGCCCGAAAGTCATAGTCGCGGGGTCAAAAATTCCCGGCGTTCCGACTGACGATGTGGTCACCGGAGTAATCGTGTCTAAAATCAGTCTGCGTCCAATTCCCGGACTGGCCCCGAATGAGAACGTCCCCGAGGCCGGTGGTGGTAGGAAATGCTTTCTGTCTCCAGTCCGCGTCTTTGAAACGTTAAATTCGTTACACAATCTTTCAAACGCCATACGGTCGTATGCGTTGGAAATGGGATCCCAGGCGTCGTCTTGAGGTAGAGAAATACCTAGTTCTTTGAGAATCCTCCTAATAGTATAATACGTGTGAAAGTTGTAGACACTTCGGAGCATGACATTCTTGGATGTCAGATGGTCTTTATGTGAAACTCCACACCCGGATGTTGCGCACCATACAGCAAAATTTAGCTGGTTCTGCCAAAACTGCATCGGTGTGGCTTTCCACCCGTTTACCGACTCCATCGTAGTAATCTTGGGCAACCTATATTTCTCAAATGTGTTAGGGAAATTGGTGGCAAAGCCAATGTCCGGTCTAACCGTTACGGTTGGGTGTACAAGGTTAACAACGTCTTTTTGTTTTTGTGTGATTTACCTCCGACCGCGTACTTTGCATTAGAGTTAAAGCTAAATGCTTTTGTATCCATTGAAAGATATTATTATGTTTGCTACTATCACTAATGTTCAAAAAGGAAGTTGTGAACTTCAAAAATTAATAGACAACTGCTGCGGACAACGCCGGGTAGGCCTTAGATCAATAACGTTCACGGTCGGGTGGAAAAACGTTGAAACGCTCGAGTTTTTCACAACAGAAGTCGGGGACGTTGATTTGTTCGCATCAGACACCGACTCCGAACACTTCCTCATAGATATGCCACATAGAATAGACGTAAATAGATTCAGAAGTCCACCAGATGCTATAGTACCTCAGGGTCTTTGGAGTTTCGGAGATCTCCAAGCTTTTGTCGCGGAGAAGATTCCTGGTGTAGTCACTCTCGCAATCTCGAAAGCCACGGGGCTCACGACATTGACCGTTGATAGGCGTTTAAGGATCTCACCGGGGTTGGGCTCACTGTTAGGATTTAAAATAACATACCCTTACAACGATGACGGAGTGTTTGATCCTGGCGAGCACGTCGGCACGACCCCGGTGAACTTCGCCGTCACGAAAACTCTCGGGGTGCACCTGGATCGGGTGAACACATCGTACAACACGGTAGACGGCACTCCCAGCATATTACTGAAAACCGTGCCCGCCAGCGACTGTTTCTATGGTGAGACCCTGACCTTAGACTTCCCACACCCCGAGATGAAAGTTTTGGAATCGGGACACATCCACGAGTTGAAGATTTCTATTCTCGATGATAAAGGGAGAGAGTTGAAGAACGATTACCCGATTTTGGTCGTCCTAGAAATTTCAAATTAATTAATTTTAAGAAAATTATTTAGAATTAAACGCATGTTCGTAATATATATTATCAACATTATTGAAAATGAGTATATACGGACCAGGTAGTTCTTCCGATTGGGTGACAAATTCAAATAATTTGGAACCGGCAGAAGGGGGATTCATCCCGACAGAGGGCGACTTTTTAACTACTCAAAAAACAAAGGCCTTGATCAATAGAACTATATCGAGGGCCACGGACGAGATTCACAAAAGTCTACTATCACAACTTAGAGAATATGCCCTGGCTGTGAATACACAAAGTCGTGAAGAAACGCATACGGAACTAAACGAACTAGGTAAAAAAATAACCAAATTTAGAAAAGAGGCCCGGTTGGGGATTGATAAAGCCCGAGAAGACCGCCAGGTTGACATTACGGCGGTTTATGATGCGTTGCGCTTAGAAGACTCTCTCAGCAAAGAAGCTACACTTGCTGAATTTAGACGGGAAAATAATCGATTTTCGAAAAGAGGCCACGTCGGGTATTGAGAAAGCACGAGAAGACCACCAGCGGACCTTACGAAGGCTTATGAGGTGTTGCGCTCAGAAGACTCTCTCATCAGAGAAGCGGCACTTACTGAACTAGATAAAAAAATAACCAAATTTCGAAAAGAGACCCGGTCGGGTATTGATAAAGTCCGAGAAGACCACCAGTCGAACCTTGAGGAGGCCATTGCGGAGGCTTATGATGCGTTGCGCTTAGAGAACTCTCATAGTAAAGAAGCGACACTTACCGAACTAGACGGTAAAATAGCCAAATTTTCTGAAAGAGGACCAGGTCCCGAGGGGGTTGAGGGGGTTTCCGAGAAGACCACAAAGAGTGCCATTGCTGGAGGCTTATGGGGTCGTTACGCCGCTCAGAGAACTCTCTCAACAGAGAAGCGGCACTTACTGACATATCCGACTAACCGAATTTAAAAAATAGACCCGGTTTGATCTTGATGGAGTCCGAACGGGTATTGAGAAAGCCCGAGAAGACCACCAGGTGGATATTACGGAAGCTTATAGGGTGTTGCTATTAGAGGACTCTATCAACAGAGAAGCGACACTTACCGAACTAGATGGAAAAATAACCGATTTTCAAAAAGAGGCCCGGGCGGGGGTTGAGAAAGCCCGAGAAGACCACAAGGTAGCCATTGCGAAGGCTTATGAGGTGTTGCGCTCAGAGGACTCTCTCATCAGAGAAGCGGCGGTTGCTGAACTAGACGGAAAAATAACCGAATTTCAAAAAGAGGCCCGGTCGGGTGTTTGAGAAGCCCTAGAAGGCCACCAGGCGACCATTACGGAGGCTTATGTGCGTTGCGCTTAGAGGACTCTCTCAGCAGAGAAGCGGCACTTGCCGAACTAGATGGAAAAATAACCGAAGTTTCTGATAAACTGAAACATGATCGCATAGCCCCGCGACCAAAGCTCTTGAGGAGGCCTCTTATGAGATTCGTACTGAGGCATATAACGCAAACAGGGCGCTTGCCGGAATAGTGAAAACAATGAAAACACCAAAACGTGTCATAACAGTTTGGGCTGAGAAGCGGGGCCCATTGGTTGAGGGGCACTATGAATATTCGTTCGGTGCCAAAGCGAGTAATAAATATGGGGGATACACTATGACAGCTGCAGGTGAAGTTATCCAAATGGCGGTCTGCTCGGTTAATGCTAATGGTAAACCTGTGGGCGCGGTCGCGATAAATATTGTAGTAGATGGGGAAGAACGGGGGGTTGGAGTCACTAAAATCTCTGGAGATAGTTCGACGATTGTTTCGTTCGCCGGTAATGATCGAATTAGACTTTCCCAAGGTAGTGTTATTAACTTTGTTACGAAAATCGGTGACTCAGAGAGTTCTTCCACCATTGTCTCATTGTTAATTGAACTTATTGTGTAAATACTAATATATTGAAATAAATTTGTAAAATTTAAATATGAACGAATCAACGCTTCCAATTGTCAATACCACTCCATCAACACTGTGTACAATTAACGAAAGAAGTTCAGATTTTTAGGTTGAATATATCGTCGCTATGCAGGATATTTTAGTTAGGAGAATATACAAATAGAAAAAGAAACGCTAAAAAATATAGGCCGCGCGGTGAACATGGCTGAAGTATCTAGCACGGCTCTGGCGAGTGTTTCTGTGTTGTGTGGGCGGGGACAGCTGCAACTATATCCACCATTATAACGGTTCCCGTAGCGGGGATTTTATGTGCGGTGTCGGCCGTTTCTGGGTTGTTGTGTATGGTAATTAGGGCGTCGGGTGGAAAACTCGAGAAAAAATGTAGAAAACATGATAGAATATCCGTTCTCGCCAGGTCTAAGAAAAATAGCATCGACGTTATGGTGTCCAAAGCGTTGGCCGATAAGAAAATATCAAATTTAGGGTTTGAATCCGTGGTGGAAGAAATGCGGAGATATGAAAAATTAAAAAATGATATAAGAATCAAGGCACGCGCCACCATGCCCAAGATTGAGTGTACTGATTGGGATAAATTTAGGGAAAAACTTGGAGATAAAGTCGGAAGAAATGTTACAGCACCATTGTGGATTTTTTAAAAAAATAATTAATTTTCTTATATTGGTGCAGTAAACAAATTTACATACCTATGCAACATGTGTTTTTCACTGAGGAATTGGAGCCGTATAATCGTCATGAACAAATTCAGTCTAGGATTTACCAACTTGTACACACCGTCTGTGTAATTGATACACTCGGCTCTGTTTACCTCGGCTATCAAAGCATGGTTCATAACCCGTGTAATCGATAATTGTACAACACTAGGTAGTGTTTATCATAACAGCCTTCGTGGTCGTGTGGTTAAGGCGATAATCTATAGAGACGAGGGTCGTGGGTTCACGCCGCGGTTGGAGCTAAACATTTTTATTTATTTATTTCTATCCCTACAAATGTGGTCGCTATGGTAAACAACTGCATGACAACGGCGTTCGGAGTCCGACCGCTGTTGTCATGGTAAACAACTGCATGACAACGGCGTTCGGACTCCGACCGCTCGAGGTTGATGAAAAATAATTTCAGATAGCCCGTTTACATACCTTCGATAAGAAAAATACACTCGGCTATAAATTAATTAGTAGTTTTTTTTTTCAATAATAATTTTTCAATATCTTTATAAGCGATATCGTAAAAATTTACATTCGTAAACGAATCGTTGGGTTTTAATAGTTTTATATAATACGCCTTAGTTTCATATCCGATACGCATTATCTGTCTTAATGTTCGTATTTGCCTCTTGTATAGTTGACATAATTGCCGGTATAATATTGGAAATGTAACGTTTTTATCGGAGCGTAATAAATTACGCTGTTATTTCATGTATTCGATATCGCCTAGTGTTCTCATTTTATAGAATTTATATACAGGATTATAACCCCCGTATTCTTCGTAAACTTCTTCAACACAGTCATTAAAAATTTGCAATTCAAATTGTATTGTATTATCCATTTTCTCTAATAATATTGGTACTTGTTTTTTCTGTTCAATTTTCCAATTTTATAAAATTAGTTTGATAATGTTTTTTACAGTGTTTTAATGCTGTAGAAACACCGTGACTTATTAGATAGATTTCTATCTTTCTAACTGACCTTTCCGATTTGAATTTATTACTAAACGATTAATACTTGCGAGCAACGTAATCACTTGTTTTAGCCATTCGATGAGTAGCTTGAGTGCCAACCGCATGGTGGACATTAGCTAATGACTCGGCTTTGGTCCCTACCCCACAATGCCGACATGGGCGAGGCGAAACGGAACCTCTTCGCATCCCCATGCACGGTGATGATTTTTGCAATATTCGTAATAACCTGTGCGAAAACATCTCTAAGTGACTAACCTGTCTTTCAACCACTCACCCAAATTAACTAGAACCAATTAATGTTTATATATATACTGAGTATAACATAAGGGAATCTTAATCTCTAATAGGGTGTATCTTCTCATGTCATAAATATATGGTCTCGCGGTGAGTAGTATATAAGAGTCATAATGATTACAAGTTTCGTGTGAAGCCACCACACGTAGTGTGTGGCTTCCATATAAACTTGTATCATTATGACTCTTATATACTACTCTCCGATATAACAAAAATTTTGTGTCTACTGAGTGGACATGTACCTTTAAATGTGTCACCTGAAAAAATAATATTTTCGACAGATTATAAAGTATGATCATTGCACATCAAAAACTTAATACAGAGAATAAATAGCAATGTTCGTTAACATTTTAAGGAAACGCGGTTATCGCCCCTGATATCAGTGTGGAAATTTACGCCTGATATAAAATGTATAATAAGGCTTAGTTTCGGGCTCGCTCAAACACCACACGTTTCAAATTTTCTGCTGACTGGCAAATAATAAATGCCTTATCTTATATGCTCGGGTTTGGAAGGTCCTCGAGCTTCGATTCGGCTCATATTTTAGGGTGTGAATTGGCTCGAACACCTTCCATACCCGGTGTTCCTCGAGCCAATTCCTACCCTTAAATATAACATAGCCACCTGATTAGCTGTAGTATTTGTAACGCTCCAGTTTAGGTTTTCTCGTACGTCATTATTGATCATTCTGCGAATCTAACAAAGGTAATCCGAAAGTAAAATTCACGGAAGGTTATGTCGAAATGTTGGAACGCAAATCAAAATAAACGCACGTTTTAGATCATTCAAGGTTAGTGAATGACACTTATTAGTCACACATTTTAACATCGGATTTACTGATGTTTAGTTCAGTGATTCACGTCAATATGTTGAGACTGTAATGGGATTTCAGCCAGATTTTACACGTAATTTATGCTTCCACAGCCCACAAAAATGTGTGACATTCTTTCATACACGCACTTATCGCCTTGGCTGTGGTAGCTAATTTGCCCGTAACTAACGAAATGCTTAAAGCAGATAATTGAAGTGTATATATATATGAAGACCTAATACATTTATCGATTACCAGAGACATAAGTCAGCAGAAAAATCGATATGTGTGGTGTTTGAGCAAGTCCGAAACTACGACATTTTCCCAAGCTCTTTTCTACCTTGAACACGCTATAGTGTCTACTGTACGGACATTGGTTGGTGGGATAACAGTTTACAAATGAGCCATTTATCAGGTCCTAGGTCCGAGTCTTCCACCTGTGCTTTTGTGTTGGTGTGCCGTTAAGCACCATTCCATTCCATTGTACACTATATATTGTCTACACATACTACCATCATCTACAAACAAAACAATACAATAAGCATAATTAATGGCACAGAGTATATACTAAATATACTTGCACATACTTACATTTACAAAGTTACACGTGCATGAGCCGAACAGATAACAGAAAGTCGTATGTAGAATGATTCAGTAGCCTACTGTCTGTTCCACGTTTTGCTGCCGACGAACTTTTGGCTATTACACACATCAAATCTAAAAAAAAATTAAATGTAAATACTTTTTCATCAATAATAAAAGTCACCCTCCCCATTTTTTTTTATTTGATGAAATTTCATCAAATAATGATTTTATTGCGAAAAAAAGATTTTTCTATGGGAATTTAACATGGGGCTAAAAATATATTTAATAAAAAAAAAATAAAAAAATTTGTTGACCGATTTTCAAAATCTAACTTGTTTTCTTAGTTACATTATTTCCAATCTAACTCGCTAGGTTTCGGGGTCAATTTCCCAATTGTTTAGTTTTGTTTGACCCTCGTCACTCTGGAGCCCCGTTTTTTCCCATGTTAAATTCCCATAGGAAAATCATTTTTTCGCAATAAAATCAATATTTGTTGGTATTTCTTGGTGTGGGTGACTTTTTAATTATTGATGAAAAAGTACTTACATTTAAATATGTTTTAAATTTAGTGTGTTTAATAGCCAAAAGTTTGTCGGCAGCAAAACGTGGAACAGACAGTAGTATAATAAACAATTCCCAAGGAATATTGATACATGTAGTGCAGTAGTAATGAAATTCCTCGGGAAGTTTACACATATATGATTCAGAGTGGATGTAATGTGGGGCCATTGAAGGCCGCTTGAACTCTACATTCAGAGTATATCTAAACATATTTAATAACTGCATATACATGTATTGAATAAAGTTAATACCACTTTGTCATGGCGTTGTTTACATGATTGTGTTTACATAACAATCAGTTATATTACAAATAGTAAAGGGAATTCCTTTTGGATTTCTCACATCTGTTCCAGACCGACGCCTAATCATATACATATTATTGATGATCATTGATGACAGACCTTTCCGTAGCGCCGTCGGTAAGGACTTGAACACCTATCACTGCATATGTTATCCCAGGTTCGAATCCCACAACTCGCGTATATAATTTTATACCAACTTTTCGAAGAAAAAAAAAAGTATATTTGTTATTGTCGCTAGTGTCTGTTCGTTGTGACGTCTGTACCTCCGTCCGTCCGTCACGTTTCTTGTGAGAAGTAAAACTTAATAATTCCAGCACAACAATATTTACACAATTCCCTAACATTTGATTGGCCCGTAGCAAGTCTCTGTCCAAAATTTATATCCCAGTAAACTCTCACGCCGAACTACTTTCCGTAACCGTGAGGCGCAGTTAAAATAATTCTTAAGAAAACGGAAAATAAACACATTTTCTTGATGAATTTATTTAAAATGCTGGAATTATAAGGAATGAGTGGCCTTTTTGTGGAATTTATCGGGGATAAAAACTTGGAAAAGTCGCGGGAATACTGGACGAGGCCTTCCGGCAATCGTCCAGTATTCCCGCGACTTTTCCAAGTTTATACCCCGATAAATTCCACAAAAAGGCCATTCATTCCTATAATAACCAATAGGATAAAAATAAACAATTGGCGATAAAAAATTACAATTTTCGAAAAAAAAAATTTTTTTATCGCCAATTGTTTATTTTTATCGCCAATTGCGAAAGTGGTTTTTCCAAGTTTATACCCCGATAAATTCCACAAAAAGGCCATTCATTCCTATAGTAAACCGTAATTGCTGGAGACTAGATAGTTGGTACGGGGCTTCCTATAAAACTGACATGTAAATTGTGCATGTAACTAAATGTCCGAGTGCATTAATTTTTAACCATTTTCAACTGTTAATTTAGAATTATATTTTATGTAATTTTCAATTGAAAGAAATGTCAGTATTATACTGGCATTCATTTCTGTGGAATAAGTACAGAAACATATGTCACAATTAACAGCTAAAGCGCGAATGAGATCCGATTCGGTACTCTGCAGGAGAAACCTATGGAACACCGTAACTCTGGGTACGGACGATAGGTGAGTATTCTGCAGAGTTACTTGCCGCAACTACTCCCAACGTGGTGTCGTGACTGAAGATTCTCCAAAATGTTCCACAAATATGGAATTCAGGGTGGACATTTTTCTCCCCAGTGACAATTGGTGCCCAACGAAGGACCGTGAGTGATACATACTCCTGAAATTGTACCCAAACATATTGAATTCGGAGACAAAATTAAACGTGGAAATCGAGGACGAATTTCAATTTGGCGGGGAAGAATGTCACGGTACGCAACTGACTATGGGAAGGAAGTGTGTATGATCTGTGCCCGGTTAGCTTGGTCGGTAGAGCATGGGCATGGCACGGTAAACATTCCGGGCCGGTATGCATCTTTCTCACTCTGTGAGACAAGTAAACCATTTTGTTCTTTTGTTTTGTCCTTATTACGTAACAGATTTTGATGAAGTATGGCGCATCAAAAGCGTCTTGTTAAGCTGCATTTGGTGGTCTTTGTATTTTCGCCCAAATTTCTGTCGTTTTTGCGAAGAATCGAGTTGCATATCAAAATCCGTTGCATATTAAGGAAAATATCAAATAATATTTTCTTTGGAGTGGTCGACGTTGTTGTTGTTGGTTGTTGTACACCGATTCGCAAACCGGGACCAATGGCTTCCATTGGTGTCCGCAATCAACATATACATTGCTGAGAGTTACATATTATGCCAAGCCACAGGGGTTTTAGCGTGTCTTGGATGGTTTAGGCATCACGGGACGGTTGAAAATAGCCAAAATTGACTGCTTTTCTGAGGGCGGCGCGTGACTGATACAAATCACCGCCTCTCACAATCAGTTAAGAAGGCTCTTGCGACAAGTATTGTAAAATACTCGCAAATGAAGTACAAATCGCGCGCCACAATAAAAATGCAGTAACCGCATCAGATGCGTTTAATTCATTTTTCACAAAGTTACCCCACCCACCTATTTTTGGCCAGAAATTTCAACACGACTGAATTTGTTGGAATTGTTCTCCTGAACATATGAGGCACAGATAATTTGCTATGTCTTGTTCTATCACTTGTAACACCACACCATTTCCTGAAAATGATTCCAAAGCGGGGTCATAACCACCTCAAATTTTCGCTACAAATGTCAGAAAAATACCATCAATTCTGAAGCGAAACAGTACCGGCGAGACAGCATAGCATGCGCCATTTTCCAAGATGTCAAAATCAACCGGAGCTAACATTTAGTTTCGTAGAATTATGAAATACTCTAAAAACATACACCTAGTCAAGCCTCCCAAAGTCAAGAAATATTCATAAACCTATTTTTCTAGACACATTGGTGTAACTTACAGCGTCGGTAGCGAAGTATATAGAAAACCGTCCACCCCCTTGTTAAAGCTAGCCGCCCACTGTCCCGTAAGACCTTAGTTTTGTAAAATATAAAATTATCATAAATTTTACAGTGTTATGCCCATTAAACTTAATTAACTATTTAATCATGAATTCGTGTTAATGGTCACCCATCTTCTCTTGTGAATGACGGTTGCAGACACGCATGCGCAAAACGCATTCCCAGCGAGCATGCGCATATATTTACTTCCGACCGTGAGATCGCGAGATCTGGCCTCGCGTTCTCGCATTCTCGCGATCTCGCCTCGCGTTCTCGCGATCTCGCAATCTCGCGATCTCGCCTCGCGTTCTCGCAATCTCGCGGTCTCGTGTATAAGTCGAGAGAGCGAGAACGCGAGAATTTAACGTGGCCCTAACAGGACACCGTAAGTTCTCCCCTCGTCGATAGGCAAGATGGGATACAGCGATAGTCCATGTACGAACTATGTACGTGCGTGTGTTAGCAACAACTTTAATTTCTTCACAACCACAACCGTTTTAATCATAGTTAGTCACAATGTGTGTCTAGGGATGATGTTTTCTTTCGCATACACCCACGTTTGAACACCCGAGGTCAAGTTCACATTGACCTTGTTTGTAAGGCAAATATGATAGAAGGGTTATTTCTGAGGATTCCGTGACCATTATGTCCCTACCTTTTGTTTGCTGATTTGTCAACTTGAACCATTTTAGTTAAAATCAAAGTACTGAAAGTACTGAGCTGCGAGCCCAACTGAAATGGGTGGTAAATAGTGTTTTAGTATATTCTCCTTTAAATATTTCAAATAGAGTAATTGTAGTAAATGGTGTTATGGGAAACTGTATAACACTCGACATATTGTGTATGTGGAGAGGGGAAGGAGCTGTATAGAAACAGGAAGAATCCAGTAAAGCTTAGCTTTTGTTTGTTATGCATTACATACACATCTTCATAAGTAATAACATGTAATTAACTAGAGGAATGTAATATTGTTCCACTTGTGTGATACACATATCATCAGCAAATCATGTGTTCAGTCGGTATTTGCAGCAGAGATAAATGGATGCATATTAAGATGCAAATTACCATAGTAAGTGCAGCAACAAAACGTTTTAATAAATGGCACCACTTTGGACTGATACAGTAACAAGAACAGACGGATCAACATGATTGTTAAGCGTAAGATAATCTGCCACGATGTGACAAAGGTCCCTACAAAAGATGAGAACCAGCCTATCCCAACCAAGAGCATCGTATATTCAATTCCGCATGAGCTCTGAATTTTTTATCAATTTTCGATAATATGACTGATTTTCGAAATCAATATCGACGAAATACGGCGATGCGATAAGGGTGGTAATTCCATATCCGGGCTCAATTATTGTAAGTGAAAGTGTACGTTATTACCACTGATTCGAAATATGCCGACGCGACGATTCAAATGAGTGAAGCATCTATACGACACGGTTCAAATGAGTGGTAACAGTATATTTGTATCAATTTTCGACAGGGGTTAGGTTTTCCCACACATTGGGTTTTCCCACACATAAATCCAACAGGTTTCTATTTACACACACTTTAAAACTGTTTGCATTCATTTTGGTACAAAAATGAGTTTGTAGTCGATGAAAATATCACATACGCATTGCTCCAATGGTCCTCTGCCACCCTGTGACAAATCCACATTCGTCACGCCCCCGCTAAGCTCAGGGTCAAGGTCACAGACTTGGTGCACTTCAAACCTAAACGCTCGGGTAAATGACTTATAATTTCTGTTTCCTTGCTCGGATCTGCTTCACATTTCACACACGCATTGCTCCAATGGTCCGCTACCTCCCTGTGACAAATCCACATTTGTCCCGCCCCCGCTAAGCCCAGGGTCAAGGTCACATACTTGGCGCGTTCTAAACCGTAACGCTCGGGGTAAATGGCTTATCATTTTTGTTTCCTTGCTCGGATCTCCTTCACATTTCAAACACGCATTGCTCCAATGGTACTCTGCCGCCCTGTGACAAATCCACATTCGTCCCGCCCCCGCTAACCCCAAGTTCAAGGTCACAGACTTGTTGCATTTCAAACCTTAACGCTCGGGGTAAATGACTTAGTATGCCCCCGCCATCGAATGGTGAGGGGGGCATATAGTGTTACCGGCGTCCGTACGTACGTACGTACGTCCCGAAACCTTAACGCTCGGTTAAATGGCTTATAATTTATGTTTCCTTGCTCGGACCTGCTTCACATTTCACACATGCATTGCTCCAATGGTCCTCTACCGCCCTGTGACAAATCCACATTCATCCCGCCCCCGCTAAGCTCAGAGTCAAGGTCACAGACTTGGTTCCTTCGAAACCTTAATGCTCGGGTAAATGGCTTGTAATTTCTGTTTCCTTGCTTGGATCTGTTTCACATTTCACACACGCATTGCTCCAATGCTCCTCTACTGCCCTGTGACAAATCCACATTCGTCCCGCCCCCGCTAAGCCCAGTGTCAAGCTCACAGACTTGGTGCATTCCAAGCCTTAACGCTCGCGTAAATGGCTTATAATCAAATATACCTCGTTTTCTTTGGCTGCCAGTGGGGGCATTCGTGTGCCGACAGGCCACATTTCTAGTTACATTTAATTCCAAGTTCTTGTTACTCATGCCCGAGTATTTGCCATTCATTAAGTTCAGCTGAAAACTGTCGAAAACAAATTTAATATAACTTGACCAGTTTGTGTGACCATAATACGGATCGGTATCGCTGACCTGAATAGTTCTTGTATCACCAACCGGCTCGTTTCCAGCTACTGGCGCGTCTAGTTTCAAAATATCTGACTTTTTACGCGTGCAAAGCGGTCCATACTTTTTCATCCACCAAGCAGGATACGGGGACGTTTGTTGAGTCTTCACAGACACGAGAACATCATCAACACTGCAGGTGGAGTCTGAACGCAATTCGTTTGGAAGAAGAACCAACGTTTTCTAGTTTCACCTTGACGCACAACGGGTATTTCGGGTTTGTTGGATCATGCAGACGTCTCTCAATGTCCAGTCTAGCACCGACGACGTAAAACTGGTTGTATTTTATGACTTCGTGTAGCTCTGCCAACGACCTGTCTTCACTTCCTGTGCGGGGTCGAGGCCAGAAAGCATACGCTCTCACCGACTCGACGAACGTTATCAGACTCCAAGGATTGACTTTGGCCCCTGTGAAAAAATAAAAGATAAGTATGATCAGTAGAAAAAGCAATCTAGAAAGCGATAAAACAAAGAAACTATAAGGACACTAGGAAATGTACAGCGTGGCAAACATGTTAAGATAATAGCTTGCACGAAATGTAAATGAAATAGCCAGCGAACAGTGTAAGCATGCGCTCCATGACACATTGGTATCAATGCAAGTCTACAAGAAATGTTGGAACTGTCATTGAGTGTTATCTAACAGAAAATAATTTAGCATGCCCCATTACTCCTTTCTATTTTCCTTATTTCTGAACCAAAGTATATGTTGTGACCACTCATTTGAACCGTCTCGGCGAGACGGTTCAAATGAGTGGTCACAACATATACTTCTGATGAGAAATAAAGAAATTGTTGAGCCTTGCCGGATATTTTATCCCATTCGCCAAACCGTCTCTGAACTGCCATTGAGTGTTATCTAACAGAAAGTCATTTAACATGCCCCATTACTCAGATATACCAAACCGTCTCTGAAGCCTAGTTGCGAGAAACACAATATATGATAGTTAGGGCTGTTGCAAACGTTCGTCAAGTGAAAGGTAAGTTTTCTGTACAGGTTAATTTGTCAAATCACCACCTACGCTCTCGATGTATACATTTCATACTTATATACACTTTTCGCAGAAATACGATATGCTATGTTTGCTCAATATAAGGCACACATCCACTATTCTAACGTTTATGCCTAATATAAGGTATTTTTTATCAAGGAATTACTTGACTACTAACAGCTAAGGGATATTCATATCAAATGTCACATAATGTATATATACATAGTAAAACAGAGGCATTGACGACAAACTTCACATGAAAAGACTGGACTCCAGAAATACGATAAGAATTTGTTATTCATACTCAGACATATTGCACTTACATCCATTATGTGCAACTTCGTCATTGTCATGTTGTTATTAATGAGTATGGTGTAGATATGAGGAAATGGTTATAGAGATGTTTGCAACACATAAATCCCACGTATTTCAATCCCTAATGGTGAAATTATTATCGCCTCAGATACAACAGCGATGTGGTCGTTCGCCAACGTGCGAATGATATTAAAGGTGCATGCCCACTCAGTAGGCACAACATGTTCTTTATATCAGATACATCATCTGAGACATTTTTTGGAAAAAGTAAACATTCATTCACCATTACCCCACATATTGATTGGCATTATTATGCATTTATCAGACGTCAATTTACACATTGATATCAGGGGCGATAACCATGTTTCCTTAAAAATTTAACAGACATTACTATTTAATATCTGTATTTATTTTTTGATGTGCAATGATTATACTTTATAATTTGTCGAAAATATTATTTTGTTCATGGGATTGAATTAGTATAAATAATTAAAAAAAATATCATGCCTCATTTGCATATGAAAATAGCCTGATACCACCGCGACACATTCAGTAAAATAAATATTACTAAATGATTATATCGGTATTGCGGGCACTCGTAATTTTTAGAACTGGTGGAATAGTGACACAATTATACACTTATTTAATTCCTATAAAGAATACTTTGTGCCTACTGAGTGGGCATGTACCTTTAAACAAACTTGTGAACGTTTACAGATACTAGTATCTCTGTCTAATGATATCATATATATTAAGGTGAAAAACATACATGTATCTATAGCGAAGGTAAGATTCAGCAAACTGCTGTTGACCATATAACAGTCTCTGCGAGTGTCGTCGGTCCGTCGGACATGTCCGTTAAAATTGCCGCCGGACCGACGGTAAACCGGAAGTCGCAGGACCGAATGTCCGACTATAGACATAGTTTAAACAAATATTTGTTTTTACTTTTTTATTCTAAGCTTCAATGAAATCACCTTCCTTTGGTATGCGCTTCTGGTGCTAGCTAGCTTTTCTTATATGACTGATATACTTAAAACGCTAAAAAGGTCTTAAATATCACACAAAATCAATTTTATTTTTTATAAAAATAATTCGGTCTGGTAATTGTTTATACGGTCTGGTAAAAATTTCAAGTTTACCAGACCGAATGTCCTGTAACATTTTGGCGGAGACTGATATAAAGACATGTGGTCTATACGATCATGACATATTAGTATGCTGCTTTATTTGACAAACGTTTGGAATAATCGATGCATGCAGGAGCAGGACCTACCAGTAAACGCTTCATATGGAAAACAGGGGATATCCACTCTCGCTGTGGTAGGTGTGGGGAAACTTCGCTGGTAGTTAAGGTAACGAGCAATCCTGGAAACAGAATTCATATTGTTAATTAGTAATATGTGGGTGCAGTGCTCCAGATAAGCTGCGTGCTTGCTTAAATACCCAATTAAAATTGCCAAAAACGAAATTGAAATCAGAAGTAGCGAGTATCAAAAAGCAATAACAATTGTGTGGTACCTTTATCATGCTGCAGAAAACAATAAACAGACCACACATATAGCATATTTTTCTTATTTTCCATGAAAATACATTTTGGTATTTCATTAGAATTGTCTCCAAGGAGACAATTCTAATGAAATGCCAAAACATGTTTTCCTTTCGAAGCAAACTATTCAATAATTGCTATTTGTTAATGTGTAAACAATAGTGTTATTTTATTTTACCCAATTAAAATTTTGAAATACCCAATTGCTTCTGAAATGATGGAGTGAAATACTCAATTACTAATTCCTTAACTGGAGCCCTGTGTTGGGTGGATCATTAATGGCGATTACTGAGTGAGTATTGCTGGCACGTTTCTGAGGCTGGTATTATTTCCAATCATCGACTTATGCTGAACATGTTACACATGTGCTGTGTAAACATCACCAGTGAATACTATTTATCCCGTCAACACAGTGCGTATGTGCCGTGAAACACGGTGCCGTGAAACATTTTTGATATCCAGTCAATACTATTTTTGCATTTTACAGCCATTTGTAGGTGTTGACGGGATAAATAGAATGTGCAGAGCCTCGCCCATCCCGTTTCCTGAGCCTTGCCAGATATTTTTTTCCCATTCACGGCACTAACCTACTATTCTCTATCTATTTTCATTATTTATGAACCAAAGTATATGTTGTGACCACTCATTTGAACCGACCACTCATTTGAACCGTCTCGGCGAGACGGTTCAAATGAGTGGTCACAACATATACTTCTGATGAGAAATAAAGACATTCTTGAGCCTTGCCGGATATGTTTTTCCATTCACGGCACTAACCTACTATTCTCTATATATACACAGGTTGTTCTATTAGCGCAATTTGTAACGAGCGTGCATCTCACCAGTGCCGGTTCAATCCTCGACCACAGCAGTAGTGATAGTTGCACAAGTGCGTTTTCTGTCAAATGAGTAAAAGTAGTTTTCTTATTCATATTGTGCGAGGTCCCTCAAATGATACCACTATATATCCACTATCCACCCACGCTATTTTTGGTGTTAAACTATTTGGAAATATTGTCCGAAGAAATCTGTCCTGGTAAATAAAATGCACAACCTTGGCTCTTGAACTACAGCTGGTGAAGTAACAGCTGGGACACTAAAGGGGAAAATATTTGGCATTGGATTAGCTGATAAGGAACACAACTCGAATATGGATTATGACAATATTTGACAAAACAATCGTGTTTTCTGAAAGGGGTCAACCCTGGTTGTACAAATTTAGTTCAAGGAGGTTTAGTTTGCAGTAAATAATTCGCGATAATTCTTCTTAATTCGCTGTAAATAGAATCAACACATTTCTCTTTATTGACAATTTTATAATTTGTGACACTTTTACCAATATTAGTTTCGATAATCAGTATAAATCTCGTTAATATTGCCCTGCAATCAAGAGAAAACATGCAACGATACAACTATTTACAACCAGTGTAAGTAACATTATCTTGTAAACTAACGTAGTCTGACCAACGCTTATAATTCCCGCGTACATGAACAAATGGAATTACATTAATTATTTCTAGCCATATCAAATAAAGATGAAATTATATTAAATATTGCAAGTTGCAATTATCGAGATAATCAAATAAGACAAAGTCTATGCTGAAATTACAAATCAGTAGAAAATGTTGGTTAATTACTTTGTTCACAAATAATTTTACCGAAAACACGGTCATGCCTCGGGTAACATATAAGCTTTTCGAGTGACCGTAAGCAGGTGCCCGTTTCAACGAATATTACGGAAATTGCCGAACATTTCCGTGATACGCTAACTGGAAAATGAAAACAGATGGTGTCATTATATTATTATCTAAAAAGGACCAAAATAATATTAACTTAGAAACATAATTTTTATATCAATAGATAGAAAAATGAATGAGCTAATTGAAAATACCTGTGCATTTTTTGTAACTATTCTTATAAAAAGAGATTTTGCCATTTTCCCAACGAAAATCGAGAAGAAAAATCACAATTTGCTATATAAATCATATAAAAACTACAGACTATGTTTAAAGCTAAAAAGAACCAAAATATTTTTATTTTAAAAACTCGATCGAAACATCATCATAAAGTACAATAATTGAAGTTTAAAATGTGACTTGTGCATTTTCAATCGGTTGTGTAGTTTAAAAGTTACGTAAGAAAAGGTAATAGTCGCCTATATAATTCCATATAAAAATCGCCGCTACTGATGCAGACTTTATACAGGTAAGGTGGCCGCGAAAGTTGGATATGATAAATAAACAATGTTATGGGTACTGCATATTTTATGTGTACAATGTCATTTATGTGCAACTTTTTATCTGAAAAATAAACCGTTTTGATTTTCAAACAAGACACTCAAAATATGAATGGTCGGCCATTTGCAAAAAAAAAAGAAATAACATTGAATATTGAACAAAACATACATGAGTGAAAACAAACACGAAATACATGTACAACTATATTTTACTAACCTCTGAAACCCTGCGCTGTTCATAATGTCGATTTGGATCCAGATTAAATGAATCGTAATTGCATGTACTTGTCAGTAAGTGCGTGTGACAAACTAAGAAATTGAAACGGGAAAAAATAGCAAGGTTTAAAGGTATATGCCCACTCAGCAGGCACAAACTGTTCTTAATAGGAAGTAAATAAGTTTATAATTGTGTCACTATTCCACCAGTTCTAAAAATTACAAGTTAAAACGTTGACTCGTTATTCTATTCAAATGTTATAATACACGTAAATGTAGTAGTGTACAGTGGGGTCAGCGTGTAAGTGCACACACGAACGAACACGACAGGTTGGTTCGCTACCCACCCAAAGTGTATGTTGTTACCACTCAGTCGAACCGTCTCGCCGAGACGGTTCAACTGAGTGGTAACAACATACACTTTTGATGCGAAATGAGAACAAATGCAGAAAAATAGTTACATTTTTTTGTATACATGAAATACAGTGGGGTCAGCGTTCCAACCTGTCGTGTTCGTTCGTGTGTGCACTTACACGCTGAACCCAGTGTATTTCATGTATACATACAAACAAAATGTCTCGGCGAGACGGTTCAACTGAGTGGTAACAACATACACTTTGGGTGGGTAGCGAACCAACCTGTCGTGTTCGTTCGTGTGTGCACTTACACGCTGACCCCATAGTACCAGACGACAGTGTCGTGAGATTTCTACGTCACATGTGCTTTCAATGGCAAGTATAACTGACAATAATGTCCGTTAATAAACTTGGAAAAGTCGCGGGAATACTGGACGAAGGCCGGAAGGCCTCGTCCAGTATTCCCGCGACTTTTCCCCAAGTTTATATCCCCGATAAATTCCACAAAAAGGCCATTCATTCTTTATAATTCCTTATAATTCCAGCATTTGAAATAAATTCATCAAGAAAATGTGTTTATTTTCTGTTTTTTTTTAAGAATTATTTTAACTGCGCCTCACGGTTACGGAAAGTAGTTCGGCGTGGGAGTTTACTGGGATATAAATTTTAGACAGGGACTTGCTACCGGCCAATCAAATGTTAGGGAATTGTGTAAATATTTTTGTGCTGGAATTATTAAATTATAGCTAAATTTAAGAATGAGCCTGCTTTTTATTTCATGAAATTTGGTCCAATATTGATTTTATTGCGAAAAAACAATTTCCACAGAGTGAAGGGGGCGAAGATGTCTATGGGTATTTAACATGGGGAAATTTTCTAATTTCAGAAATAGTGGACCGATTTTCAAAATGTAACTTTTGTTTTCTTAGTTAAGATCATTTTCAAGCTATCTGGCTAGATTTCAGAACCAATTTCCCAAAGTTTTCGTTTTTCGATTCCTCCTCCAGGTTCTCCACCACTTTTTTCCCCATGTTAAATTCCCATAGTGAAGTCATTTTTCGTAATACAATCAATATTTGACAAAATTTCACGAAATAAAAAGAAGGCTCATTCTTAAATGTTGATAAAATTTAATATTATCGAAAAAAACATTGTTTTTGCATTGTTTATATGGCCGTAAAATTTGGGCAGGTTTCGTGAAACAGACAGTAGTCACCCTCAGCACCTGCCAAATGTATTATAATATGAGCCGCGTCGTGCGAAAAGGCACCTTTTGGCGAAAATGTCGTTATTATATCGAGTAAATGACGTCGGAAACGTCGCTTCCATTTACGCTTTTGACATAGCTGACGTTGTTGTTGACAACTGGTAACGACAAACGATAGAAGTGTATTATCGTATGCTAGTCGGTACCATTACCGAAACAAACCAATTGTATGTAGACCATTACCATATTTTTATGCCAAAATATAAAAGTACGTTCTCGGGGTTGTTATGAAAATAGATGACCAGAAACGAGTAATGTTCAGTAGCATGTGAGTAGGTGGTGGTCGGGCGAATGAGTAAATTAACGGTATGGGTTCATCCTATACAAGTAGTAAGATTATTACTGATCCTACTGCTTTTGGGTGGGGCCAAGTGATTCTGGAGTGGCGAGGACCTGACATCAGATCAGGATTATTCTGATTTCAGGGCTGAATATATAGTTTAGTTATTGTAAATATTCAGTTCTGATTTTGGGATTCCCCCCCCCCCCCCATTTGTACATGTACTTGAACATGTACATGTACTTGTACAGGTAATATATGGGATTTAGTACTAAACCCATTGACCCGGCCTTAAATGACCTTGATAGGCTGTTAAACACCAACAAACAAATCAGTAGCATGTGAACCAGTAGCCCAGTTCGTGTATGGACCCGATAAATGATTTATTTTTGTATTATTATATCGTTTACCGAGATTGTACATTTGCACAGCAGATATGTGATATTTTTGGATAAAATGTTATTTAATGCCAGTGTGAAAGTTAAAAAAAAGTACATGCAGTCGTAAACGGTACATAGCGTATCCCTTGCTTTATACGCGTATCTGTTCATGATTTAATTTCATTTATGTGTGTCGGATGGCATTTAGTGATTATCCCGTCAACACAGTGCGTATGTGCCGTGAAACACGGTGCCGTGAAACATTTTTGATATCCAGTCAATACTATTTTTGCATTTTGCAGCCATTTGTAGGTGTTGACGGGATAAATAGAATAGTAGGTTAGCGCCGTGAATGGGAAAAAATATCTGGCGCGGCACGGAAACTGGATGTGCTCGGCAGAGCCTCGCCCATCCCGTTTCCTGAGCCTTGCCGGATATTTTTTCCCATTCACGGCACTAACCTACTATTCTCTATATACAATTCCGTATTTGGTAAACTATTACATGCATCAGTTACGAAGGAATTGTATTACACACGATGTGGTAACCACCGTGACTCATCAACACTGTGAACATGCATCTTGTGATACAGTGAAACGTCTCTAAACCAGACACCCTTTGAGGTCCCCAGCGTGTCCGGTTTAGAGAGGTTTCACTGTAAATCAGGCATTTGATTATTCGGAGACATAGGTGTGTACTATGCGATCATGAACATATATTATCACCTGAGATAAATGACCAAGAAAATCAGCAAAAATAAGATCACATGTGTGTTCATGGTGTCCGGTTTAGAGAGGTTCCACAGCACAGGAAATGTGCAATCTCTAAAACATTGTGTGCAATCTTTTTCTATTAGTTCAAACACGGCTTATACTAACGTACGACCATACGCTGTTAGAAAACATTGACGTTGTTTTTGCATATCGATGGTCTAGTAACATAAGGTCGTAACTGCTATGCTAAAGCATAGCACTTACGACCTTATGTTACTAGACCATCGATATGTGTATGTAGCTACGTGACACCCAAATTTGTAATAGCACAGTTGTAAACGCTGCTTTCCCACCGCTCTAAAAGCAAACAGTCAACACAAATCACATTACAAACCAACTAGGTAAACTTCGTCCGTATTCACGTAGTGACCGACAATCACAATCAAACAATGTATATACTATTAACTCTATGTCGTGCATATCTTTCCTGAAATATGTGTACTAAAATTGACATCTTCAGTGTGCTGTTCACACGAAACATGTGCACATACAATCATGTTTCATCGAGCACTAACTAGTACCATTGTGTCATCCACCTGCTATATATCATGCATTGTTACCTCATGTTGTCATGTTAATACCCAAGTGAACTAAATAAGAAATACCGTTTATTTCACCAGGTGAACTGATTATCGTGAACTAATGTAGGATTAATTGGGTCATTGTATTAAACAAACGAGTGAGCGTAGCGAAACGAGTTTGTGTAGCGGTAAAATTCATAGACCTTATCAGTTCAGAAAATGCCATGGTTATTAGAAATATTGCCATATTTACTTGCAAGGCATTTGCCATAAGGAATCGTATTTTATACCAAACAACATAAAGTCTAATATGTTATAATGTAATAGTATATGTATCTTCGTCTCGTCGGTCTCAGGTTGATACCAAGTTACCTCGGGCCGATACATAGGCCGATATCAAACAAGCCACGTATTAACCTCTAATTATGGCGTATCAACGTGGTTTTCATATGAATTATATTAACAGGTTCGTCGGAAGATTGGTCCGGCGAAGGCATGGGACACCCAACCCTAAACATAGCACTATGGCTTTACAAAGTAAATAATAAATGATAATTCCAGCACAAAAATATTTACACAATTCCGTAACATTTGATTGGCCCGTTGCAAGTCTCTGTCCAGAATTTAAATACCAGTAAACTCCCACGCCGAACTACTTTCCATAACTGTGAGGCGCAGTTAAAATAATTCTTAAGAAAACGGAAAATAAACACATTTTCTTGATGAATTTATTTAAAATGCTGGAATTATAAGGTATGAATGGCCTTTTTGTGGCATTTATCGGGGATATAAACTTGGAAAAGTCGCGGGAATACTGGACGAAGGCCGGAACTATAATAAAAGTCAGATAATGAAAAATAGAAGTTAAACATGATATAGAGACATGACATGTTAGTCTAACCCAACCCAAACTCCTTGCGTTTTGTTTTGTATAATATTTATATGAATTCTAAATATTTCAATAAAAGTCATATTGTTGTTATTGGTCCGGACCTGTCCCGAAGCCCCTTTATTTAGAATCTCGCAACCGTATCATCGTAGTTCATTTGCCATTTGATACAAATGAAGCGTGACTTGTGACCATCTTTGATGAACTTTTAGAATACATGCATAATAGTCCACATCTGTGTAATACCGTAAAGAAACATTTCGAGATTTCAAATAGTATAGAGCCAGATATAATTTCATCTATGTAGACAAGTACATTCCAACAATAAATTGCGGAATATTTGTTGACTCAATTAATTTATGATTACCTACTGGGGAACAAAACAGGCATTCGCTCAGTCTGATCTGGGGCAGCAACGGACGCAAACGGGTATAAGGTAGGTTTTGTTGATCGGTGATCAATTTTAGCCGTACCTGTATACTATTCAGCCAGGTTGTAACATGTACATTACTTTAAAAGCCCGGTGCTACTCGATCGTCGTAAACAGATCCGCTGTGTTTCATCTATCGGTCTGACTACGTTCAACATGAAACATGCGGCACATATAGCGGGATATGTAAGGTTAGTGCATATACGTAATAATTTGCTTTTAGACGAGTCTATGCTTTCATATTTGTTAAAATGATGACCCAGTATCAACAATGGGCGGGTCATGGGTCAAATTTGATTGTTGACCGAATATGTTCAGGTCATAATATTATATTAAATCGAAGTTATCGACGAGACGATTGCTCTGTAGCCTATTTCACCAACATTGCAAAGTATTCTTTTCTAGCAAAGTATACTTTGAGGGAGTAATCATATATTTTTCCAGAAATGCATTATGTCATATAGAACTAACGACTGCATATATTGGATGACTAAAAGTATGCAGAATTATTATACTGAATTTATTACATTATCACAGCCAAAATGGCTGTGATAATGTAATAAATTCAGTATAATAAAAAATAATAAATTTATCCAAACATTTAAAATTTCTCCCTCAAAGTATACTTTGCAATGTTGGTGAAATAGTCTACTGGTGTAATTTTTGTCGAAATCACATGATTACGTCATTCAAGATGGCGGCCGAAAGGTCATCCTTTTATAAGCGGTTTCAAACGGGTCTGTTCTTCTTACGAACGGCTTGACCGATGCTAGACAAACTTCACAGTTATGGTCCTTGCGGGAAGCATTTTTAGCTAAAAAAAATTGGAGGTCGTCGCATAAAAAATAGCTTACACTGTACTTCTATTTCCAGGATCGCCCGTTACCTGAACTACACACGGAGCTTGCCGTCACCCACCACCGCCAGGGTGGATATTCCCGGCCTGCCGTTTGAAGCTTTTACCCCAGATGGTAAGTAATCTGGTAATGGCCCGTATGTTGTACAGTACTTGATCGGCTTTGATTTAATGGTGTTTAACGGCCTGTCAACAGTTATGGTCATTCTAGACTGGGTTATTGGGGTCGAATCCCATATGCCACCTGTACGGATGGGGTCTTCGGGTGGGTGGCAGGTGGGAGCACACGATGGGTAATTTAACGATCGGGGTTCATCCTTACCGGAATCCCGACTGGAGACCTGGTTTGGCCCTCACATACGTCTTTGGCATTTTGTATGTGACAGTTGAATCTGGTTATACCCCTTATGTGAGTATTACGATATTCGTAATCCTATTTTAGGGGAAGGGGCCAAGTGACTTTGGTGTGGTATGGACCTGGCACCAGGTCGGGTTATTCTAATTTCAGGGCTGAATATATTTGTTCTCTATGTAAATATTCCGTTCTGATTTTGGGATTTTCCCCCCAATGCAGCAGGTTAAAATGGGATCGAACCCGTTTGCCCGGCCTTACATGACCTCAGCTGTTGATAGGCCGTTAAACACTAATAAACAAACAAACAAACGGATGGGGTCACAACTGAATATTTACAGAAATATATATACATGTACATGTATATTCAGCCTGGTGCAAGGTCCTCACCACACCAGTCCATTAGACCCTCCCCTAAAGGTAATATGATTAGTACTAATCTTACAACTGTTATATGGCACATGATTACGAGCACACGGATGATGACGGTAATATAATGATGACTAAAGACGAACACAAATTAAAATTGAATCCACAGGAGGTTGGTGCTGGTGCTGAATCGAACTGATCCAGTCAAATTAATGGTAGGCAAATAACTTTCATTTCCACACAGGTACAAAGATCAAACCGTGGAGTCTGGTTAGGCTTGTCGAATCGGTGAGGTTATTTGTCAGCCTGCCAGTATCCCATACAGAACACCCTGCCAGGTCGCTATTGGAACTACACAAATTGGTGTCCGACTACCTGTTCATCACCGTTGGAGCCAGGCTGGACATAGAGAGACGATTCCACGACCCAGAAACACCGAAATTCCCCTTGTACATGCATGTGGAGCTGGAGCATGTTGGTTCCTCCTCCAAACGGATTGGTTTCCAGCTCCGCCACGCAGTGACAGATGAACTGTATGCCACGTGTCAGGTTGATAATGTTCTCGTAACGGCGAACACTCATCAAAAAGCTTCGTTTCCAGATTGGTGGATGGACAAGTATGCCTCGTTGTGCACCGGACAAAAGTCGGGCGTCTTGAAATTGGACACGACCAAAGATGGAAATGTACCGGTTTGTGATAGGCACGAGGTTCAATTTAGTGATACGGATCCATATGGACACACAAACTGGTCAACGTACGTCAAATTCGTTTTCAACTGTTTTCAGCGAAATGTAGAAAACAGGAAATTCTTGTGTTTCAACAACATTCATGTGAACACCGGGATGAAGTCGATGCAAATGGCGTACAAGTCGGAAACCAAATGCGGGGCATTTTGAAAATGGAATCCTGGGATACAATAGATACCAGCACAGGGCCAGTGTTGAATTGTCACGTCACAAATGGCGGGAAGTCGTGCTTCCAATCAAGAACATCATTCTATTCATGATTCTGTGAATAAAATCCAAGACACACGACTACGAGACTTTTTAGCACGTTCTCAGAATTGGCATTTGACATCACGCAATTTGATTGGCCGATACTGAGCACAGCTCAGCCTCGATCAATCAAACTGCACGATTTGAGCAGGAGAACATGCTCAGCAAGTTTGTTTAAGAAGCACATGCCCAGGACTAGCAGGCAGATTTCATTGTATTGCTTTTTTACTACACGTTTTCTTTTTGTTTGTTGTTCGTGTTTAACGGCCTGTCAACAACCAAAACCAGAACGGAATATTTACATTGAAAAAAATATATAATTAGCCCTGAAATTAGAATAACCCGACCTGGTGCCAGGTCCATACCACACCAAAGACACTTGGCCCCTTCCCCAAAAAGTAATAGGATTATTAATAATCATATATTAAAAGGGTAAAACCAGATTCAACTCTCACCACATACGTACTACTACATACGTGGAATTTACCACTTTCATCGATTGTATTTGGCAATTGTTTACCAAGACAGTGATGTTTTAATGGTGTTTAAAAGGTCATTTTAGACCGGGTTAAAAGGGTTGATATGATTTAATCGTATTTACGGTCATTTTAGGCTGGGTTAACGTGGTCGATGCATATGAGAATCGACCATGTTAACGGAAAAATCAGAACTGAATATTTACAGAAAAAATATATATTCAGCCCTGAAAGTAGAATAACCCGAACTTACCACCATATAATTAGCCCCTCTCTTCAAAAGTAATAGGATTAATACTAATCTTACTATGTTCATAATGGGTATAACCGGATACAACTCTCAAGTAACAAGGAAGCCAACAAGAGCTGTAGGAGAACAGCATAGCTCGACTACGAAGGTTGTCGATGTACACATAGCTTGACAAACAAGGTGGCCGCGGCCTGCATAAAAACCTTAACCAAGGTTGACTAAAAACCTTAACCAAGGGAAATTAAGTAAGTAATTAAAGGTTAAATGTAGGTCAATAACAGATATAGGTCAGGGGTTATTGATGTACATCACTAGGAGATGAAGTTGTCCAAGTATGGTTGCTGTAGGCCCATATATAAGCTGGACTATAAACATGAACCAAGTTTGAGTACAAACCTTAACCAAGGGAAATTAAGTAAGTAATTAAAGGTTAAATGTAGGTCAATAACAGATATAGGTCAGGGGTTATTGATGTACATCACTACGAGATGAAGTTGTCCAAGTATGGTTGCTGTAGGCCTAGGAGTATTCCATATATAAGCTCGACTATAAACATGAACCAAGTTCGAGTACAAACCTTAACCAAGGGGAAATAAGTAAGTAATTCAAGGTTAAATGTATGTCAATGTCAAATATAGGTCAGGGGTTGTTGATGTACATCACTAGGATATGAAGTTGTCCAAGTATGGTTGGTGTAGGGCCAGTATTCCATCTACAAGCTTTACTGAAACCCTTAACCAAGGGGAATTAACTAAGTAATTCAAGAAGAAATGTAGGTCAAGGTCAAATATAGATCAGGGGTTATTGATGTACATCCCTATGAGAAAAGGTTGTCCAAGTATGGTGTTTGTATGCACAATAGTATTCCATGTACAAGCTTGAGTAATAACCTTAACCAAGGGGAATTAACAAAGTAATTCAAGGTTAAATGTAGGTCAAGGTTAAATATAGGTCAGGGCTTGTTGATGTACATCACTAGGAGATGAAGTTGTCCAAGTATGGTGGGTGTCGGGCCAGGAGCATTCAATATACAAGCTTGACAAAAAACCTTAACCAAGGTCAGGGATTATTGACGTACATCACTAGGAGATGAAGTTGTCCAAGTATGGTTGCTGTAGGCCCAGGAGTATTCCATATATAAGCTCGACTATAAACATGAACCAAGTTCGAGTACAAACCTTAACCAAGGGGAAATAAGTAAGTAATTCAAGGTTAAATGTATGTCAATGTCAAATATAGGTCAGGGGTTGTTGATGTACATCACTAGGATATGAAGTTGTCCAAGTATGGTTGGTGTAGGGCCAGTATTCCATCTACAAGCTTTACTGAAACCCTTAACCAAGGGGAATTAACTAAGTAATTCAAGAAGAAATGTAGGTCAAGGTCAAATATAGATCAGGGGTTATTGATGTACATCGCTATGAGAAAAGGTTGTCCAAGTATGGTGTTTGTATGCACAATAGTATTCCATGTACAAGCTTGAGTAATAACCTTAACCAAGGGGAATTAACGAAATAATTCAAGGTTAAATGTAGGTCAAGGTTAAATATAGGTCAGGGCTTGTTGATGTACAATCACTGGGGGGGGGGGGGAGATGAAGTTGTCCAAGTATGGTGGGTGTCGGGCCAGGAGCATTCAATATACAAGCTTGACAAAAAAACTTAACCAAGGTCAGGGATTATTGACGTACATCACTAGGAGATGAAGTTGTCCAAGTATGGTTGCTGTAGGCCCAGGAGTATTCCATATATAAGCTCGACTATAAACATGAACC
This sequence comes from Conchocele bisecta, assembly GCA_029237695.1. Classification (NCBI taxonomy): domain Eukaryota; kingdom Metazoa; phylum Mollusca; class Bivalvia; order Lucinida; family Thyasiridae; genus Conchocele; species Conchocele bisecta. The sequence continues at coordinate 62,492,450 of CM055281.1, forward strand.
AAGTTCGAGTACAAACCTTAACCAAGGGGAAATAAGTAAGTAATTTAAGGTTAAATGTATGTCAATGTCAAATATAGGTCAAGGGTTGTTGATGTACATCACTAGGATATGAAGTTGTCCAAGTATGGTTGGTGTAGGGCCAGTATTCCATCTACAAGCTTGACTGAAACCCTTAACCAAGGGGAATTAACTAAGTAATTCAAGAAGAAATGTAGGTCAAGGTCAAATATAGATCAGGGGTTATTGATGTACATCCCTATGAGAAAAGGTTGTCCAAGTATGGTGTATGTATGCACAATAGTATTCCATGTATAAGCTCGAGTAAAAACCTTAACCAAGGGGAATTAACTAAGTAATTCAAGGTTAAATGTAGGTCAAGGTTAAAGATAGGTCAGGGGTTGTTGATGTACATCACTAGGAGATGAAGTTGTCCAAGTATGGTAGGTGTCGGGCAAGGAGTATTCAATATACAAGCTTGACTAAAAACCTTAACCAAGGGGAATTAACTAAGTAATTCAAGAGGAAATGTAGGTCAAGGTCAAATATAGATCAGGGTTATTGATGTACATCCCTATGAGAAAAGGTTGTCCAAATATGGTGTCTGTATGCACAATAGTATTCCATGTACAAGCTTGACTAAAACCTTAACCAAGGGGAATTAACAGAGTAATTCAAGAGGAAATGTAGGTCAAGGTCAAATATAGATTCAGGGGTTATTGATGTACATCACTAGGAGATGAAGTTGTCCAAGTATGGTGGGTGTAGGGCCAGTAGTATTCCATATACAAGCTTGACTAAAAACCTTAACCAAGGCGTGACGGTGACGCCGGAGCGACTACATAAGCTCCAACTATTCTTCGAATAGTCAAGCTAAAAATGTACCCGAGCGTTAAACCAGGGCAATCGGGATTCCGTTATGTTTGTTGCCAGGTCCATACCACACCAGTCACTTGGCCCCTTCCCCGAAAATAGCATTACGAATAATAGCAATACTCACATAAGGGGTATAACCAGATTCAACTGTCACATACAAAATGCCAAATATGTATGCGAGGGTCAAACCAGGGGCTCGTTTCACTAAACTTTGTATTACTAATATGTTCGCAAGTGCAAATTTAAGATCGTCTATAAATTTCAATTGATGGATTTACATTTATTGAGCATAGGCTGCTCAATAAATGTAAATCCAATAATTGTTTACAAGAAAACATTGTTAATTTGAAATTTACAGACTATAATAAGTTTGCACTTACAAACATTTTAGTCGTAAGAAGTTTAGTGAAACGGGCCCCAGGTCTCCAGTCGAATTCCGGTAAGGATAAATCCTGATCGTTCAATTACCCATCGCATACTCCCACCTGCCAGCCACGACTTCCTGAAAGATGAACCCCATTGTTCAATTACCCATCGCATACTCCCAACCTGCCTCCCACACCTTTGAACATAACAACATACACAACACAGTTTTTACGAGTTTTATATAAAATTTTCATTTTTTCTTTCCAAATTTTCTTTTTTCCATACATATCACAATCAGCAATTCTCTACATAAAGACATAAAATGTATGCTCTTAATTTATATACATACAATTTACTGTCATTGTAGAATAAGCCAACAGTGTGGACCCCGCCCTCCCTCCATCCCACCCCCTAAGTATGTATTCATTAAAATAATCAACAAAAGAGGACACAAACCATAGTAAAATGTCATAAACATGTCAATTCAAACTTTCTTATATACATCAATTTCCGATTTGTTTTGTCTGAAAATGTTTTGTATTCATAGAATCGACATGTTTCTGATATTTTAATTTAATACGGTTTGGTCATCTTTTGTCGTGTATTGTAATGAATACTTAGTTACGGGCGGGGGTAGGGGAGGGTAGTGGGCCCACACCGTTAGCCTATGCATACAGTGACGATGTTTTAAACTTCACGTTTCCAAGAAAGAATACAAATCAGTAAAACTTGGAATAGCCTACCAATACGACATTCAGTGATGGATCAGTCTGTGGGAAAATAATCATTGAATGGTCACCATGGCAACATAATTTAGATCTTGGTCTTTTGATCAAGTAAATTTTCAACCCTGACATTATAGTCAGCCAAGTGAGAGACGATTTAGTGTCCTATGACAATTGTGACTTACGACAATAACACGATGTTTCTAATGTAACAAACGTTCGGTACATAGCACTAGGAAACAGATAATTGCTCAACCCAATACATACACAATCGCCCTATGACTTTTAGAATATTATCCCAATTTCTCCTCGAATGTACCTGGGGACGTTTCACTAAACTTTGTACGACTAAAATGTTCGTAAGTGCAAATTTAATAATTATTTTCAAGAAAACATTGCTAATGTGAAATTTACAGACTATCATAATTTTGCACTTACAAACATTTTAGTCGCAAGAAGTTTAGTGAAACGGCTCCCTGATCTGTAGGTGAATTGTCATGACAAAAAGCAGGATAGAGTTTTTGACCAGTGTACATGGTGTAAGACCAGACAACTAGCACAGATATGCCTAATACTGATCTGTAGCTTCCCAGCAACAGCTACGATCATAACGACGCGACATTGGTTTCCGCAACACCAGTGGTATGGAAATAATCATTACGACATGGAAGCCTGTTTTATGCCTCGCGCCCGGGTAGCATAGTCAAGGTGCATAATCGTGTGCTTACAACAACGTCGCCCACTCCAAAGTAAGTATTATTTTATATTTTCCTTAATATGCAACTGATTTTGATGAAATATGGCGAAGCAAATGCGTCTTCAGGAGCTGCATTTTGTGGTCTATGGAGTTTGGCAGACCTATGTCGTTTTTGCGAAGAATCAATTTCCGTGTCAGAGACATGGAAATCGATTCTTCGCAAACACGACAGAAGTTTGGGCGAAAATACAGAGACCACCAAACGCAGCTTAACAAGACGTGTTTGATGCGCCATATTACATCAAAATCCGCTACGTAATAAGGACACTATAAAAGAATACGTACTTTGAATCGGTACTTATTGTTGTTGTTAGTACCACGTGATCACACACCTTGATAGTACCAATAACACATAGTTATCTGGGGCAACACTGGTTGCAAACTTAACACACCCCTTCTTGTTGCAGCTGTATGTGAAAACAACTTTTTAATAGCCTCGATACATTCAAGAAGAAACGGGAACAATATCCAATGTTTTATACTGGGTCAACACACACGATTAACACTACTTACTACATGTATACACAAACCCATCCATTAAATAATATGCATTAACAGATAACCACGATTATAACACAAAAACATTGACAAAATAGAATCATACACAGGCCAGGGTACAAGATTTTCTGCTTGAAATTTCTGTTAATTCCATACTACTTGGAAATCTTTATTTCCCCGCAAACTTGTTACGATATATGGCTACTCGATATATAACTACTTGGCACAATCCGTTACACAAGATTGCCTTTCCAAGAATGCATATTACTCCAATGGATGAGAGATGAATCCATATGATAACCAGGACAACAACACATGATTGTGCATGTACGCCACACTTGAACTACTCGATAATAACTCGTAAAATGGTTGAAACATGTGCTCTGGCGTCAACAAGTTTTGTACAAGTTTGGTTTAAATGTGAAAAAACAAAGCATACCGTAGATCCAAATGTTCATGAATATACATTGAACTTGGCAGTATCCACATGACAATGTAAAATAAATCGATTCATGATTCTAGCAAAGTTAACCCTTAGAAACAAAACTGTCGTCTGCTGTTTTATATTTTGTCTTCGTTCTCAATAAAAGCAGTTTGTCAGCATTTCAGAATCACTGGAAATGATTCGGAAGTGCGGTCAAAACATGATTTTGAGGATAAAAACTGAAAAATAAATAATAAAACAGCAGACAACAAATTCAGCGTTGCAAGAGTTAACAATCTGAATGAAACACAAGATTGCAAGCATATTGGACCAATATTTGCCCAGATCTGGTCCATCTTAGTTATCCTAGGTATGAGCTTGCGACCATCATCGACACGATCAGCATTATCTAAGAGCATCACATGATAGATGTCAGCCAATCACAATCAATGAACAGCTTATAATGCCTCGAGAGCTGTCGGACTTCGCGTCTAATCCAGCACCGACTATTCCAACAAACAAAAAGATGAAAATTAGACTGACGATTCGTAAACTGCAGGATTTGGCATCGTTCTATACTTGGTCAACAAGTGCAGCTTCATCAACATCATCTGCGGAACCTTTATCAACAATTGAAGAGGTCAGTGCAATAAGGGAGCTAACTCCCTCAAGGAGTTAGCCCCTTTTGCCACTGACCCCTTCAATTCTAAAATGGCGACTCGGACTGTATTTGTAAACGAATCACTAACCTAATGATTTTCTTGCCAAGTAACAACACAGTTGTTTAACCCATTCTAGACCGGATACAATTACAGTACGATAAATATTTGGAGAATTTTCCCCCCGATATTTTCTCTATTTCTGTTCAAAAGTATATGTTGTTACCACTCATATGAACCGTCTCGACGAGACGGTTCATATGAGTGGTAACAACATATACTTTAACGGACAAATAAACAAAATAATCAGATTTTTGCAATAAAAAGTATCGTATCCATAGACTCCAATGGGTTAATTCACAAATGATTGATATTACTACTTGTTCAACAAGTTCTGCTTATGGAATGTCATTCACCAAGTGTTCTAGTAATATCCTTGTTCAATAAATCACTATTCTGCTGGAAAACGACGCCCGACGATGTCAATCTTCGTTAATACTTGCTCGACAAGTCACGCCCACCGCCCTCTCACATCATGCCGCCCATACCTCCCATCCCACCCATGCCTCCGCCCATTCCACCACCACCGGGCATCGGTGGGTCGGGTTTCGGGATTTCCGTGATGACACATTCGGCTGTTGTCAATAACGACGCGACACCTGCAGCATCAACCAGCGCCGTTCTCACCACCTGTCAAATAGAAATGGAAAACTGACCTACGGCTGACATTTTCTGTGGATTGGTTGATGAACCATTTCTACCCTATAAAACTGTACGGGACTATGTGTTAATTTTCCAAACCAATCCAATAGATCGAAAATGATTTTTTTTTTAAGTTAAAGAAAATATACTTGCAAAAAGTGCAGATCCTGATGAGCCAGCTCATCTGGATCTACACTCTTTGCAAACACTCGCTGAGATAGTTCAAATATTTATAATAACAAAACTATATATTCAGCCCTGAAATCAGAATAATCCTGATCTGATGCCAGGTGCTCGCCACACCAAACTCACTTGGCCCCACCCAAAATCAGTAGGATCAGTAACAATCTGACCACTTTTATAATGGGTAATAACCCTATTCAACTCCCAAGTAACAAAAGAGCCAAAGATAAAAAACGTACCCGAGTGCCAAACCAGGCAAATCTTGATTCCTATAAGGAGGAACCCCTACCGTTAATTTACGCGGGCTCGTTCGCCCGACCACCACCCACATTCCAATGACGTACCTTTGTTGGGTCAATAATACCGCGCTTGTACAGGTCGACCATTTCGCCCTCCATTGCATCGTATCCCATGTTGCCGTCCAGCTCCATGACCTTCTGTACTATCAGGTTACCCTCGATCCCGGTGTTGGCCACAATGGTAAGGGCGGGAATACGCAGCGCTTCTCGGATAATCTCAACACCTGGTCAAAGAACAACAAAATGTGACATGTCGGTACACAACAGTACCCCTCACAACCACAATGATATTTGGTATGTAGCTGATCAATCGTGTGCAGATGCACAAAGTGAATTTAAATTTTTGATTTGACTACAGTCATGGATTATCCCCCCTTTTAGACTTGGAATTCGCAACACCTACATGTTTCCCAGACGAACCCGATAAACTGGATATCAAGAGACTAGCCTAGTATTCTCGGCCTGGAAACATCAGAAATTCTAAGCCGAGACTCGACAGTTCTACTGGTTTCATAGCTGAGCTCGGTACCAAAATACGCTGGACTGATATTGTCTATGTAACAGTATTACAGTGAAACCTCTTTAAACCGGACACCCTGGGAGGTCCGGCTTAAAGAGGTTTCACTGTAAATCAGGCATTTGATCATTCTGAGCCATAGTTGTGTGCTCTGCGATCACAAACAGACATTAGACCAAGAAACTCGTAAAAAATAAGATCATGTGTTTTATTGGTGTCTGGTTGGAGGTTCCACTGTAGTAGCATACAATCTCAGAGCTGGAGGTTCCACTGTAGTAGCATACAATCTCAGAGCTGGAGGTTCCACTGTAGTAGCATACAATCTCAGAGCTGGAGGTTCCATTGTAGTAGCATACAATCTCAAGAGCTGGAGGTTCCACTGTAGTAGTATACAATCTCAGAGTTCCAGTTCAGGTGCGTAATTTGGAGGAAAATGTCTTATTTCTCCATCAAAAATGGCAAGTTGGGAGTGCTTTAGAATCGTCTCAATGAGACGATTCTAAAGGACTACTAACTTGCCATTTTTTATGAAGAAATAACTATGTAACCCCAAGTTAGACAAATTACGCACCTGAACTGGAGCTCTGCTATCTGCACCACATGTAACCTTGTAATTCCTACTCATTTTCTAGCCGGGAGTGAAATCTAATGACGCTAGCCCGTGTTGTATATGTACCTATTTTTTGATCATTGTTAGTTGCATTGACCGTCTCGAGCACTGGCAGACAGCGGATGAGAGCCACGCCGCCCCCAGGCACAATCCCCTCCTCTACGGCAGCCTGGGTCGCGTTCAGGGCGTCGTTTATTCGGTCCTTCTTCTCGTTCACCTCCACTTCACTAGTCCCTCCAACCTGTCGGCAGTCATTTATTTAATGGTGTTTAACAGTCTGTCAACAGCAACGGTCATTGTGGGCCCGGTTAACGAGGCCGGAATCCCATATTTCACAACCTGTCCCCGAGGGAAACGTGACCGTGTCTACTTTTAGTACACCAATTCCATTGGACAACTTTAAAAAGCAAAACCTACTTTTGGCCTACCAATAAACGACAAACACCAACCTTTAATACACTTAATTCCATTTAACAACTTATCCAAACTTTTAATGCGCAAATTTCATGACAACTTGGCCACAACTACTTTAATATGCCAATTCCATCGGACAACTTGGCCACACCTACCAATGATACACAAACTCTCATGACAACTTGGCCACAACTACTTTAATATGCCAATTCCATCGGACAACTTGGCCACACCTACCAATGATACACAAACTCAACTCCATTGGACAACTTGGCCACACCTACCTTTAATACACCAATTCCATTGGACAACTTGGCCAATCGTTCGTTCATCTTCTCCTTCTCGTACTCGGATGTAGACAGTTCCATTTCCTCGCGGATCTGCATGACTCGTTTGTCAATGTCGACCTGCTCCCCTCGGCCCTGTCAATAATACACACAATGGGTGTTTAATTGGTGGAATGACAAACAGTGCAGATCCTGATTAGACCGTGCGAATGCATCTAGGCTGATCTAGATAAACACTGGTTGTGAAACGGTCAAACCCACAAGTCCCATTTCTCCAGTGAGCTACATATTTGAACAGTCGAGCTAAAATGTCGCAGTGACCGAGTCAAAATTGCTATGGAAACAACAAGACACAGTCTCCTGCATTTAATGTCCACCATGTTCATACCAGGTTGCCATGGAAACACAACATGGGGTAGATGATGGTGATTTCGTAATTCACTGCACAAATAAATCACAAAGTAAGATCATTAGGGCCACGAATATGGACCTCAAGAGATTTACGATCCACATGATCAGGGGCACCATAGGAATGGGAATAAACTTGGAAAAGTCGCGGGAATACTGGACGAAGTACTTCGTCCAGTATTCCCGCGACTTTTCCAAGTTTATATCCCCGATAAATTCCACAAAAAGGCCATTCATTCCTTATAATTCCAGCATTTGAAATAAATTCATCAAGAAAATGTGTTTATTTTGACGGACGGCAGCCATTTGTTTACATTGACAGCACTGACAGCGCACCTGTAGAAAGTAGTTCAGCGTGGAAGTTTATTGGGATATAAATTTTGGACAGAGACTTGCTACGGGCCAATCAAATGTTAGGGAATTGTGTAAATATTTTGGTGCTGGAATTATAGCTCATTAACTTATACAATAACATAGTTTGTACAATTTACATGGTTCAGTATAGATATCCAATTTCTGCAGTCAGCCACATATTTGAACAGTTGAGCTAAAATGTCGCAGTGACCGAGTCAAAATTGCTATGGAAACAATAAGACACAGTCTCCTGCATTTAATGTCCACCATGTTCATACCAGGCTGTCATGGAAACACAACATGGGGTAGATGATGGTGATTTAGTAATTCACTGCACAAATAAAGTCATATACAAACAGATCAAATGGGCCATTCACAACCTCCTCACCTTGATCAGCATTGTATCGTCCTTAGTGACCGAGACCTCGCCGATCTGGCCGAAGTCGTGCATTTGTATGTCCTCGAGTTTGTACATGTCCGCCTCGTCCCCGAACAATGCACCACCAGTGGACACGGCCATGTCCTTCAGTGTGTTCTTACGGTTGTCCCCGAACCCCGGGGCCTTCACCGCCACCACCTGCAGACCACCTTCAACCTGCAACAAAACACAACATATTTTGAGACCGATTCAACTTAATAGCATACATACAGAGATTGTTATCCCGATACCCTGTTGTCACCACTACCACCTGTAGACGAACCCTCAACCTCCAGTACTCTACCAAACTAGATGGTCGCGGTGTGTGGGGGTTAGAGTCCAATCAGATTATGCAGATGTTTGGTGGTACTAAAAAATTTAACAGATTTAGAGCAATTTGACCTTTATCTTTGGCATGGGAGCCACATGGTAGGGCTATAGAAGGAAACTAAGGATGATGATAAAGAGGTACGTGATGTTAATCAGACTGGGTTGTGGAGATAGTTCGTACTTTTAACACAAATGCCAGACACAGGCCAAAAACGGCGACTATTCACGTCGACCGCAAGTAGGTGTGATAATAAACTCAATCCCACTGTCTCACCTGTTGAGTACGAGTGTACTGAGGGCCTCTCCGTCTATGTCCTCGGCGACAATGAGCAGGGGTTTGCGGGCCTTGTTGGCGAGCTCTAGAGCGGGGATCATGTCCTGCATTGAGCTGATCTTCTTCTCACTCAGCAGGACCAGGGCATCCTGGTACTCCACCTTCGCTCCTGCGGATTTGAAAGTGAATGGGTTTATTTATGTTTAACGGCCTAACAACGTTACAGCTAAGGTCATGTAAGGCCGGGTGGTTTAACGTCCCAGCAACAGCCAGAGCTCCAGATAAGGGGCATATTTTCCGCACTTATTTTAGCAGAATACACATTGATTATCAAAAGTGGGAGTACAAAATACTCACAGCAATGTGAAAATATGCATTGATTTTCAAATTGAGTAGTGGAAATCATGTAATAAAGTTGAAAATTTACTTGCTAGAGCTGCAAAAGCAATTATACTTTCAGTATATATACATGTAACAATTTTACAGAGCAGTATTATGTACAATGAGAGAAAGGCAACAGACCGACAGGACCAGTCTACCACTGCTGATCTCATTGGTTACTGAAGCGACGGCTTTGTCTCACGTTGTTATGAAAACGGTGTGAGGTATAACCACGCAAGATCCACAAACCAGATCGCTGACAAAAAGAAGAAGAGTTACAGTGTTTGTGGTTAAAGTAGTCCCAGATCAGCCTGTGCATTCGCAGTCTGATCTGTGACTACCTTGCCCACATGCAGGCATAAGAATGGCTGTCGCTGAAAACATTTGAAAATCCACTGAAACCCCTCACCCTACTTGTATACCGAAGTGTCAAATTTGAGCATAACAGATTGATTCTGAATCATGTTGAAAATGCAAATTATGACAAAATCATCTGTCTGTTTTGTCACTTGGTAGGAAGTTCAGATGAGGCCACACACAAACCTCAACACTACTTACCTTTGCTCGTGTTGATGAAGTATGGAGAGATATAACCACGGTCAAACTTCATGCCTTCTATCACCTCTAACTCATCCTTCAAGGTTTTACCATCCTGAAAAATAAATATGGTTTAAACATTGGAAATGGTAACTTGTTATGTCATTAAAGGACATTTTGTCAGTGTTTAACGGCCTATCAACAGCTAAGGTCATTTAAGGCCGGGCCAACAGGTGCAATCTCGTAATTAACCTGCTGCATTTGGGGGGAAAATCCCAAAATCGGAACAGAAATATTTACATCGAAAAAAGATATAATATATTCAGTCCTGAAATTAGACATACAAGAATACAACATACAAGAAAGCCAAAGACGTACCTGATGGCCAAACTAGGTCTCCGGTCGGGATTCCGTTAAGGATGAACCCTGATCGTTAAATTATCCATTGCATGCTCCCAACCAACCATCACATAAGGTTTAGTAACGTTATCTGTGAACTACGAACCTTGACGGTGATAACTCCGTCCCTGCCCACCTTCTTCATGGCACCAGATATAAGGTCGCCGATCGACGTGTCACCGTTAGCCGAGATTGTGGCCACCTGCAAAACAGATTTATTACTTGGTTATGAAGAGCATTACATACAGGATATTCAGTGCTCGAGATAAGGAATTAGTAAGTAAGTATTGTCACTATCATTTCTGAAGCAATTGGGTATTTCAAAATGTTAATTGAGTAAAATAAAGCAATTGGGTATTTCAATATTTTAATTGGGTAAAATAAAATCACACTACTGTTTACAAATTAACAGACATCAATTATTGAATAGTTTGCTTCAAAATGAAAACATGCATTGGCATTTCATTAGAATTGTCTCCTTGGAGACAATTCTAATGAAAGACCATCTGTTTTCATGGAAAATAAGAAAAATATGCTATATTTGTGGTCTGTTTATTGTTTTCTGCAGCATGATAAAGGTACCATAAAATTTGTATTGCTTTTTAATACTCGTTACTTCTGATTTAAATTGGGTTTTTGGAAATTTTAATTGAGTTTTCATAGTTTTGAAACATGTATGATCATCGAGTAGTGTGAAATGTACGTCAAACAGATAATATAAGGTGAAGCTAAACTGGCTACATTGAAAGCTTTCGAGGTGCAAATTAAGTAAAATATTTCAAAGTTTCCTATTAAAACAAAAAGGGCAAATCTGCAGCATATAATTGGTTAACTGTAGAATTGCGCTGGTAAAGAGTTTAATACTGCTAAATGTGTATGTGTCATCCTATGACAATTAGTTCATCAATTGGTGTGAAATGACCATATTCCACACCACAATCTGAACACGTTCTATTTTTTTTATATACGGTAATACCTTGCTAAGCAAATTAGTTACTTAGACTGAATATGGTAAGAAATGTGTAGGCATCTACGTAAGCTTTTGGTAGGCGAGCATATGAATATAGCTACTACAACTACTGATATTTCACTGAAGGATGTGTATTGGATCGATGAAAACCTATGATTTATATTTACATCTTATAATAGTTAGTATAACAAAGACTACCGTAAAAACCATAAATATTCGGATACCATTAATTTTGGGAAACACATAAAAATATATGGTTTCCCCAAAACATAGATCGTGCCAATATTTAGGGTTAGTACGACAGTACTGGTTTAATCACAATAACAATGTATTTGGATACAATTTGCTTTGGGAAACCCCTATTTAATAGGGGTTTCACAAAGCAAAATGTGTCCGAATATATCGGGGTATTATAATGATTATAATACCTGAGCAATCTCCTCTGGTGTTGTGACGGGCCTCGACATGTTCTTCAGTTCCTCCACGATAGAATCCACGGCCATCATGACACCTACAACCGGCGGCCATTGTTATACATCGATATCATTACAAGATACTCCGTCATTACACGAGACACCGTCACACGCCATGTGATGTTGTACGATATCTCGCAAAACTATTTTCATAATTTATGATATTTTCCATAAATGACGTCAACATTCACACAGCAAATGTGGAAAACTATTCCGCAGTTGCTATGACGTCATTTACAGAAAATATCACAGTTTCTTCAAGTATTTTTCATGAAAAATCTCAAATGTTATAGGAACATAATTTTAGATGTGCAAGAAATAAATTGCGCAAGATGTCAAAATGCACTGAATTTGTAAAGCAAACAAGAAAATTATTTGTAAAATGAAGCCCATATTCAATAGGGTCATTCACCTAGTTGATATGAATGCAGGGATTCCGCTGGGGAAAATAAAAAAATCGCCACTTCCAAAAAATCAAAAACAATTGGCGATAAAAAAATACAATTTTCGGAGAAAAAAAAATTGTTTATTTTTATCGCCAATTGCGAAAGTGCCGATCGCCAGCGGAATCCCTGGAATGTACGTATGAAATATCGCGAAGATCGGACAGACGGTAGTCAGATTATCACACTATATGTATAAGATCATAACAACTATCATCGTCGTGGCATAATTACCATCGTTTGATCAATTTACACAATCACCAGACATTGAATGCTCTAACCTTTTCTAATCTCTATAGGGTTGGCCCCTTTGCTGATTTTCTCGAATCCCTGTGTAGCGATGGAGCGGGCGAGGATCGTCGCCGTGGTAGTGCCATCTCCTGCCTCCTCGTTCGTATTGTTGGCAACGTCTTGCACCAGCTTGGCCCCGATATTCTTAAATTTATCGTCCAGCTCGATCGCCTTCGCCACGGTTACGCCATCTTTTGTGATTTTTGGGCCGCCCCAGCTTTGTTCAATGATAACGTTTCTTCCCTGAAAAGTGGTTGTTTCAAGTTTATTTCTTGTACGGTTGATCGATTGATGGTCCAGGCAAAAAATATTTCATATTCTTATTACTATCAGTGAGTTGTGACGTTCATCGATATTTGAATAGTATTTTAAAGCAAGGTTATACAAAATGTCAATTGGTAAAAGGTGGTCTAATGGTCAAATGACTAGAGCTCCAGATAAGCTTTGTGTCTAAAGCGTACTATACCCCGATTTCAAAATCATTGTGCATTTTACTTTTACAAATGGGTTATTGATTTTCTTCATTACTAAATAGGGAACAGATAAAAAAATATAACAAATCTAAACATTCACTTATTTGAGCTGCAAAAAGCAAACAGCAGCTCAACTATGTGAATTTTCAACTTTATAATAGTATTTTCACTACTCAAATTTGAAAATCAATGCGTATGTTCACATTGATGTGCGTATTTTGTACTCCCAATTTTGATAATCAATGCGTGTTCAGCTAAAATAATTGAGTAAAATACGCCAATACGCACCTTATCTGGAGCTCTGTGACTGATGTACGTATTCAGCTTTCTAGGCAATGGGTTGCTTTAGAGCGCTGCATTGCAATCAATGGCAGGAATTTGCGGAATACAATTTCAATTTCAGCACTAAAAACTTCTTTACCGAAACCATGGACACACAGTCCAAGCACTATATGATTCCAGGCTCTACCAAGACCTGGTGCATTAAAATATACGACATGATAAAAGGTTGTACAGCAATTGTTCAATAGCAGGCGTAGAGCGATCTGTTTCGCTGCTACAGCGACCTTTTTATCCCGTCAACAGTGCGTATGTGCCGTGAAACATTTTTGATATCCAGCCAATACTATTTTTGCATTTTACAGCCATTTGTAGGTGTTGACGGATAAATAGAATAGTAGGTTAGTGCCGTGAATAGGAAAAAATATCTGGCGCGGCACGGAAACGGGATGTGCTCGGCAGAGCCTCGCCCATCCCGTTTCCTGAGCCTTGCCAGATATGTTTTCCCATTCACGGCACTAACCTACTATTCTCTATCTATTTCTGAACCAAAGTATATGTTGTGACCACTCATTTGAACCGTCTCGGCGAGACGGTTCAAATGAGTGGTCACAACATATACTTCTGATGAGAAATAAAGAAATTCTTGAGCCTTGTCGGATATTTTTTCTATGTCTACCTTTGGTCCCATTGTGACAGCTACAGCATCTGCGAGTTCATTCACCCCCTGTAGCATAAGAGCTCGTGCATCTGCTCCAAATTTTATATCTTTGGCGTAACATCTCGACAGCTGTGGGGCGAATGTTCTGGCAACCGACGATCGGAGGACACTGGATATTCTGTACATGGCTGAAAATGAAAATTGAAGTTCTGTCCATTTAACCCATTTCAGTCGAAGGATACGATATTTTTTGTAAAAACAAATCTCATTATTTTGTTTATTTCTCCATGAAGGTGTAAGTTGTTACCACTCGTTTGAACCGTCTCGTCGAGGCGGCTCAAACAAGTGGTAACTAGATTGGTTAGTAAGCAATGCTTACGGAAAACCTCCCGCGTGGGCCAATGTACCCCTAAATATGTTTATTGGTGTTTAACGGCCTATCAACAGCTAAGGTCATGTAAGGCCGGGCGAACGGGTTCAATCTCATTTTAACCTGCTGCATTAGGGGGAAAATTCCAAAATCAGAACTGAATATTTACATCGCAAAACAATATATTCAGCCCTGAAATTAGAATAACCGGACCTGGTGGCAGGTCCATACCACACCAAAGTCACTTGGCCCCTTCCCCTAAAATAGCATTGCGAATAATCGTAATACTCACATAAGGGGTATAACCAGATTCAACTGTCACATACAAAATGCCAAAGACGTACGAGGGTCACACCAGGTCTCCAGTCGGAATTCCGGTAAGGATGAACCCCGATCGTTAAATTACCCATCGCTTGCACCCACCTTCAACCCACCTTGGCACAGCATGGTAGTAGAGCCTTACAGCAATGCATGTGTGAAATATATCATAACATATTGCTATCCATGTAATCAAAGGATCTCCGGATTAAACCTACTGTTCTCTGAGCTTTGTTTATGCAGTTGGTGATATGTCTTTCAAATTTGAGATTACGTTCAAATGTGACGCCAAGGTCCTTTTCATCATCTACAGAAGTTAGTGAAACATAATTGTTGTCCTTATCAATCATAATGTATCGATGATTCTCATTGTTATAACCCATATGTAACATTTTGCCGCATTAAAACATAGTTTCCATCTATTGGACCAGTCACATAACTTGTCGAGATCCTCTTGTAGCTTTTTACATAGGTCTTCATCCAATGCATTTGAAAATATATTGCTGTCGTCTGCAAATATTTTGATAAGTCCAGACACTGTTTCGGGAAGGTCATTTATAATGCATAAAAATAACACCGGACCCAGTACACTTCCCTGGGGGACGCCACTGTCAACACTCGACCATGAAGAGTATGCATTTCTATATCTAACACATTGGATTCTTCCGGAGAGAAAACTATGAATCCAGTCTAGCACTACACCAACCATAAGTCAAGATTCAAGATGGCCGACTCCTGTGTTGCTAAACGCGCTGATGCGGACTTTAATCTAACAACAATCTTGTTTTGAAGGCAAGAAACATTGAAAGAAATGTTTAGCATTGGATTGAACTGACAAGTTATAGCTCATATGGTATCATACGATCCTCTAACTTCGATAGCCGCACAGATTCGAGGCCATTTTTATTTTCTCGTTCTATCGCGAGATTTACGTGTTACGTCACTTCCATTACACTTGTGCGTTCAACCGAAGCCAGATGAAAGGTCACAAATGCCAAGTTAGAAAAATGCGATTTAAACAGGCCTAATACATTGCCAAACAACACAACACACCTAAATGTTGTGTTTTCCACTAATCCCATTAACCCCCTCCATTAAAATCCGGATTTCGATAGGAAAACTTACACATAAATTAGTTCGCTTGAACCCGTATGTTGTTTACATGTTTATCAATGGAGGTCACGTAATATTTGTAGGTAGAAAGGCACTAATAATGTAGGAATATGAATTTTCATTCAGTCACCACCTTATCCTATTTTTTTTTAAATTGTCACTTTTAATTTCGTCCACATCAGTCCAATACCTCCATTTATCAGCAGATATATGCAATCTGGTCTCTGTTTTTGTTATTCCCATTGTGGACGAGTACCACATGCAGAAGGGATTGAAATGTCTTACTCCAAAAATATACATTACCACTTTAAAAAAGTATTAAAACTAACAAGTTGAAACTTTATATTGTTTAATCTAGCAAATTATATTTTCCAAGTTGGCAATCGTTTGTCTAATCATTTAAGTTTGAAACAATATGTATCGTGACCCCTGAACTACATTATGCAGTCACAATTTGTGGTGTTTTCCAACCGGGCACCTGCACCGGAAGAGCATATGACGTCATAGGGTCAGAGGTCGCGACCTTTCACGGTACGCTGGAGGCGGCCATTTGTAGACGAGCGTGTTTTGAAAGTAAACAATTGCATTTCTCCGTGCTTTTGAAGCCAGTAAACGCAATATATATACAGATAATTGGATTATATTTGCATGTAGCTAATAAAAAAGGTTTATACTCTATTATTTATTACGCATGTTGTTTAATATCGTTAAAGTCTCGAATTATGAGCAGTCCAGGATACAGTTCTTTAGGGTATAGCGGATTTTAGGGTATAGCGGATAGGTATATACTTTTTAACACAATATTTTTTTTATATTGTACATTTAAAATAAATAAAATATTACCGTTAGGAACAGTGATCCATCCCCCACACAATGACATGTTTACTTTGATATAGCAGTTTCCTTGCCGTGCGTAAAGCTTCAAGAAACACAATGACGTAACCGGAAGTTTACACCAGGTAAAGCGAAAGTAAGTTGCTCCAGAGTAATTTCACTGAAAATGTATAAACAGTTAGTTTGGAAGAAACAAACTCTGTGAATAATATGATGTATAATCATGTCCTCTATAACTGGAAAGAAGCTTGGTTCATAAATCACACCATGTCACTGAACACAGATGTCAATAATAACGCACGTGCTTCCGGCAGTAACGGATCATCCTAATTTGCTTACAAATCAGATTTGCGGGGATCGTCTCAAAATCAATATGACCTGAGAACAATATATCAAATGTTTTTGTTATGCCACCGGGGACGGGTGGCACACAGTGTTCGGATCGTCCGTCGATCCGTTCGTCCGTCTGTCTGTATGTCAGTCATTCCGTCACACGTTTTGGTTAACCAGGTCGTAACAGTTTCTCAAACTGGCCATAGCATCTACATACGTTGCTTTTATTATTATACATGTATGTAGCTTCATTCTATCTTCATGAAAGAGGGGGTGTTTCATTGTAGAGACCACAGGGATTGAAAATTCTAATTGACATTGACAACTACAATTTTAAAATTTGTGAATATTTATTTTAAAGGCATTAATTTTCTAAATAAAAATAATACTGGTCAGGGCCGTAGCCAGGAGGAGGCAGCGAGACGAGGCAGCCGCCTTGTCTCAGATTTTGCGTATCAGAGGCCATATACTACTTTTTATGATTTTTACACTCGATCGTTTTGCGGTATGTTTGAATTTCTGTAAAAAGTTGAGGCGAACTGTCGGCGCATGCTGGGTTGTTGATTTAGTGTTTTTTTTTCACTCGACGCCAATATACATTGTTGCTGGAAAAAATAACAATAGCACATGTGTGCCCACCTCCCCTCGACATTTTTTTTCTGGGGTGACTTTGTTTTTTTGTTTACTTCCAACCCCAATGTTGCTGGACAAAATAACAAAAGCTCATGTGTGCCCACCTCCTCTCGCCAATTTTTTTCTGGGGTGTTGACTTTGTTTTTATTTCTCTTCCAGCCCGAATGTTGCTGGAAAAAATAACAAAATCACAGGTGTTCCCACCTCCCTTCGCCAATTTTTTTTCTGGGGTGTTGACTTAGTGTTTTTTTTCACTACGCCAATGCTGCTGGAAAAATAACAAAAGCACATGTGTGCCCACCTCCCCTCGCCAATTTTTTTCTGGGGTGTTGACTTTATTTTATTTTCAAACTACGCCAATGTTGCTGGAAAAAATATGCGATTTCAAGGCATTATATTTAATGCCGTATCCGGTGGTTTATGTTCATGATCAGTTTTTTTTTTATCAGATTTTGGCGCTAAACAAAAAATATGTGGCAAACAGTGCAGATCCTGATGAGCCAGCTTGTTACGAGCCGGCTCATCTGGATGTACACTGTTTGTCAATACCACTATACATGCATGTGAGGTTTAAAGGGGTAATATTACATGTACATTCGTGAAGTTATAGTCTGATTTATTAATTACTAATTACAGGGTGATGGTGTATATTGATAGACCAGCCCGTCGGTGCCTCGCGGTTTTGCGGAGCTCCGACGGGCGGGTCCATCAATAGACACCATCACCAATTACAGTTAATATACGGTTTACCACTACCTCGGCCCAACCCTTCATAGGACTCGAATCATTGCCGGGACTCAAATATAAAACATGTGTATCAAACAGTGCAGATCCTGATGAGACGGCTCGTTAAGAGCCGGCTCATCTGGATGTACACTGTTTGCCAACACCACTGTATAGGCCTGTAAGGTTAAAAGGGTTTATATTACATGTACATTTGTGATATTATAGTCTATGATTTATTAATTACTAATTACAGGGTGATGGTGTATATTGATGGACCAGCCCGTCGGTGCCTCGCGGATTGACGGAATGAGCCAATCATTTTGCGGGGGTCCGACGGGCGGGTCCATCAATGGACACCATCACCAATCACAGTTAATACACTGTTTACGACCACCACCTCGGCCCAACCCTTCACTCGACTCGAATCATTGCCGGAACTCGTAGAAAATGTGTGGCAAACAGTGCATATCCTGATGAGACGTTTTGATCATTAAGAGCCGCCTCATCTGCATGTACACTGTTTGCCACTACCACTATACATGACTGTGAGGTTAAACGGGTAATGTACATTTGTGAAGTTATTCTCTATGATTTATTAATTAATAATTAAAGTTAATACACGGTTTACCACCATGTATGTATTCAGTATGTGTCGCCGGGAATCGGCGCACCACTGCCCCCCCCCACCCCGCATCACTCTATATTTTAATTCAGTCTCATAACGACATTTATTTGTTTTTATGCCAAATTATGGCACCACCCATCACATTGCTTCAAGAAAATATTGGGATGAAAAATAAGTTTAAAGCAGTGTAAATATTTTTTTTATTTTTCAGTTACACATGTACACATGTACACATTACATGATGAAACATATTTAATCAGTGTTAATGTGATATGCATGTAAGCATGTTTCCTAGTCATTTACAAAACAAATACATGATTTGGAATGTTTTGAGACACCCCCTCAGCAACTGTCGCACACGTATCCGATAAACATCAAAGCTATCCGTTACTGACTAATTCAGTGCGTTAGGTAAACAAGGAATTATGCGAGGAAAACATTGGAATAAACTAAAAAAGTAACCCAATTTGGAAAGAAGACACTTTTTCCTGTCTATTGGTACCAGGTACTTGTCCAAATGTTATACTTTAAAGACGTATGCAGCAATAATCTTCTTAGCTATACGCTAAACACTAAAGAACTGTACGTTTTATAAAAATCGCTAGTTGATGAACTTGTTAATACCCCGAAAACTAGACCCACCATCATATTCAGAGATATTTACATCAACACCATACATAGAGTACATGCATGAAAAGAAAACAAAGCGATCGAATATACCACGTCCTCTTCTAGAACGTATGGGCCGAACACGCTCGGTGCCGTTCAATGGCAATGATGAAGTCGAAACACGTGGTCTGCACCTGGAAAGTTGATCTGAAAAGCCGAAATGGTGAAAGTACATCATGCCTATGCTATTTCGTTCAGCAGTAATTTTTACATTAACTATTTTACTTACTGGAATTAAATTTAAGGGAAATTCAGTTCTTTGAAACGTTGTCTTTGGTGGAAACTTCTTCGCAGATTCACAGTGCACTGCCTGATGGAAAGGAGCTCTTCAGTCTAGAAGATTTGACCTAGAAGGGTTGAACTCCCGTGACCTTGTCGACGCGAGCATAGTTACAATAATTAGTATGCGTCAGTTAAATTCTAGTGATAGTAATCGTTGTCATGAATGAAAGTTTGGTTATATATCATGTATCCTTGTTTTAATACGTTATTTTAATGAGATATTGACATAGCATTATAACAGTTATCAATACCAATAAATGATGCAACTATGATTTTTGACAATGCCATTACGGGGCCCTAAAGGCTGCTGTGGGAGTAAATATTAATTAGTTTGTCCTTTAAAAGTTAACACAATACATACATTTATTTTAAGTACTTTCATTAATGAATTTGCTTTAAGTATTAGTTTTACTATTATTCTGATTAGTTGTATCAATTTTATTATAAAATTTGCAATATTTACAATAGTTTGTAATTCAAGTTAAAAGTCAACAATTATTGGTCCTATCCTTGAAGGACACACGTGGATTCCGAATCATCTGTTCCAGAGATTTCCAGACAAGTGTTGCTGAACTTGAAGCAGTCGTGATCAAAATTAAAACACAATGGTTTGTATAAATTATCTGAAACATCATTGCTAAACAATCCAATGAGTGTCATCGAATGACAAATACATTGAATTAATAATACTGTAGTACATGTAATTGGATTTTGATTTGCATATTTTTTTGCAAATTAGTGCAATTCTGGTGGACCAATTTTCGACGGCTACTGCAGTCGACAGCAGTCTACATACTTTTGGTGGATAGTTCAATTGATAATGATGTTGAAATTTATAGTTATTGATTGTAAAACTGCGGTAATAAATGCTTTCCACAGATGTGAAGCTACATGTGTCAATTTGCTGATTCATGTGATTCATGAGCATTTGAAGAAATCAAATAATTATAATTTTTAGTAACGCAGTTCCCTCTTGTTGCAGGCCAAGGCATTCCGATCATTTCTGCCGATGTTTGACCGTCTTCTGGTTGAAAGGTTTGCTGCAGAAACCCAAACAAAGTCGGGCATTATGATTCCAGAAAAGGCACAAGGCAAAGTATTACAGGCGAAGGTGGTCGCCATTGGCAGTGGCACGCGGAAAGAGGTGATTGTTGTTCAATATAATTTATGTATGTGTCTGGGGCTAATGGGCTTTGTTTTTTTCCACTCGCCCAGCTGGGCAAGTACTTTTTTTTTATTTGCCGCGTAATTGCTCTAGTTGCAGAATAAAGTGTCACTTGTTTCACACACTAAAATGTAGCTGTAATCCGTTTGAAATTCATTCATACATCATATTCTTATTGAGCAACTGCAACAATATAAGAAAATAATATAAAGTCACCTAATAAAGTGTGTATTAACCTTTCAACACCACAGGCCTGTATAGTGGTATTGGCAAACAGTGTAGATCCAGAGTCGCAAGACGGCTCATCAGGATCTGCAGTTTTTGGAAGTAATTTTCATATTTTTGAGAACAAATGGACTAGTCTGAAAATTATTTTGTGACCATTGGATTGGTTGCAGAATTAACATATCAAATTCCATTCCAGTTACTTAGGTGTGAAAGAGTAACTGATGTTGCAGCTAATGTTATGCACGTGATACTGTGTTTCAGGATGGTAGCTTTACACCTCTGGCAGTGAAGGTCGGGGATAAAGTTATGTTGCCAGAGTATGGAGGCACCAAGGTCATACTGGAGGAAAAGGTGAGTTGATGCTGTAGGGAACTCCAGATAAGCCGTGGCGTGTATTGTACAGACCTCCAGATAAGGCCCATATTCAGAGCTCCAGTTAAGGTGCGTAATTTGGAGGTAAATTTCTTATTTTTCCTTCTCAAAAATGGCAAGTTGGGAGTGCTTTAGAATAGTCTCAATGAGACTATTCTAAAGGACTCCCAACTTGCCATTTTTGATGAAAAAATAACAAAATTTCGCCCAAGTTGGTCAAATTAAGCACCTTAACTGGAGCTCTGCATATTGTGTATTTTACATATTTGTGGTTGCCACATACTGGTAAATCCTTGCATTGTAACAAGTTTTTCCTGACTGTATGGCAAACAGTGTAGATCAAGATCAGACTGAATGCAAATGATGATCTGGGGCTACACTAGTTGAAAATGCGATAAGCTTGGTTTTATCTGGTCATATGTGACACTATCTTTTGCTGCCATTTCAGGACTTTTTCCTGTTCAGAGAAGGGGACATCCTCGCGAAATTCGAGTCGTCCTGAGCCATTCATCCAGCAAGATCATGTGATTCGCACGTATTCCAGCATAGACGGCCGCAGAACTCAGATTTTGTGATGGAAATGTGCTACAAAAACCTGCCAAACTCAAAGTTATAAAACACAGATGAACATATGCGAATGTACAGAAATGGTTCCAGTATGCTTTAGCAACAAGCGTAACACAGATTCTAAAACATCTGAATGTACTCAAACTTTTGTCTCCAAATTCAAACTGTTGATTGGTCGAACTACACCAACCAAACTCGTCTTTGAGGACAAGCTTCAAGTACATATTATGATGTATACTGTCCGATGAAGTTTTATAAGGGGACCCAAATGTGCATTAAGCTACATTAAATTTATAGTTGCAAAACCTGGACACTTCTGCAATCGCCATTTCATTCATAGTTGCTGTTATTCGTACATTGAACTGAATACTCCGACAGTCATGGTGTGTATTCTGATCAATGAAATACGGGCTATTGGCTGAGAAAAGGTACCTTATGATGTTTGCAACCAGTGTAGCTCCAGATCAGCCTGCACAGTCCGATCAGGATGAGATGCAATTTGCGAATCAGTGACCGAAGTATATAATTGGCATTAGAAAAAATATTGAGTTCCAATTCCCCATCGACTGTCGTAAGTTACCTTTTCGCAGCCTCAGCCGAAATCGAGTCGTGGATAGGTAAAGTAGGGCATACAATAACATGTTCTGTGTTGATCACATGACAATTGCAACGTCTCGCTTATTCGCGATCTGACTGGTTCAGCGATCATTTATGCTTAGCAGCTACAGGGAAATGTTTCTTTGAAGAGTTAAAAATGGATATTTGCGGCTGAATATTTTTGGGCATTTCTACTTTTCAAATTAGGCACATCGATAAGATAAAGACCAAACATAATTGTATGTATGTGTTAAATGATTTTTGTTTATTTTTAGTATGTCATACTTGGCTTGAGAAATAGGGCATATGACTTGCGACCATTGTAGACCCGGATCAGGCTGCGCATCCACGCAGTCTGATCAGGGTCTGCAATGTTCGCCATTCATGTCAGATTGTGTTTCTAACAAGTCAATTGTCAGACTGCTTGTAGATCAGCAGCTGTTCTGGTCAAAAACGCCATAAGCCCCATTTCTCCAGCGGGTGCCTTACTGATATTTGAAATCGACATAGGCATTATGACCATGATGATTTTGACAGAGAAACTCAACTTTTACGACTGATGTGAGCCAGGTCTCCACTCGGTGAAATGCTTGTGGTGTATTCAAACATTATCTATAGCTTTTTAGCAGGTTGTTCGAGTATTCCAGCAGATCAGGATCTAGACTGGCCATAAACGTCAGTCTCGGCCACATGCAGATTTAATAGAATCGTGGGACGCCAGTTGACAAAAGAAGCCTCGAGATATTTGCAATTCATTTAGACTTGATCACCTTAGGCGGTCAAACATCCATAGTTTGATCAATGCTATCGAGCAAATACATAAATGTTTGGCCAAATCGACATAAACAAGTGGCGACCATACACGTCGACCAGCGTAGACCATGATCAGACTCAAATGCGAGGCGATGCAATTTGCAAGCATCACAAGGCTCCTTTTGTCGACTAGGTACATAAGTAGATATCATTAATCATGTTGACTGCAATCTGGTGGCTCTTAGTTACCAATATCTGTGTAAAGTTTTATTTGTAAGCGATACTTTAGTGTTTGAAATTGTATGCCAGAAATTTTATAAATAAAAATGTCAAAAACATGCTATACGTACTTGTTTCGCCATCCTGTATCAGGGCTCTAGATAAGGAATTAATAATTGAGTATTGTCACTCTATCATTTCTTAAGCAATTTGGTATTTCAAAATTTGATTTGAGTAAAATAAAATCACACTACTGTTTACACATCAACGGACAGCAATTATTGAATAGTTTGCTTAGAAATTAAAACGTGTCTTGGCATTTCATTAGAATCATCTCCAGGTGGGAGGACGCGATGGGTAATTTAACGATCGGAGTTCCTCCTTAGCGGAATTCCGACTGGAGACCAGTAGCCTGTTTCACCAACATTGCAAAGTATACTTTTCTAGCGAGAAATTTTCAATTTAAGGAGAAATTTATGATTTTTTTATTTGGCTGTGATAATGTAATCAATTCAGTATAATAATTCTGCATACTTTTAATAATCAAATATATGCAGTCGTTAGTTCTATATGAAATAATGCATTTCAGGAAAAATAAATGGTTACTCCCTCAAAGTATACTTTGCTAGAAAAGTAGACTTTGCAATGTTGGTGAAATAGGCTACAGGTTTGGCCCTCACATACGTCTTTGGTATTTTGTATGTGACGGTTGAATCTGGTTATGCCCCTTCTATGAGTATTATGATTATTCGTAATCCTAATTTAGGGGAAGGGGCCAAGTGACTGGTGTGGTATATGGACCTGGCACCAGGTCAGGGCTGAATATATTTTTTCTCGATTTTGGGATTTTCCCCCCAATGCAGTAGGTTGAAATGGGATCGAACCCGTTTGCCCGGCCTTACATGACCTTAGCTGTTGATAGGCCGTTAAACACCAATAAACAAACAGAATCGTCCGTTCTAATGAAATACAAAGACGCGTTTCTTAGAAAATAATAAAAAATATGTTATATTTGTGGTCTGTTTATTGTTTTCTGCAGCATGATAAAGGCACCATAAAATTTGTATTACTTTTTGATACTCGCTACTTCTAATTTCAATTGGGTTTTTGGCAATTTTAATTTGGTATGTAAGCATATATGCCACTTATCTGGAGCTCTGCTGTATCCTGTTCAAGTTTTATCAGGTATTGAGATGTGTATTGGCCCAATACGAACCGACTGATAACCAGGGATTGCCCGACCCCTGTTTTCTGCGTCCCTGATGCATTTTATTGGCCGAGGACCCACACCGACAGTTGGTACTGCATCCCATGGACCCGCAAATTATCGGTTTACAGCATTTTTTACACTTTTTGGGAGAACCTGCGTGACTGTACTTTATAGAAAACAGTTCAGATAATTCAGGACTCAATACCATTTTGATATTATTTTTAATGAAATATGTGTATGAAACTTGGGACCCTAAAAAATCACCAGGGACCCCCAAAATAGTAAAGTTTGGAGTCCTGGGACCCACATTTAAAAAATCCTAGGGATATCCCTGCTTTGTATTGGCATAGCCTCGTCTCTCATGCAATCAGTAAACTTGTTATATTACATCATCACTCGTGTAAGGTCCTCTATGTAATATATTCTCCAAACTGAGGTTAATAGAGCAACACCAGGATACTGTGAATGGAAACTGGAAAGACGACTCTGTGGTCAGAATGTAGACCATATACGAGACACGCCATGTGATTTTGTACCTTCGGACATCTACGTAATTTCATTAAATACGTTTACTAATTTAGTGGGTGGCAGGTGGGAATACGCGATGTGTAATTTAACGATCAGGGTTCATCCTTACCGGAATCCCGACTGGAGACCTGGTTTGGCCCTAACATACGTCTTTGGCATTTTGTATGTTACAGTTGAATCTAGTTGTACCCCTTATGCGAGTATTACGATATTCGTAATCCTATTTTAGGGGAAGGGGCCAAGTGACTTGGTGTGGTATGGACCTGGCACCAGGTCGGGTTATTCTAATTTCAGGGCTGAATATATTTGTTCTCGATGTAAATATTCCGTTATGATTTTGTGATTTTCCCCCCAATGCAGCAGGTTAAAATGGGATCGAACCTGTTTGCCCGGCCTTACATGACCTTAGCTGTTGATAGGCCGTTAAACACTAATATACAAACAAACAAAACGTTTACTAGTACACAATTTACAATATTTTTCATAAATAAAGTCAAAAGTTAAACTTTTCAGAGTGCATGTACTCTGAAAATGTTGTCAACTGTTTACGCCATTTACGGAAATATTGTAAATTTTAAAACGTATTTCATGAAATTACGCAGATGTCCGAAGGTACAAAAGCACATGGCGTGTCTTGTATGAATGTATTTCCTACTCACTGGGACTGCAAATAGTACACACCAATAAATTGCTTCAATTATTTAATCTCGTAATTGATGTACGACAAATAACAAATTTGCTCAAACTGATTTCTGGTAGCGACTGGAGAAATGGGGCATATTACATTTGTGGCTTGTCGATTTAATTTGATTTTACGTCAGCAACATCATATACAGACAGGAATGCACCTATACATACAGTACTAAGATTAATTATAATAAAAAAATGTTCAGCACCGATACATAATATCCTGATCTGGTGCCAGGCACCCTTATTACATACACTGGATCACTTGGCCCCAGGCGTGAATCCCAGTAAGATTCCCCATGCGAAATACAATGTCCTTGCATTCATAATAGAAACGCCCATCCAATGTATTGCGTTTATATCCTAGTACATTACATTAGCCCCACGTGACGTCACGTGCGACGTTGATTCGTTGAAGTTTGCCATTAACGTCACGTTATTGACCGGCAATTGCGACAAAATGACGTAAAACAATATTATTCATAATTTAACGCCATATTTGTTTATTTACATTTTTTAATCTATTAATGGAAAATGCAGTGTAAATATAAGTAATAAAATCATGGGCTGTTGCATTTACTGTGGTGTGTAATACATTTGGTCTGTTTAAAGTTTGCGAGGAGTATGCTTAAACAGACCAAATGTATTGTACACCCCGTAAACGCAAGAACCCATGGTTTTATTCCTTAATTACAAGTCAAATGTAGGTTTCCAAGAGTAAACGGTAAAAATGCCCGACATATTGAAAACCGTGTACACTGTAGCATACTACGGCAGTCAGGTATCTTAACCCTTCCTACGCTGTTGACGGAAATTGCCGTCTGCTGTTTTTCATTTTTCCTTTAATTCTTAAAAAAACACTTGTTTTTGACAGCATATGAGAATCCAGTGGAGACGATTCTCATGTGCTGTCAAAACCAGGTTTTTGTCGAGAAATATTGAAAATAAAACATTTCCAGCAGACGACAGCATTTAATTCAGCGTAGTAAGGGTTAAGAATACTGTTTGTCCAAAACATCAAGAATGGTCAAATGAGTGAAAGGCAAACAGTGCAGATCCTGATCTGAATGGGCTAATGTGCAGGCTGATCTGGGTCTACAAAAGTTGCACACAGGTGGAAGACTCGGACCTATGACATTAAAAAAATCCCATTCCCCTACCCACTTGGTCTCGTACCGAGTCTTCCACCTGTGAAGTTGCATGGGTCATAAGCCCCATTTCTCCCGTCACTGACACAGATGTCAACAAACTCCTATACAATGTATGTAATAAATAAATAGTCTAAAATACACAACAAAGAAAATAACTCATTGCAAGCAAAATGAAACATTGGTTTTATGTCCACTCAACAAGGTCATATACAGAAGGTAATGCTTCAATAAACTTCTTACAATAAAAATGTTCGTACAAAGATTCTTGCCGAGATAAACATGTATATTAAATTTGGTTACAATCCGTCAAGTAGGACTCGAGATATTGCGTGGACAAGGATACAGAGTGCAAAAATTAAAAATGGCCGCCAAGAGGAGACAAGTTAATCATCGGAAATTTTTCAAAATCAATAGGCGTCTTACCGTGATAAAACATGTATACCAAATTTGATTACGATCGGTCAAGTAGAACTAGAGTTATTGCATGGACAAGGATAGAGTGCGAAGGCTACAAATGGCTGCCAATGGGTGATAAGTCATAGGAAATTTTTGAACATCAATAGACTTCTTCGTCTTGCTGTAATAAAAAAGTAAACAGAGTGTGAAAATTAAAAATGGCTGCCAAGGGGAGACACTGGCAAGTCATCGGAAATTTTTCAAAATCAATAGGCTTCTTCGTCTTGCCGTGATAAACATGTATAGGGAATTTGGCTATAATCCGTCAAGTTTATTGCGTGGACAAGCTGTGCCCGCCCATCTGCCTGCCCGTACTAGGTGAATACATACCGGTTTTTTTTTCAAACTGGCGTATAAAAAAAAATGGAATTTTATGTTCATAAACACACAAGACATGTGGCTGGAGAAATGGGTTTTGTAATCAGTGTAGATCCAGATCAGCCTGTGCATCTGCACGGTCTCATCAGGACCTGAACTGGTTGCCATTCCTTCAATGAAACACATGCCATGCTTCTAACAAGCAATATAGATCTTTATTAGGGTCCACGAATGTGCTGTTCCATCAGGAGCTATACTGGTTACAAATGTCATAACCCCATTTATCTAGTCACAGTCACATATATGCCTGAACTTTGGATCAGGTATTACCATCCTCGTCATAGAGCCGTATTTCATTGATAGTGATTTCAAAATCAGTCGTACGTTTCAGAAAGTTACATAAAAATTTGACCCAAAAAAATGAGAGCTCATGCAAACTTCAATTTTGCATCACCTATGAATTATATATGTCAACTTTAGATGTCATTTACACCAAATATTCCATCTTTGCGAAATCCATATTGGCGAAGAACGGTAATATCGGGTAAAGGGGCAAAATATTTCAAATGAAACATCAGATGTTAACTAGATGGTCGTGGCCCGCATGTCGCACCCGTCGAGGCTTTGGTAGTGCATATACTGAAATACTTTAACCCGGACGCATGTATGGATGAACTTATGTACGTACGCCAATGTGCCAACTATATCGCGCTGTTCGACCAAAAAGTAGTTTCTGAATCTGATCGCTTGCATGTATATTTAGTGTAATCGCCCAGAGCATGCAAATAATTAATAACCTTTGTTTATTAACTCTTTGCATGCTAGCGGCAAAAATATCCGCCAAACGAATTAGCAGTATATGTTTTATTTCTCTCTGTAAATATGTCTTGAAATTTCATTCGAATTGTGTCCGGACACAATTCTAATGAAATTCCAAGACATATTCATGACATTTATAAGGAGAAATAAAAGAAAATATAATGAATTGTCATCTGCTATTTTTAATCTATTTATAGCCCACAAATTTCCCAGCATGCAAAGAGTTAATTGATTATTAATTATTACACTGAACAAATCATAAACCTAATATTCCAACATTTATCAAGGAATTTGATGAAAAACACCAATTCCATGATTATCTGAAATGGTAGAAAATTGGGTGGGTAATATACTTCCTGGATAAAACAAAGTCTGGCTGAAATGCTGGAATGTTGGGTTTAACATTTCTTTATTATCTTCAGGCCATTGACATTTGTTCGCAGGTGGTCTTTATGCGCAGGATGTTTTATATCGTAATCAAGTAATTGGATTGGGAAAACAAAAGCGTGGCGGCTATGGACAGGCAATTGCTATTCAGGTGTTTTTGCACAGATTCGATTGTAAACATGATAGCCGCAGTATATCTACGCAAAGAATATTAACCCTCACTACGCGCGAGACGAAAAATGTCGTCTGCTGTTTTTAATTTTTGCCTTAATTCTTAACAAAAAACCTGTTTTGGCAGCACATGAGAATCGTCTCCAGTGGAGACGATTCTCATGCGCTGTCAAAACAGGTTTATATAGAGAAATATTGAAAATAAAACATTTCCAGCAGACGACAAAATTTAATTCAGCTAATTTTCTGGTGTTAGTATTATGATTTCATTATAGGAATGAATGGCCTTTTTGTGGAATTTATCGGGGTATAAACTTGGAAAAGTCGCGGGAATACTGGACGAAGGCCTTCCAAGTTTATATCCCCGATAAATTCCACAAAAAGGCCATTCATTCTTTATAAATCCAGCATTTTAAATAAATTCATCAAGAAAATGTGTTTATTTTCCGTTTTCTTAAGAATTATTTTAACTGCGCCTCATGATTACGGAAAGTAGTTTGGCGTAGGAGTTTACTGGGATATAAATTTTGGACAGAGACTTGCTACGGACCAATCAATTGTTAGGGAATTGTGTAAATATTTTTTGTGCTGGAATTATCAACATATGATAGGTGAATCTACTCATTCTCCAAATATATAATAATCGGCTGGTTGTCATACATGTTGCGTAGTGCATTGATATCTGCCATGTTGACGGTGCCATCCTCCCCGATATTGATGCTAATATTGTCTCCCGCCACAGTCTCCTGTTGTGTATATATAACATTTCCATCGGCCGTTGTCTGAATCTGTTCCCCTTCGACCACCTGTATCTGACTGTCACCCACTCCATGACTGGCTAGAGCTTGTGTGATCAACTGCAAGTGCTGGGCAGGTTGTTCCTCTTCCTGCGCTATGTAGGCGTAATTTTGACTTTGAACAATGTTTCCATCTATTATTTGAATGTTTGATACATCGGAATTGGCCGCTGGTATACTAACGAGGGTAGGAGTGGGTATAGGTGTATGGTCTGGCACACTTATAGTGTCCACTTGTAGCTGACCCCTTGCATCACGTCTTGTTACAACCTCAAATGATTGATCTGTGAGCACTAAGTCAGTGTTGTTATTATCTGTATTAACTATGGTATTGTCAGGGTCTGGAACGGCTCCCACATTTGCGTGTTCGTTGTCAGCAGGCAGCTCTTCTACACAGTTTATTTGCATATCGTTTTCCACTTCAACCAACTTTTCATCATCGTAATCAACATCTGCTTCTCCATCACTATACTCGTCATCATCCACTCTCGACAAAACATTCCCATGTTCATCTATATAAACAATTTGTGTACGAAGTGGTTTCTCGTCCCTTTTATATAATTTACTCTTCTTCCTCCACCCAAGGCCGGCTCCAACTTTTGTTCCCACGTAATCAGAAATCATATCCATTTCCAGCCCATGCACCATTTTCAGATGGCGTGTAAGTTTCGCGTTTGTAAAGAAAGCCTTATCGCATCGTTCGCAGCCATAAGGCCGGTCGTCATTATGTGTCCTCCGATGCGACGTGAGAGCCGTTGAGTCGACAAAACGTTTTCCACACTCGTCACAAATGTACGGTTTCCCACCACTGTGAACGTAATAATGCCGCTTCAACATTTCCTTGGACACGAATGCCTTATGACAAACGTCACATTCGAAGGGACGATCACCGGTATGCCTTCTGATGTGCAGATCGAAGTACCCCTTCTGTGTAAAGCCGTGACCGCAATATGAACAAACGTATGGCTTGTTTTCCGCGTGGATGAAGCAATGTTGCCGACACGATGATTTGGTTCGGAAAGTTTTATGGCAAACTTCACATTCGTACGGTTTCTCACCAGTATGGACGGTGGCGTGCTCCAATAAATTTTTCTGATCGACAAATGATTTACCACAGTCGCTACACGTCGGGTATCTATAGTCGTAATGTTCTGTATTGCTGTGGTCAAGAACTTGACATTTTGTTGGGAATTGTGCATCGCAAAGCGAACATTCAAAATAGTTTTCATTTTCCCCTTCACCATCGTCACCTAGTGTTGGGACATTGGACCCTGCTTTATCCTCACTCGCATTGTCATTGTTTGTTTCAACATCTTCAGTTCCAGTGGATTTGGAATTTGTGTCCACTAATGGACCGTCTACTTCACTTGGCCACGATGCATTGTTACCCGCATTTACATGGCTACCAGACTCGTCTGCAATCTGCTCGGTTTTATCTTCAATTTGGGAAATAGCAGTCTGTAGGATGTCTAAGGATTCCGTCTGTAGCTCTGGTGTTATAGGTGCAATCTGTGTTACACTATCTGGGTTACTTTCTACTGAAGGTTCTAATGATTCTGTCTGTGGATCTGAGGTTATAGGTGTAATCTGTGTTACACTATCTGGGTTACTTTCTACTGAAGGTTCTAATGATTCTGTCTGTGGATCTGAGGTTATAGGTGTAATCTGTGTTACACTATCTGGGTTTGTTGCTACTGAAGGTTGAATATCCTGCGGTTCTGATGGGGCATTTATAACACTGCCAGGTTCAACTGGGATAGCTGTCTCCACAACGGGTTGGTTTAGTAAATTAGTCAGAGATGGTGCACTTTCTCCGAGAGCAAGTTGACCCGTTCCATCAGTCGGTATTGTCTTAGTAGCGTCAAACCTCGACTGTTGACAATCCACACAGTCACAAACATCAAGACCTTTCCTCAGCCTGAACAGATGGGAGGCCAAGTGCCGCTTCATCACTGCTTTCTTTAGATACCTTTTGCCACAACCGTCCCATCTACAGACATGAAACTGAATTGCACCTTTTCGAATCTTACCCCGATGCAGGATTTTATGTGTAGACAATGAACTATATGTTTGAAACTTTCTAGTGCAGAATTCACATTGGAAGACTTTCTCAACATTATGTATTTCCAGATGCCGTTTTAGACGACCTTTATATAATGTTGAAAACCCACATGTCTCACAAATCCAGGTCTTCTGTTTTTTCTTTGCCTTTACTATTGATCTGTGAACATCTTTCTTATGTGCCCATAGATCTCGTACGATTGGAAATGTTGCTTCACAAAATTGACATTTGTGTTCAGTCTTTTCCTCATTGTGGTGTTGTAAATGCTTCATTAGTCTCTCTCTTGTGGTAAATGACTTTTTACATATGTTACATTTATCGCTGTCAGATGTTCCTTCAAATTCATTCTTAAGATGAATTTGTTCATGTTTAATTTGATCTGACTTGTAAGAAAATGTTTTGTCGCAAACAGAACACTTGTGCTTAACTGATTTGTCTTTGTAATGAGTTGCACGATGTCGTTCCAAGCTTTTCTGACTAATGTAGAATTTATCGCATTCAGAACATGCAAATGTCTTGGTACTCCTATGTAAATCGCGATGATCTAACAAAGCACGCTTCTCAATGAATGATTTATCACAGAAGTCACAGCGGAATATCTTGTCCTTGAGGTGGACGGGAAAATGTTTGCGCAATTCTTCCATACCATCAAAGCATTTACCACAATGATGACAAAAAAATTCTGTAGTCTTTGGATGTAATGTATACACATGTTTACGTCTTGCGTCACAACTCTGGAACGTTAGTTCACACAAGCCACATGGCAGATGCATGGTTGTTACGTCACAGCCAGATTGTACATGTTGTATATACTGCTCATTTTCCTGAAAACCATGACCGCATTGACGACATAGGAATGGAAGTTTTAAATGACCCGGCCTATGGTCCAAATATTTATCCATAGATTCAAAATCTACCTGGCAAATTTCACAGCGATATTGTTCATTCACAATTAGGTATCCAAAATGGTTAAACGTGCCATAATCAACTTTATGCATAGTGCGTTTATGTTGGCTAAATTTTGATCTTGTGGAGAAAGAAGCATGGCAAACAGTGCATTCCAATCCAATCTCGGGTTCTCTTTTCACATGATCAACACCCTGAAGTTGAGATTCCACATCAGATAATTCTTGATTATGCATCACTAATGTGTGGTTCTCCAGATCACTTCGGTAAGCATACCGTTCAACACAAAGCGGGCATTTGTGTGGAGCTTTCATTCTCCTAGCTCTTTGCTTTATCTTACGTTTAGCTGATCCTTTTAAATCAGTACCATCACTACCACAGTCGGACATGTACTCGGAAACTGAACTGTCACCATCGCTGATTAAAGGTTCATCTTCACTGTGATCGCCCCAGTTTGGGTCGAGGTCATCATCAATACAGGCAGCATCAAAATATTTGTTATCTTCCTCTTCATCAGCATTCATCGGCTCCGCTTGCTCATCTTTCTCCACCTTAGAATCAACACCTTCTACTCGAGCTTTAGGTTTTCGACCACGTCCATCTTTAACAAGAACCTCTTTGATTTCAGATTTTACAATTTCCCTGTGCTGATGCATAACCTTCATATGCTGTTCCAACAAGTACTCATGACAGAATTTATTACCACAAGACTCGCAGATAAAGTTGTATGAAATTCGAGAACTTGATCGAGAAGAAGATTCTGTCCGTCTTGGTTCCGGTAAATTATCGGGTGAAAATTCTTTTCCTAGATCTTTAACAGGAACAGTAATCACATCAACCAGGTCGAATTTTACAAAACCTGAGCCTTTTGGTCTACAGTGCTTGATATTACCGTAACCTTTCCATTCCAATATATCTTCTTCATCTACGACATCATCATCATCATAACTTTGGCTTAGGATGTGCCGGTTACCTTTCTTCTTAATTTTC
Organism: Conchocele bisecta; assembly: GCA_029237695.1. Lineage (NCBI taxonomy): Eukaryota > Metazoa > Mollusca > Bivalvia > Lucinida > Thyasiridae > Conchocele > Conchocele bisecta. Next base: position 62,526,741 of record CM055281.1, read on the forward strand.
TTTTTTGGCTTATTTATATTTGACTGGGATGGTATTTTTATGCTTGTGGAATGACTACTACCGGTATCTTTACCAAATGCTTTCGTTTTCAATGGATTTGTTTTGATGAAGTTAGGTTTTGATCTGTTTTTCAAATGTTTGATTGATGATGGTTCCGAATTTGTTTCTTCAATAGAATCATTCGTACCTGAAGCGGATATCTTTGCCCTGGGAGTTGTTTGATGGCTTTTATTTGCCTGTGTATGTCTGATTATGGGAGAGTCAGTTTCAAAGCCTTCATACTTTTTGTTGAGTGAAATTCGTCTTCTTGGCCTGCTTGAGGTAACATGGTTAACAGTTTGAGCTGATTTCTGCTCTGTTTCATTGTTAAGGTCATTTTCAGCAACTGACATTTTAGTTGATCTATTCTCTTGGTTACCGACACCACTGTTCACACTATTTGATAAATTGTGCTTGTGTGTAGACGCAATTGTCAAAACCTCTACTGGTTCACTTTGTTTTACTTTGTTCACTGACTGTTTCGTGTTTTCTTTACTTTTATCTGCAACTGCTAAGGATTTATTTTTTCGTTTGTCAGATGACCCTGAATCATCGTCCAACTTATGCACGAAAACTGTGCAAGCTTTTTCTGCTCTCATTATTATTGATTCAGGTTTTTCATCAAATCTTTCGGTTTGACCTGGATTCTTGACAGCGGTCTTTGTATGTACCCTAACATGCTTTGATCTAATCTCTTCATTCGTGTCTTCCATAGAACAGAATTCCAGCTCATTCTCATCACTTAAACCTCTTTTCATAGTTTGGCAATATTACGCAAGTTTTCATTTGCAATGCTTCCACCGACAGTTTTAGTAACATTAAGTGTGTTGTTGTTGTTTTTGTTTGTAAATTTATTTGATTTATCATTACTTTCTAATTTCTTATCCCCTGTAACAAACGATTTACGCCCACTTAATATATCTCGCCAATTTGGAGTGTCCGCCTTTCTAGTTCTACTACTGCAACGCAAACCACTTTCAGGCTTTACACTTTCATTTTCTTTCGCTACAACTTTTGAAACTTTAGCTGGTGTTTCCTTTTCTTTCCGTGTTTTATTTTCATCTGATGTACATTTCATTCGAGCTTTTCGTCTTTCACTTTTTCTGCAAACTTTAGTATCAGTTTGTTTTTCATTTGCTATATCTAAATTGTTTTGTGATTCTGTTTCTTGTGCCTCTTCAGAACGTCTTCTCTTTTTCACATTCTCTAGCTTATCGTCACATTTAGAAGGTGTTCTGATTTTACTTACACCGTCAGCTTTATCTGTCAGTTTGTCATCTGAAATATCTAAATTATCGTTTGATTCAGCATTTAAACCAGGTGTCTCATTAGCTCTACCCTGTTCTTTCGCACTCTCTGCTTTTTCATCAGATTTTGTTGTTTCGCACATTTTAGACCGTATCATTTTGGGTAGTGGTTCATCACTTGTGTCTGTTTCATCTGTCATTCGTCTTTTACCTAGAATTGTAAATAAACAATGATTATGATTATATTTTTAGATGCAAATGAGAACAAGGGCATCATTATCAAAAAGCTAATCCCGTCACCTGGCAGCCTGGATAGCAAGGTGAACACAAGACCTCAGTGGCCTTGACCTTGGGTGTTCAGATGTGGGGTCTATGCAAAACAAAGCACACTCCCCAGACATACATCTTGACCAAATATTATTAAAATCGGTGAAGAGGTTCATAAGTTATTAAGAAATGAAGTGGATGCACATGCATGGACTATCTCTACATTCCCTCCTGTCTATCGATGAGGGGATAAACTGTAGTGCAGTGGAACCTCTCTAAACCAGACATTATTTGTACTCCTGAGTTGGGCAATTTAAATGCAGAGCTCCAAATAAGCTGCGTATTTGCGTAAATACCCAATTAAAATGGCCATAAACCCAATTGAAATCAGAAGTAGCGAGTATCAACAAGTAATGAGAACAATTGTGGTACCTTTATCATTCTGCAGAAAACAATAAACAGACCACAAATACAGCATATTTTTATTATTTTCCATGAAAACACATCTTGGTATTTCATTAGAATTGTCTCCAAGGAGACAATTCTAATGAAATGCCAAGACATGTTTTCATTTCGAAACAAACTATTCAACAATTGCTGTCTGTTGATGTGTAAACAGTAGTGTGATTTTATTTTACCAAATTAAAATTTTGAAATACCCAATTGCTTCAGAAATGATGGAGTAACAATCCTCAATTACTAATTCCTTATCTGGAGCCCTGTAAATGGGTTCAGTTACTTATCGCTGATGGCACTGTCTGTTCTTGATCGAATAGCACAGAAACATGTCTTGGAGTGGCAAAATGCCTGGTTTACAGTGGAACCCCGGTATACTGGACACCATGAAGACCTCCCAGGGTGTCAGGTTTACAGAGGTTGCACTGTACAAGGATATAAATTTATGCGGTACAATGATAAATGTCACTCGAGTGGCAAGACAATTGATACAGAAATAATTTCAATTACAACATGAAACTAAACTGCTCAATACTCTTCAGACAATAATAAACATTAAGCATGTATTTTGTGGCAAAGTAACCCATGTTTTACATTACAAAGGGTATGATGTAGCTAGATATAGACAAGCACACTGTAGAGACAAGTGTATCCCACATGGGTGGATAAATACGTCTCAGCCAGATAATTGGTCAGAAAATTAAATGTCCATTCAATAAAACAACCATTTCTTACATTTCGTTTCAACCAATAGTTTACACAATCAGCTTGTACTTGATTTGCTTTATTTTTAAGAAAAAGTATGTGTGAAATGTAAAAAAAATGAATATTCAGCCAGGTGAAGTAATGTGATTGGGTCTTACTGCTCAACAAACTAGCACAAGGACCCAACCACACACAACATATACCATGATAATCAGCTCACCTGGTTCAATAAACAGTTTTTATATATACACAATGACTAGAGACAAAAGAACATAATACTGGGAGTGATGATAGTCAATAACCAGAGGGTCAATAGCAACACACTGTTTCTATAATGATGTTGAAGAATACTTCATTAACCACGAACCCACTCCTCCAATGTTTCAGCCAAAATGCCTTTATCAGCTGAATGTAGACACTAATTCCTTGAAACGTTGAAAAAAAATATAAAATTATGGGTTTAACGTCCCAGCAACAGCTAATATAAGGTCATATTGGCACGGGACTACAGTTTAAAGTCTCATCCGACAGACCAGTGGGATAACTAGATGTGTTCATAGAACACGGATGCCCCACATATCGCTTTGACAGTAAATGAGGCAACATTCCAAGTCCAAAAGAGATAATCCATGGCTCAGTGTCAAAGCCAAAATATACAGCATCTACACACCATAGAGCAGCTACATACCAAGCATCTACTCATCATAAGAAAACTACATACCAAGTTTCAGGTGTGTAGGTATTAGGGCTTAAAAGTGTTATGACTTACAAGCCAAAATTAGAAAATTCCAAGTCGAAAAGGGGGAGATAATCCATGACCATGGGGTCAAATCAAAATAAACTTTGCACATCTACTCATCATAAGGAAGCTACATACCAAGTATCAGGTCTTTAGCCAGTATGGTTTAAAACTTTTACGACTTACAAGGTTGGCGACGGACGGAAGGACGGACAAGGGTAACGCTAAATGCTCCCTCCATTATCATGGTGGGGCATAAAAATACTATGAACATATTTGTCATGCCTACGGTGATGATTGATCTTACAACCTTCAGTATTGAAGTCCAACGCCTTACCACTGAGCTATCAAGCCATCCCTGAAGTATCGTTGAACTGTGGAAAGCTTGCATATAAACATGGCAGCTAATGCGGTACAATGATCCATAATATATTGTAACTGTGACCAGGGCTCCAGGTAAGGTGCGTAATTTGACCAACTTGGGGTGAAATTTTGTTATTTCTTCATCAAAAATGGCAAGTTGGGAGTGCTTTAGAATCGTCTCATTGAGACGATTCTAAAGCACTCACAACTTGCCATTTTTGATGGAGAAATAAGAAATTTACCTCCAAATTACGCACCTTAACTGGAGCTCTGACTGTGACTGCAATCACTGTAATGTGTACCTCGCAGCCTATTCTGTACTTGTGGCGATTTGCTGACAAGATCCTTCGCTTCATCAGTACCAATCATGGAGCTTTCTCCACTTTTCTTGTCCGAGACGACTAGCGTAAACTCCACTTCCCGGTTATCTGTCGCCTGTAAGGTCAAGGCCATTCAACACTTCAACTTGATTATAACACTTATCAAGGTGTGGAAACACATGGCTTCGGAAAAGTGTGTTGCAATGTCCGACATCATATGTACCGGTATTAGAGCTTCCTTCAATAACTTTCAAACTACCTAAGTATATATTGCATGTAACAAACATGCATATCCTTTATCAATTATAGGATAAGAAGTTATGAACACTTACATGTAGGTGTTGTTTTTATGTTGAACGGTACTTCAGCAACCAAGAACCCACTGTTCGGTGAAAGGGTTTAACGTATCAGCAATAGCTGAGGGAGACCTCAGCTTTTGAAAGTCTCATCCAATGACCATTGGGAGGAAAATACTATTAAAGTATTTGTGTATGCATAGGGCCGGGATTGAACCCACAACCTCCGGTATTGAAGCTCAAATGCTCTGCCATTAGACAGTATCAGTTAACAAGTTTGCATTGGCCTAATACACAGACATACAACATTCGCTGTTAAGTTATTGGTTGAATGACATCACATGATGATACAAAAGTGCAATGATGCCATGTAAATAAGTCGGCGCTCTTGTTTAAAGATACTGCATAGTCTGGACCTACCTGTGGCGTATTTCACTAAACTTTGTACGACTAAAATATTTGTAAGTGCAAAATTATGATAGTCTGTATGTTTCACATTAACACCGTTTTTTTGTAAACAATTATTGAATTTACATTTATTGAGCATAGGCTGCATATGATGATGGGTTGCAAGCTCATACCTTGGATAACTAGAGACAGACCAGGGGGCTGTTTCACTAAACTTTGTATGACTAAAATGTTCGTAAGTGCAAAATTATAATAGTCTGTAAATTTCACAATAACAATGTTTTCTTGTAAACAATTATTATTGGATTGAAATTTATTGAGCATAGCCTATGCTCAATATATGTAAATCCATCAATGGAAATTTCCAGATGATCCTAAATTGGCACTTACGAACATTTTAGTCGTACAAAGTTTAGTGAAACGGGTCCCTGATAAATAGAACACCAAGCGTGTCCTCAACATCAAGTTTATCAGGCTGGGCTTGGAAACGGTAAGACTCTGTATTCCTACATGTTTCCTAGCCTAGCCTGATGACCTTTGTATCAAAAGACAGTAGCCTTGTACAGTCAAACCTTTGAGAACCTCTCTACAACACACTCTCTGTAACAGCCGATATTTTATATCACAAATGACCAATTGTCGCTATATTTAACCTCCCTACAACAGCCACCTCTGTACAACAGCCAGTTTCGTGTCATCCCATGGGTGGCTGTTGTAGAAAGGCTGCATTGTATTCTCTGTATCAAGCCGTTCAAGCTACAACCGACATTAAAGTACAATGCTTTACCCCTATACTGTCAAGCCATTTCCATTTATGACAAACATACCATGTTTGTCATAAAAGGAGATGACTCGAGTCTAGGGGTATTGCAGTAAAATGCTCTATCATTAAACTATCAATCAAGCCGTCCAACACACCATGGAATCCATCAGTCGACTGAACATCTCCATCATTGGTTTATCTGTCGGATTCGCTGCTAGGGCTGCCTTCATCGTTGCCATGGCAGCAGAAAGGTCAGGAGGGTCACATTGTAAAGAGTCAGGTTTGGATTGTGAGGGTCAGCAACTCCAGGTATAGTTGTTGCAGTACCGGTGTCATTGTTTGTATTATCAACTTCATCTTCAGCATTCTCTTGTGTATTATTCACATGTGTATTTACAGCCTGAAATGTATAGGTATGGGTATTATAAACCTGACACTAGAAACATGAATATTTGTTTTTAGTATCAGGTTGCATAGTGTAGTGTGCAAGGCTTCTAAAATTTCACACAAACCTGATTTGGAGCTTGAGCGATGGAGTACATGTTCAGAATACTGTATAAACCGAAGCCCAGGGTGGTCAAATAGTGGCCCATATAACACACTAGTACCGGTAGCTCCAAATCGGGTTTGTTTGGCTAAAGCAATCTCTTGGTTACCGACAGCACTTGGTCAATCAAACTACGATGTCAAGTAGAATTTGGAGAACATGCTCCGCATGTTTTATAAAGTGAAAATGATAGGGTTTAATGTCACTACAACAGCTATGGTCAGATAGAAACGGAGCACTGTTTAAAGTCTCATTTGAAATACTACCAAGTTTTATGTCGCATGTCGCAGCTTAATGACTGTGTCGTCATCGAGGGTCTACATTTCTCCCATTTTTGTCAGCCATTTACCATAATGCAGGGCTCCAGATAAGGAATTAGTAATTGAGTATTGTCACTCCATCATTTCTGAAGCAATTGGGTATTTCAAAAGTTTAATTGTGTAAAATAGAATCAAACTACTGTTTACACATCAGCACAGGCCACACTTATTGAAAACACATCTTGGTATTTCATTAGAATTGTCTCCTTGGAGACAATTCTAATGAAATACCAAGATGTGTTGTCATGGAAAATAAGAAAACTATGCTATATTTGTGGTCTATTTATTGTTTTCTGCAGCATAAATGAACCACAAAATTGTAATTGCTTTTTAATACTCGCTACTTCTGATTTCAATTGGGTTTTTGGCAATTTTAATTGGGTATTTACGCAAATACGCAGCTTATCTGGAGCTCTGCCATTTATTTGGGGAAACACATACAAATATATGGTTTTCCCACAAGTGAGATTGCCAATATTTAGGGTTAGTGTGGCAGTACTGGTTTAATCACAGAAACAATATATTTGGATACAATTTGTTTTGGGAAACCCTATCCCAAAGCAAACTGTGTCCGAATATTTTGGGATATTAAAATAGTTTGACGTCCATTCTGTAAGATTAAGTAGTTGTGTTAAGTAAGTTGTGGTGAAAACTATGTTATTTTATTTTAATAGTGACTAGAGCTAGTGAGCAGGGGCAGGAGCGGCAACAAATAGTTTTCATTAAGTCATTTGGTCTTGAGATTTGGTATGAAAGCCACATGATTGATTGGGGTGAACAGTAAGTTCATATACAGACAAGGTGTAGGAGTATTATAGATTCATGATTGAAATTACAACAAAATATTTCAGCACTGCAAGACGATGTCCTGATCTGTAGCCTATTTCATCAACATTGCAAAGTATACTTTACTAGCAAAGTATACTTTGAGGAAGTAATCATTATTTTTTCCTGAAATGCATTATTTCATATAGAACTAACAAATGCATATATTTCATGATTAAAAGTATGCATTATTATACTGAATTTATTACATTATCACAGCCAAATGGCTGTGATAATGTAATAAATTCAGTATATAAAAATTAATAAATTTATCATAAAATTGAAAATGTCTCCCTCAAAGTATACTTTGCTACTAAAGTATACTTTGCAATGTTGATGAAATAGGCTACTGGTGCCGGACACCGTTACTACACCAGTAGCCAATTTCATCAAAATTGCAAAGTATACTTATCTAGCAAAGTATACCGGTACTTTGAGGGAGCAATCATTTATTTTTCCCGAAATGCATTATGTCATATAGAACTAACGACTGCATATATTTGATGATTAAAAGTATGCAGAATTATTATACTGAATTTATTACATTATCACAGCCAAAATTGGCTGTGATAATGGAATAAATTCAGTATAATAAAAAATTATAAACTTATCAAATTTCTCCCTCAAAGTATACTTTGCTAGATAAGTATACTTTGGCATGTTGATGAAATAGGCTACAGATCACTAAGCCCTACATGTGAACCCAGTAACCCTTTCACCCCTAAGTACAATGTAACTGGTATTGACTCTTCCATACAAACTATTGAATTGAATTATTCCATTAATTAGAAAAGGGGTGTTTTTGTAAAAGTCAGGAGATATCCAAAAACAGTGCAGATCCTGATGAGACGGCTCGTTACGAACCGGGTAATCTGGATCTACGAAGTTTGCAAACATTGAGAAAACAGTCTCTACAGCTGAAAGTGGTAAGATATGAATCGTTCATCATTAACATATGCACACCCTCCCATCCTGCTACACTTCAAATCTGAAGTGAATACACTGTGATAAATGAGAGCCCTAAACCTACTCCTGGCTCTTGTGTATTTGGAGTCATCTCCCTTGCCTTTGACATTTGGCTCCCTTCTATTTCTGTGTCTGGTTCCACGTTCAGCGGACTGATCATGATGGTTCCCGACTGCTGTTCCCCGCCCACATGTAGTTGTATGATCCTGTTGAGTTCGGACAAACTTTCCGCGGCAATCTCCTCCAACACCGTCGTTCCACTGGCTGTCTGTTTAATATCCGTCACTACAAAGTCAGGGTGAATGTACAAAATAATGGGTATAAAATGTTCAGATTTTTTCCTCCGAGAAATATATATTCTTTTCCAATAGATAACAACTACTGGAGCAATTTTGAAGCGACAAAGAGAAAATAGTGATACCCCAGAAAATAAATATAAAGGTGGTGGTGTGTGTGACAATGTGTATCTTTGAAAGACAGGCACATACATTAGTAATGGATTTAATCTATTTATTACTAATCGGTATAGTTCACATATTGAATTATTAATAAATTAATTTCGAGTGAGCGACAGTGTTTTAAACATTGAATATGTGACCTATAACTGTCTTATTGTTAGGCCCGCCCTATCGCCTGAACATGTTTTTTAAATGTAGTGCTGCCCTTAAACGCCGTATTACAATATGATACTATTACGTGATTGGCAGTTTTACACCGAATCGATTGTGCACACAAAGCAACATGGTGCGCATCACAGGAAATGACGTCAACAAGGCGTGACCTTTGATTATAAATATAACTTTGTACTTATATTTAATGATTAATTTAACAGATATAGCCAAAAGTGTCAAAACTAGGGCATGCAATAAAACAGTTTACTGGAGTCAAAAGAAACGAGGCTATACCTTATGAAATAAGTCAACGATAATGGACCTGAGCCCAGAGTGCGACATTAACCCTTTCCCTGATAGAAACGACTTTTCACGCCTCTGCAGAAGATGTCTTTAGAAAACATTGTGGGAAAAGGAGAAATTGCTTGTAGCAAGCAATTTCTCCTTTTCCCACAATGTTTTCTACTCTATCAGATAATTTAACCATCATTTGACCCAGCATTTGATTCTTTTATTCAGATGTTTTCGATTTGGAAGAGTCGAAATATCGCAAAACAGGGAAAGGGTTAACACAGCAAAAACCTAATGGTGGTTTCCATAGTCACCCACCTATAGTGGTCAAAGCTGGTTTATTGGCAAGTGTTAACCCTTAGACCGCTACTGACAACAATTGTCGTCTGCTATTGCTTTTATATCTTGCCTTATTTCTCAATAAAAATATGGTTTGACAGCACTTCAGAATCATTTCCAATGGAAATGATTCTGAAGTGCTGTCAAAGCAAGTTGTAAATATTCTAAAGTGCTGTCAAAGCATGTTTTTGATGATAAAAATGGGAAATAGAAAATAAACAGCAGACGACAAAAAAACATAAGATAGCGGTCTAAGGGTTAATTTTATTTAGTTTCTAACCCTGTGAGCTCTATTTCACCAGTCACAGAACAAAATCAGGCTATTTAACCCTTAAAATGTTGAATTTGTATACAATGTTTATTTGTTAATTTTATTTCTTATCAACAAAAACATAGTTTGGCAGCACTTTTGAATCATTTCCCAATGGAAATGATTCCAAAGTGCTGGCAAACTATGTTTTAATGAGACAATAGAAAGAGAAAATATCAAGAACAGCAGACAACTATCTTCGTTAACCCTGTCACACCTAAATAACTGAAAATGATTTTCGTAGTCCACTTATGAAAATGAGGTGTATTTTTATGTAAAAAAATATGAAAATTACTTGCAAAAAGTACAGATCCTGATGAGATGGCTTGTTAAGAGCCGGCTCATCTGGATCTGCACTGTTTGCAAACGCCACTGTAGAGGGCTGTCATGAAAGAGTTAAAACGGTGATAATTTCGTAAATTTACCTGTCTCCGCTTTAAGTGATGGTTGCTCCTTCACAGCGACTTGACGACCAAGATTGCCGAGGTAATGAATCAACGTCAAGTACTGCGGATCATCTCCAGGCTCCTGATAGAAACAGTCTTTACGATTCTTCACGTCGGACCGGCCGTCTTCGTTAATGGCATAGAAGTATTTCTTTTGCATTGTCGGGTTTTTCCTCGGTAGTCGTGTCGTCCCCTGGTTTTTCCACATGTAGCCGTCTTCACGCCAGTCGTGCCGAGCATCGTCTTCGAGTGGTTTGAACACGTAAACCTCCCCACCTGCGAGTCATGTGACAATCAAGTGTAATCAAGACTAAATTTAAGTGCAAAATACAAATTTAGTAGGTTTTATATAATAAATTTCTCCCTATGTGCTAAAAGTTCCAGGAGTCAAAATGTCCCAAACCAGGGGGGTGGGGATTGTTTATGCTATAAAATGCGCCAGAACGCAGGCAGGAAATGGGATGTAGATATCCAGGGATTCCCCTGGGGAAAATAAAAAAAATCGCCACTTCAAAAAAAAAAAAATCAAAAAAAGGAAGAACCAATAGGATAAACAATTGGCGATAAAAAATTACAATTTTAGAAAATTGTAATTTGTTATGGCCAATTGTTAATTGTTTATTTTTATGGACAATTGGGGAAAATGGGGGGGGGGGGGATCATCCGGGGGTTTGTGAGGGGGGGAGGGGGGGGGGGGGGAGATTACTGGATGCATGGAAAATTTGCTAGGTTTTCTTTGGTGGGTTTTCTATTCCTACCGCACTATCTTTACCTTTAGGGCGGTTTGGCATCACGTTGATGCAGCGTTCATGGCCGATGGTCTTCAAGATTTTCAAAACCTCGTTAACTTTGATGGGCACCTGCTGGGCTGTCATTATTGGCCCAGCTATATTGGACTTGGACTCCGCCATTATGGCCCGAGGATTGCTGATGTTATCGTTTAGGCCACCTGAAAGCACATGTTAAAAGGCCTCAGATATATATGCAGTGTTTAGTAACAGCTAATTAGGTAACTAGAAGTATGTCCATGGGACACAGTTGCCCCACTGGCAGCATATATATCCAGGGCTCCAGATAAGGAATTAGTAATTGAGTATTTTCACTCCATCATTTCTGAAGCAATTGATTATTTCAAAATTATAATTGGGTAAAATAAAACCACACTACTCTTTACACATCAACAGACAGCAATTATTATGCCACCGGGTTTCGAAGAAACGGGGGGCATATAGTGTTTGGACTGTCCGTTCGTCTGTCTGTCTGTCACACTTTTCGGTTAACCAATTTGTCACAGTTTCTCAAATATGCTGCAGGTGGCATCCGCGTTCCGACAGACGCATTTCTTGTTGAATAATTTGTTTCAAAATGAAACATGTCTTGGCATTTCATTAGAATTGCCTCCTTGGAGACAATTCTAATGAAATACCAGGATTTATTTTCATGGAAAATAAGAAAAAATATGCATTTTTTGTGGTCTGTTTATTGTTTTCTGCAGCATTGTAAAGGTACCACAAAATTGTTATTGCTTTTTGATACTCGCTACTTCTGATTTCAATTGACGTTTTGGCATTTTAATTGGGTACTAAATTTAGCAAATAGGCAGCTTATCTGGAGCTCTGTATATCAATAAAAGCTGTAGGACTAGAGTCATAAGCACAGGTGACATGATTATATGAATGTTGTAACCCATACAGTATTGTACACCAAGGTGGCGATAAGTAATGCTAAGTTTTAGCAGATTCAATGTTATTTCACAGAGTGGCCGAGGAATGGAGTTAAATGCACAAAGTGGTCCAGATGACCGAGTGATTTAAGTGGAAAAAGTAGGTGAACTAAATTTGCGAGGGCATAAAAAAAACTTTCAATTGTGGATTTGGATCATCTTTGTGAAGCCACTTGTTCCTGGGAGATGCTTGAAAAAATTGAGGCTTGTCAAAACTATCTACTGTCTGTTTCACGAAAGCTGCCCAAATTTTATGGCCATATAAACAATGCAAAAATAATTATTTTTTTCGATAATATTAAATTAATGCAAAATTTAAGAATGAGCCTTCTTTTTATTTCGTGAAATTCGGTCAAATATTGATTTTATTACAAAAAATTAATTTGTCTATGGGAATTTAACATGGTGGAAAAGGAGGTGCAGAAGTGTGGGAGGATTGAAAAAAAAAATTTGGGGAAATTGACTCCGAAACCTAGCTAGGTAGCTTGGAAATGATCTAAGAAAACAAAAGTTAAATTTTGAAAATCGGTCCAGTATTTCTGAAATTCAAAAAGTCCCCCCCATGTTAAATCCCCATAGACATGTCTGGGGATTTAACATGGGGAAATTGTTTTTTCGCAATAAAATCAATATTTTACCAAATTTCACGAAATAAAAAGAAGACTCATTCTTAAATTTTCCTTTAATTTAATATTATCAAAAAAAAATTGTTTTTGAATTGTTTATATAGCCGTAACATTTGGGCAGCTTTAGTGAAAAAGACAGTAGAAAAGCAAGTAAGCAGGAGCTCACTGATACCCCCCCCCCCCCCCCCCGGCTGCCACCTGGTCCGATTAACAAATATTTTCTATGTCATTCGGCCTTGGGCATGAAAGTCGCATGTGTGGGCTACAGAATGAAAATATGGATGATGATAAAGAAGTATATAAAGTTTCAAGTGAATCCAATTTACGGTTGCAGAGATAATGGGTACCAGAAAACTTTAATGCAACTCTTAAGCAGGGTTGGCAATTTCCCGGGAAATAAGAGTATTTCCCAGGATGGCGGGAAATACCGGGAAATATGAATCTTGGTGGTCTTTTTCATTCCAAAATGTCAAGATGAGTCTCTATATTCCCCGATATCTACTATGGTTTATATCTGTGTAGACTGATAAGCCTACAGGTAAAACATTCTGCAATAAAAAAAGAAATAATAAGTTTATTTAGAGAAAAAAAACATCATTATTTTCTAGACAATTTTCTTCCCTATTTACAAGTCTATGTTAAGTATTTGCCAACTGTCTATTTTATTGTATATGAGAACACCCCTCATTACTATAGTAACCTGCCACTAATAAAAGCTGCTTTTGGAATTTTGAGAAAATCCCTGTTGATAACGGATAATCCATGTACAGTGTAAGTGTAATTGTTTTACAACTTGACATGACCATATACAGACCACCTGGGTTCTTATTATACAGTATGACACAAAAGGTGTGAGAGAAGGCTGAATTAACAGCCTGTTGTCATAGTCTGATGGTTTATTAAAGTATATTAAAGTCTCATCAATGTACATGCAAATAAGTAGGCTTTTGGCTAATTTTAACGATTTTAGGTACTGTATCTCATACGTACCATCGTGGCCCAGTCTTCATGTTAAATAAATGTCATAATAATAATGTAAATAAGTAATACAAATGCAAAGCATAAAACAACAGTACTTGTCAGTCATATAAGACTTGTAAGAGACTGTGTATGCACATCTTGCATGCTAAGATCATTTATTATCATTTCTTGATACCGAATACATGTATTAGTGTGGAAGAAGGTTGACAATTAACAGCCTGTTGTCTAAAACATAGTCTGATCATGATGACGTTATCCTTGTGAATTTTATCTAGCAGACACTCGGATGCTCCTAAAAAATGAAGAAGTAATTTACAAAAAAATAATACAACCAAAATATAAATGTCATGGTTGCCAAATATTCCACCTGATGAGTACCCCTAGTTGGGAATGAAACAGATCTATACATTGTAATTAACCCCTATATCTAATTATTAAGTTGTTGATTGTTTAATTAACTATTACTGAGCTTAAAACTTAATTTAAATAACTTTAATTATCAAATAATAACATCAAAATTCATATTTCCCGGTATTTCCCGGTATTTCCCACTTTGGGGAGTATTTCCCGGGACGGGAAATACCGGTATTCCCGGCCCCGGTATTTCCCGGCCAACCCTGCTCTTAAGAACGTACTGACGGACATACACAAAACAGATTATCGGACAAAAATGGCAGTGTTTTTATGATATTTTTCTTAAATAGCAGCTACGGGCATAAAATTTTCACAGAACAATCCTCAGTTCTTGCTTTCTCAGCACATGTAAATTATTTAGCAAAATGTGCCATCTTTCTCACTTAAAATTGGGTCTGATGATTCGTAAGATTACTCCAAAATTAACATTGACAATCAGTTATCCGGACAAACATATGATAGTCTTGTACATATGTAACTTCTATTCTCACATTGAAATCATAAGTGTATCGCCTGTAAACCATTGTAAACAGCATTGTGTAGTTCTGCAGAAAAATCAGGCACCCTTCACTTCTTGGAAAACACCATATTTTTAGAATTTATTGTATTTATAGAACAACTCGGCAATGACGTAATGGGCGCACTCGATTGTGACCCCCATGCGACTTTTGACGTTGTAAACAACTTGTGGACAGAGTTGGGGAATGTTTTCAGCAAATTTTACTAAAATGTTTACCATGGTGATATATTCTTCACACTGGTATGGAAACAGCAAGCAGCTGTGGGACTTATATGTATTTTTTTGCAATATTGGATCAATAGAATGTGCATAATTCATTTGTCCGATAAACTGATTGTCCGGATAACTGCTATGACCCCTGTACACTTGAACATGGGTTGTAGCTCCTGGTCAAATAACACAACCCTGTAGTACGTGTAGCCTGATAACGATCTATATTATATGTTATCTAGAAGCATGTTGGTTGTTTCATTGACGGAATAGTGAACTGCGCAGATCATGATCAGACTGAGGATGCACAAGCTGATCTGGCTCTACATTGGTTGCACAACCCATAAGCCCCATTAACCTAATAATTCGTTTTGAAAACACCCATAAGCCCCACTTCTCCTGTCACTGCCACAAATGAACATTCTATACAGTGTAAACACTCATTTGACTGTAGCGATTATAGCAACGCAATAAAAATATTATTTTTAGTTGTAAAATAGATACATTAATTGTCAATCCATTCACTCCAAACCCGCACTAAAACTCCAGTCGGTGTTTTACATTTTACCACTGCCGACTGCTGGATCATGGTAGGCAAAATGACATCACCAACACTTCGCCATCTTGAAAATAACGGAACGGACTACAAAGATTTTTCTCGTAAATTTGAGAGTCAATTGCTTACTATTTGAGGAACTATCACATGAGCACGACGCATGAATAATTGAAAGCATCTATGCAATATTAAATAGAACAATAATAGAGATATTCACCACGATTATTGTCTTTTGTTTACATCACTCGATAACGACAAAACTGCGATTCGACCAAATGTTTGTGGTACGATATTTTAACCCCACCCATAAGCACGAACGACAGAACTAAAACTGAAATTGCGTAAAAGTTAATATTAAAACATAACTAAACTAATACCATTACACTATAGTTGGGTATTTATGATTAATAAACGGCTAAAACCTGTACCAAATTCCCCCGTTTTCGTCGCAAATCCAACTTCAAGCGTGGCCTACTTGCCGATTGAAAAGTGTCTATGTAGACGGTCAGCTGCAGACGCTTCATGTAGTTGACACGGCTATTGACCATATCCAGTGACGTAGCCAGGTGGGGGGGGGGGGTGGCTGTTGAAAACGCATCCCCTAAAATATGATCAGGTATTTTACTTCAACAAAATCTTATGAGGCAGATAACTACAATATATATGTGGAAAATATAGCTTTAAAATCATTCTAGTCGAGGAAATGTAGAAAAAAACATTTCGGGGAAAGAATTTTAATTGTATCGATCATAGATGTGCGCATAGCTGGATGAACGTACGCTATTTTTGACAATATATGTAGATGATCTTTGGATGATTCACACTCGCACAAAAAAAATGATAGTGCAAATTCGAAATCTGGAAATGTTAAAGGTACATGCCCACTTAGTAGACACACAATTTAATGTTCTTTATAGGAATTAAATAAGTGTATAATTGTGTCACTATTCCACTAGTTCTAAAAATTACATGTGCCCGCTATACAGATATAATCATTTAGTAATATATATTTGACTGATAGTGACGCACGGTGGTATCGGGCTATTTTCATAAGCAAATGAGGCATGATATTTTTTTTAATTATTTATACTTTTTATTTTTTTTTCTTTTTTTTTTGGCTTATATTTAACGGCGGCACTGACTCTAGGACCTTGCATGCCGTCTCCCAAGAGAATGGGAGAATGAACGGAGGTAGAGTCTTTTTGAGAGAAGCCGGTAATTCGTATTTACAGAGCAACTACGAATTATCGGTACCCATTTACAGCTGGGTGAACTGGAGCAGTGTGGATAAAGTGTCTTGCTCAAGGACACAACGCACGCCGCTAGTCAGGCTCGAACCCACGACCCTTGGATCAGTAGTCCGACACACTAACCATTACGCCACGGCGCTCCACCAATGCGTCACCTGAAAAAAATAATATTTTCGACAGATAGTAATGTCCGTTAACATTTTAAGGAAACGCAATATATTTATGCTGGAGGCTCAGTCATGCCACCCCATAATACAACAATCATCAGGAATATCATGGTCTGTAATATGTCTCTGGTAATATATTATATATACGTTACTGAGAACAAGGTTTCATTTAGGAACAGTGAGATAGAAAGTCTATGTTTACATATACTTATATCCGTTTGTTTATGTATAGCATCGTGCATTACATAATCCGGAGATGGTAAAACATCTGATCGAATGTTGATGTTGAAAAATATGTTGCAGTGAAATCAACATGGGAATAAGGCGCAATATAGGCCTACTATTCTACCAAACACATAGCATGCATCTCTTGTCTATAAAAAAAACGGTGTCATTGAATTTTAAAACATCTGCATGATTAACATCAGCGATGCTGATTGCATTTGATACAAGTAAATATATGAGTATAGATTGACATCTCGACATATATTGATATATATATATAGAAATGGTAACGTATCTTTTTAAAATATATTATTCAATTAAACGTGATCGAGAAGAATACCAACCAAACACTACCCACTTGCATATCTACCTAAATGAGCATGGGCATGTCTTCATATGTAATTTAGAGTTATGTACAAAAAACAGCTATTGTAACGGGGATCGAGCTATCTTGTTAGCTCACCTGAGCGAAGCTCATGTGAGCTATTGTTATGCAATGTGTCCGTCGTCGTCCGTCCGTGAATATTTACAAACGTCTTCACCTCGGTAACCATTGGGCCAATAGTCACCAAACTTCATGGTCATGGTCCTTAGGTAGGGGGATTACAAAATTATTAAAATGACGTTATTACGTAATCCAAGATGGCCGCCGTCTAAAAATAGCACAAATTCTTCAAAAATCCTCTTCTCAAGAACCGGCAACCGGATTTCGACAAAACTTGGTAGGAATGATCGATGTACAATGATCTTTCAAAGTTGTTAAAATGGTGACCCCGGGGTAAAAAATGGGCGTGGCCCGTGGGGTCAAATTTTATTTTTGACCAAATATGGTCATGTCATATATCAAATCGAAGGTATCAACGAGGCGATCACTCGCTGGGTGAAGCTTTTTCAGATTTGTTAAAATGGAGGTCATCGCTAATCCAAGATGGCCGCCGTCTAAAAATAGCATAAATTCTTAAAAAATATTCTTCTCATGAACCGCCAGCCGGATTTCAACGAAACTTGGTAGGAATGATCGATGTACAATGCTCTTTCAAACTTGTTAAAATGGTGACCGCGGGGTCAAAAATGGGCGTGGCCCGTGGGGTCAAATTTGGGTCAATTTTTATTTTTGACCGAATATGGTAATGTCTATATCAAATCGAAGGTATCAAAGAGACGATCACTCTGGTACATTTTTTGTCGAAATTGGATGGTCTTGTCATCCAAGATGGCCACCGAAAGGTCAAAAGGTTCTTTTATTAGAGATTTCAAAATTCTTCTTCAGACGAACCGCCTATGGTGGCCAAACTTCACAGTTATGGTCCATGAGTGAAGCCTTTTCAGATTTGTTAAAACGGAGGTGGTCGCTAATCCAAGATGGCCGCCGTCTAAAAATAGCACAAATTCTTAAAAAATCTTCTTCTCATGAACCGCCAGCCGGATTTCGACGAAACTTGGTAGGAATGATCGACGTAGAATGCTCTTTCAAAGGTGTTAAAATGGTGACCCCGGGGTCAAACATGGGCGTGGCGTGTGGGGTCAAATTTTATTTTTGACCAAATATGCTCATGTCATATATCAAATTGAAGGTATCGATGAGGCGATTGCTCTGGTGCAATATTTGTCGGAATCGGATGATTATGTCATCCATGGTGACCTCCAAAAGGTTCATTTATTCGAGATTTTGAACGTCTTTTTCTCAGGAACCACATGTCCGATGCTGGCCAAACTTCTAAAAATAGCACAATTTTTGTCAAACACATATGAACTCAATGTCACATTCTCCTCTGGTGTTCACGGATTCAGGTGAGCGAATTAGGGCCATCATTGCCCTCTTGTTTTTGTTCTCGTACACACGTGTCGATACACTCAATGTTTCCTGAGTAATGTTAACCATTTTTCATGGTAGAGCTGCTCCTTCACCACATTGAAAACGCAACCAGTATTTACATAGAATAATATATGGCAAAATGCCACCATAGAAAAAACACCAGTTCCTGGGGGAAAATCTAGCATTGCCATGAGATATGTTGTACTTATAATATTGCGTCAATACGACTTACTAACTGCAGAGCAATACGATATTTTAATTAATGTAGTAAATCGTCATACTATTAAAGGTACATGCCCACTCAGTAGACAGAAACTGTTCTTTATAGGAATTAAATAGATTATACGTGTATAATTGTGTCACTATTCCACCAGTTCTAAGAATTACGAGTGCCCGCTATACAGATATAATCATTTAGTAATATTTATTTTACTGATAGTGACGCGCGGTGGTATCACATGCCCGTAGCCAGACCTGTTTGAGGGGGGGGGGGGTGTCGTTTCGAAGGCCGAAGGGGCCTGAGATATCTAGGGGGTCTAAAAAAGTTGGGCATCGAGGCTAAACAAGTGGACCTTGAGGCTGGGCGGGGGGGAGGGGGTCGTCCGACCGCTCCGACACCCCCCCCCCCCCTGGCTACGGGCCTGTATCAGGCTATTTTCATATGTAAATGAGGCATGATATGTTTTAATTATGTATACTAATTAAATGCGTCACCTGAAAAAAATAATATTTTAGACAGATTATAAATTATGATCATTGCATATCAATACAGGACATTAATAGTAAAGTCCATTAACATTTTAAGGAAACACGATTATCGCCCCTGATATTAGTGTGCAAATTTACGTCTGATATAAACTGTATAATAATTCCAATCAATGCGTAGGGTAATGGTAAATGAATGTTTATTTTGCCAGAGATGATATCTCTGAAAAAAGAACATTTTCTGCCTATATATAGTGAGTGGGTATATGTACAGAATACAAATGTAGATATTTCGTGTTCATGAGTCATATATATGTACTGGTCCTGATCAAATTCATGATTATAATTATAAGGTTCGACAATGTCCAGCCGTGTGTAAACGTTTGCCGTGGCACGAGTGTACTGTTTGAACCCCAATGCCGTAGGCCCCGAGCCCAAACAGTTCCCGATGGACACGGCAGACGTTAACCCATGGCTGGACATGATCGAACGTTATTGTTACATTTCCGTCAGAAATATCATGCAATTAGAGCATATATGCAGTACTTTCGGTACTTTGATAATCTGCTCCATTCAAACAGCTGATTATCACATACACATTCCGTGGCCGCAGTACACGTAGCGTGATGCAGCCGCATCGATTAAAACAAATCAGAAATACCGTTGTGAACTTAATATTGTCTGGTGATCGACGTAATGGCGCGTTCTAGTAACGTCATGAGACACATGCATTACGTAGGTGTTGGCTTTGCCCCGAAATGAGCATTGACTACACAGAGCTGCAGATAAGGTGCGTATTTGCATAAATTCCCAATTAAAATTGCCAAAACAAATAATTGAAATCAGAAGTAGTGAGTATCAAAAAGCAATGCAAAATGTGTGGTATATTTATTATGCTACAGAAAACAATAAACAGACCACAAATATAGCATATTTTCTTATTTTTCCATGAAAACACATCTTGGTATTTCATTAGAATTGTCTCCACTAAGACGTACTGCACTTGTTTTTATCATATTTTAACATTTTAACCAAGTGAACATCAGCAAAACTTTCTCTTGTGACGTGCTACCTCTGCGCACGCGCATACCACATCAAACCGGGCAAAATCTTCAATCAGTTGAAGGAGGCCTGTATGCGGCAGAAGCAGAAGCAGAAGAGACAATTCTAATGAAATGATCAAGACATGTTTCATTTAGAAGAAAATTATTCAATAATTGCTGTCTGTTGATGTGTAAACAGTAGTGTGATTCATTTTACCAAATTACAACTTTGAAATACCCAATTGCTTCAGAAATGATGGAGTAACACTACTCAATTACTAATTTCTTATCTGGGGCACTGGTCTACAGCCACGGTCAAATAGACAAATAGTCAATGGCGTCTGGTCGCCGAAATGTATTGGATATATCCAAGTTTATGCTCTTTGGAGGCTGAAGTCATGTGATAAACATAATCTCAAATTCATTTCCCTATAGCATGTACTATAGGAATGAATAGCCTTTTTGTGGAATTTATCGGGGTATAAACTTGGAAAAGTCGCGGGAATACTGGACGAAGGCCGGAAGGCCTCGTCCAGTATTCCCGCGACTTTTCCAAGTTTATATCCTCGATAAATTCCACAAAAAAGCCATTCATTCCTTATAATTCCAGCATTTGAAATAAATTCATCAAGAAAATGTGTTTATTTTCCGTTTTCTTAAGAATTATTTTAACTGCGCCTGACGGTTGCGGAAAGTAGTTCGGCATGGAGTTTACTGGGATATAAATTCTGGACAGAGACTTGCTACGGACCAATCAAATGTTAGGGAATTGTGTAAATACTTTTGTGCTGGAATTATTGTAGTATGAGATTTATGAAACACGTTGGCAATTGTATTCACCTCGATCGCCTCTCATAAATTATGCGCGACTCGTTTCATAAATCTCATATCAAATGGAAATTCGTTTGAAATTTCAAATACAATCGTCCAATACATCATGTCCAGTCCAGTGGCGGACCAGGGGCCGTTTTGACTTGCTTCCATGTAGAATTTATGTTATCTGTTCATGTTGTACAGTTATTCCCCTTAGCAAGAATTTACGCCATTTGTTTTCGTACGGTACGATCATGTTGTTGTGATTTTTGGTGACTAGTTCCATTGCTGCAAGATAAAATGGTAATAAGCACTGTACAATAGGCAGCCATATTAAGTGTAATCAAATCATTGGGCCTAATTCGTGCCGAGCTAGATCTGCCTGGCTAGATGGAATGTTAAACAGAACGCGCCATTATCCAGATTTCAGTTTTGTAAACCGGAAGTGAGAATATATCGGCAATTAATATATAATTGTATGATGGCAATCCATTAACATCAACGTAATTACGTTCTCTGCGAGCATAATTACGTTTTATGTTAAAAGATGGCTATCCCATGTGTACATCGAGTAGAATATTTTATTGACCCCACCCCGAAATGGTATGGAGATGTATGAAACATTGAATGTTCATTCCATACGACACCCATGTGGCCTTCATGTCCCAAGGTCAAGGTCAAATTACTTAGAAATTTGCGTCTGTAAGATTTGCATTGAACTTTTTCGGTACCCATTATCTCTGCAAGGTAAGTCGGAATGACTTTTTTTTTTTTTTTTTTTCCTACTGAATTGCCTGTAGACGATCCTTTTATTATTTTATAACAAGCAACAAACATGTGAAACATACATTTTGTAAGTCGATAAGTAAGTTGTCCATTAATATCAATGTTAGCGATAAGCAGTGTGCACGATTCCGACCAGTACGTACATACATATACATGCTGGTCAGATAATACTCTGATTGTCTAACAGTCGGTAGTAGTTTGATTTGTATTACATATTTGCATGTAGTGTGAGCTATATGATCAGACTGCACAGATGTGCAGGCTGATCAGAGCCTATTCTGGTTATGTTTTCATATCTACAGTCGGTGTATTCGATCATATTATGATGCTCTCTTGATATTCGATGATCAACTTAATTCTGCATCATGAAAGACAGTAATTGTGGACATTGATCAGAACACACGGACGTGTAGTCTGGTCGTAGTCTACTCTGTTTCTTACGTTTTTTTTTTTTAATTGATATCAGGCGTGGTGTTTGCTCTGTATAACAAACAGTGTATAATAAACGTTTGCATGTATATATTGTTGTTCATGATATTTGTTCAACCTTTTGAATGCGGGAGACGAACATTGTCGTCTGCTATTGTTTCATATTTCTCAACAGCACAAAAAACATGGCCCAGCAGGACCCCAGAATCGTTTCCAGTGGAGATGATTCTCAATTGCAAAATCATGTTCTATTAAGGAAAAAATGGAAATTAAAATAAAACAGCCGACGAAAAATAATTCAGCGCTGTAATGGTAATATTTACCTAAACAATACATGCCACGAATATAGCGGTATTTATTGATTACTCGCAGATACATCAAGCAATGTAGACGCATATCAGAGTGTGCGTGATGCACATGCTGGTCAGCGCCCACCTTGATTGTTTACATGTTCAATTGTACATAAGTATTCCGGTAAACACTTAATAAAGTATATCATACTACATCACGACTTTCAAGTGTTTCAAAAAATTATTGAAAACAGAAGAATGCTTCTGACGGTTTTCAAGAACTTTTGAGACAATCAACAAGACGTAGTATAATAGCTTTAACATATTCGATTTACGAGTTCTTGCTTCAGTAATAAAGTGTGTTTTGTATATGCAATACGAAATGCAAATAGATAGTAAAATATTAATATATTCATATTCCTTAAGCTGAATTTTGTATCCTAGGATAAGAAACTCAAGCGAACGGATTGATTTGTCAATTCCACATTTTCGGAATATGTTGGATATATTTGTCCAAAATTCATTCAGATACCTACATGTAATGAAAAAATGATCATACGTGTCTTTTTCATTACAATGTTTACAATTAGGGCTATTTGAGATTTTCCAGGTAAACAGGTTTTCATTCGTTGCTAGAATTCTATGTAATGCTTTGTATTTAAATTGTTTAACGCGTTTATCAATTACTACTTTGTTTAGGACATAATAAAAAGATCCCCATGAAATGTTTTGCTGAAATTGTTGTTCCCAGTATTTATGGATATATGGTATTTCTATTTTTTTCTTCAGTAGTATATAATATAGTTCTTTGTGATGTTTTCGAATGGTTTATTATTTATGTAAACCGTAGTCAAGCTAGTTTTAACTTTTGTCTGAATGGACTCTGTGGTTGTCAAAGTAATCTTCCAGGCTCTTGGTAGTGACTCTTTAATAGTGTTAATTTCCGAGATCCAGTTTTGCTTATTTTTCAAGCGGGAAAGAATACGAGTGGTATCAATTTGTCCTGACTTAGAAATTATATCGTTAATGAAAATCAAATCTGCGTCTATCCAGCATTTGAAAATTCAGCATTTACCGTTATGTTTTATATATTTGTTACCCCAAATGATTTGTTTACGGATATCATAAAAATGTTTTGGGCTTTCTTTATTCAACGCAATACAAAAATCCGCCCAAATTCCAATAAGATCTTTGTAGAATGCAGGAATACTGAGGTGTACATTAGGTAACGATTTGATGGAGTCCAGGTTCATGTTGAATATAAGAAAATTATTACCATATTGATTAAGAAAGAATGCAGGTATCAATTTCCAATTGGCGTTATCAATGATTTTCAGTGATTTAATCCACTTTAATTTCATATTATTCGCATATGTTTCGATATCAATCATTTCTAAACCTCCGTTTAATTTTTTTCCAATGATGATTGAGCGTCTAATTTTATCATTTTTACCATTCCATAAGAATCTGTAAACTATGGAACTTATTTTGTTAATTATGGATTTCGGTGTAACTATGGTTTGCATTAGGTATGTCAGTTTATATAAAAGAAGAGATTTTATTACCAATATTTTGCCATAAAATGTTAATTTTCTTTTATTCCATGAATCTGTTATTTTTTCGCATTGGCTTATTTTGTCAGTCCAGTTGAGATTTTCCCATTCTTCTTTAACATTTCCGAAGTACACACCTAGTGCTTTCACAGAAGTGTTTGTGAATTCTATATTTAAAACTGTTTTACATGCTTTATGTTTTTATTTTCCTACCCAGAGACCTACTGTTTTACTTTTATTTAGTTTTAGCCCTGAGAATGTGCCAAATTCTTCAATTGTTTTCATTGCATTTTCTACATCTGCTTCGTTCGTTAAGAAAAGTGAAGTGTCATCAGCTAGTTGAGTAATTTTTATTTGTTTTTTCGTAGTGTCCGTTTTTACAGATATACCGTTTATTTCGTTGTTTGTTCTAACCTTGATACCTAGAATTTCAACAACAATTATAAATAAAAGTGCAGACAGAGGACACCCTTGTCTGACTCCACGAGATATACTAAATATACTAAATAGCTGTGATTTACAGCCATTGTTTATAACACATGCTGATATATTTTGGTATAAATTAAACGTTAACCCATCTTATAAATGTTGTTTTAAATCCAAATTTCCTAAGTACTTCAAACATGAAATCCCATTCTACTGTATCGAATGCCTTTCTAAAATCTACAAAAAGTATAGCTGCATCCAAATCAAGAATGTCAGTATAATCAATTATATCTTGAATTTGTCTTATATTATTTCCAATATATCTATTTTTAATATACCACTGTTGGTCTAAACTAATGATGTTCGGTAATATTTTTTGTAAACGTTTTGCTAGGACTTTTGCAGCTGTTTTATAATCTACATTTAGGAGAGATATTGGCCTCCAGTTTTCGATATTTTCTGGATTGCCTTTCTTGAATTTGTTTTTGTGTGTGAGATAATTCCCCCTTTTCAAACCCTTCATTTAACGATGATGTGACTATAAACCCTATCTTATTCCAAAATGTTAAATAAAATTCGACTGGTAACCCATCGAGTCCCGGGCTCTTGTTAAGTTTCGTATCATTAATTGCACATTTACACTCTTCGATTGTCATTGGCCCTTCACAAAGATTCGCTGATCCATCATCTAATGTGCTATCTAATTCGATTGATTCAATATAAGAATGTGTATCAGTATCGGTATTATTTGAAGTGTACAGCATTTTATAGAAGTTTACTTCTCTCAAAATTCAAAATAGCTTTCGGTGGAATGTATTCGTTTATTATTAACCGTCAATGAAGTAATTACTTTTTTATTTTGCCTTGATTTCTCTAGACTATGAAAGTATTTTTGAGTTATGTTCTCCTTCTTCTAGGAATTGAACCCTAGAACGTATTTGTGCTCCAAATGTTTTTAAATTATATATTTCTTTGATTTCTTTTTCTACTACATGTATGTTGGTTTGCTGTTTTATTGTTTCATTATTATCGGAATCCGGGGTTGAATATAAAGTCTGCAGTTTATTTTCCAGTTCTTGCAGTCGGTTGCTACGTTCTCTTGATTTCATTTTTGAGAAATGTATAGATTGTTCTCTAATTTCGTACTTGCACATTTCCCGTTTTGCTTGGTAACTAGTAATATTCAAAGGAATAATTGAATCAATAGCGTTATTTATAGTTTGAGTGTATGTGCTATTGTGCTATCCGTTAAATGAGATACATTTAATTTCAAGAACCCCCGTCCCCTTTTATTGGGTATCTTAAGTTTCAGCGAAATCGCCATATGATCTGTACTTTGAATGAGAGTATTACATTTTTATCTATTAACCAAAAATCTATTCTACTTTTTTCTGCACTATTTTTCCTACGCCAAGTAAATTGACACTTATTACTGTGAAACTGTTTCCAAACGTCAGTGAGATTGTGAAATTTAATAAACTTCCTTAGATTCTCAACAGGCATTTTTATTTTCCTCGATGTCGAGGTTTTATCCCATCAACACAGTGCGTATGTGCCGTGAAACACGGTGCCGTGAAACAATTTTGATATCCAGTCAATACAATTTTTGCATTTTACAGCCATTTGTAGGTGTTGACGGGATAAATAGAATAGTAGGTTAGTGCCGTGAATGGGAAAAAATATCTGGCGCGGCACGGAAACGGGATGTGCTCGGCAGAGCCTCGCCCATCCCGTTTCCTGAGCCTTGCCAGATATGTTTTCCCATTGACGGCACTAACCTACTATTCTCTATCTATTTTCCTTATTTCTGAACCAAAGTATATGTTGTGACCACTCATTTGAACCGTCTCGGCGAGACGGTTCAAATGAGTGGTCACAACATATACTTATGATGAGAAATAAAAAAAGAAATTATTGAGCCTTGCCGGATATGTTTTCCCATTGACGGCACTAACCTACTATTCTCTATTTATACACCCTATCTGTGTTATTGAGCGTATCATTAAAATAACTGCCTACTATTTTAACACCTTGTGTATGTAATATACCATTTATATTTGGTCAAACTCTGTATTATTAAAGGTTACAGATGGGATCTATGTATTATCACAAACAAATATACTGACCAATTTGGTCATGAGTGGGTAATTGAACCCAACAACCCAAAATTTATTTTATTTCTGATAATTTTGGTGGGTAGGTAGCGGGATCAAACAACAATTGAAATATTATGTTTGGCCTTGCGAGTTTAAAAACTACCATAGGGCATGAAAACCTGTGGAAACCTGTGGTCCAGTCCCTTTGGACGTTAAACTCCATTAATTTCATTTCTATATCCCTGGAAGGATTACTGTAATATTTCAGAAAAAAACGACCCATACAGTGGGGTCAGTGTGTAAGTGCACACACGAACGAACACGACAGGTTGGTTCGCTACCCACCCAAAGTATATGTTGTTACCACTCAGTTAAACCGTCTTGCCGAGACGGTTCAACTGAGTGGTAACAACATACACTTTTGATGCGAAATGAGAGAAAAATGCAGAAAAATATTTACATTTTTTTTATACATGAATTACAGTGGGGTCAGCATGTAAGTGCACACACGAACGAACACGACAGGTTGGAACGAACATGTCGTGTTCGTTCGTGTGTGCACTTACACGCTGACCCCCTGTACTTGTGTACAAATGCCACAACTTCTATATCCCTTAAAGCATTATCATGATTATTGTAATATTTAAGTATATCATACATGTACTTGTGCACAACTGCCAGCCATCCGTGCTGCCCTTAATATGACCTTAACCTTCGACGATGTTAACTGTCTTGTTGCCATTTCAGATCGAATTGTGTGACCTGCGATGGCTCGTCCGTACCTGATGATGGAATTTGACAGAATAAATTTATACTTGAACTTTACGGATCACTTTGTCGGTTAATCTGTTTAACATTTGACATTGAAATACCACACGTTCCAGTACAGTTAAGTTAAAGGTACATATTTAAGTGTAACTGAATGCCATAAATTCTGGTAACATGGATGTGACGGATTCGTTTCATGACGCAACCGATGGTGCCACCTCAGTAATTCGCTCGTGCACATATAACGATGCTCAGACCGTTTCTGAATTCCAAATACAAAAACATGACCATGTACATGTATCGGCGGCTGATGACAATACTTCCAACTATGAAGAACTTGATTTCGGACCTCGCGTGTCGATGGGCATACTGCAAGAAAGCGATCTTGTGCAACCAGAGTATGCCAGCGAATATCAGGATATGTCTGATATTCCCAACGATGTCGTTGTTATTGAGGATTCCGATACCGACACCGACCTTGGTATCACTGACAGTTCTGATGATGACATTGAACCTTTGTATTTGGCAGGATCGCCAGCTGAAAGCTACAACAATGAAATTATGGATGTCTCCGTGGACAATGTTAATGTTGCTAATGTTGATTGTGCAACGCAATCTTCATCTATACTTGTAACAATGACAAATACAGTTCCTAACAGTGTTGGACAAAATACGACTGTCAAAATTCAAGATGCCATTGATTGTTCATTTTCTGACGTCGGCATAGTTAAGTGCGAGCCAACTTCTTCTACCATGAATTATGAAACTATCATGCACCTGAGTGATATTTGCTACGACACTGACCTTACCAGAGTGCAAACCGTTATCTGTAAACAGGAACCAACCAAGATCATCCATGAAACGGATAATCCCTGTGATATGGACTCAAATATCAACATGATTAAAAGTGAACCTTATGAGGCTATGGTCGACACAACAGAGACAGAGAAATGTGGCAACTTTATGGAAACTAGTGATGATTCCATGACAAATGCTTTTGCGTCTAGCGGAGCGTCTTCAACGTTTGTGGTAAACGAGACGTTCGAAGTTGAATATGAGTCTATGGTTGATAGATTAGACACCATAGAACAGCTTGATGATGATAATATCACCGTTAATGGCAAAGCTACTGTGTTCGAAAAACACGTCCCTGAAATTGCCAATATCGGACATAGTCTAGAACCCGTCATGAAATCCGATTCCACCGATGACCCAATTATGGCAACACCCATGGTGACAAGCAATAACGAGACCTCAGATCGAACTACAAAATATCAAGACGTCGTCGCGTTGTTAAGAAACCCTGCTGATGTTAAATTTACAGCAGTGGAATTGTGTTTTTATTTTCTGGATTTGTTTTCTTCGAATGAAAAGGTATTGGTTGGAATGTTTGTTAAACAAACAATAGGCAACAAAACTTCAAATAAACAGGACAGCTATGAATATATTTGCTCAAATAAACATAATGGGATCTCCTGCAATCGGATTTTCACATCTTGCAACTGTTTTCTGAACCATTGCTTTTGTAAATACTCTAGAGGGTTTTATGCATGTCCAGTTTGTGAAATGAAAATTCGCAATTGTGAAGAGCTAGATATTCATTTAAAAGGACACAACATATGGCTACACACATGTGCTAGGTGTAATTATGGATTCGCAGATAAGGATTCGTTACAAGCACATGAATTGCACTGTTCCAGTACCAAACGTTCGGGACCTAGTCAATATTCACGATATGTCTGTGAGCTGTGCAATGAGTTGCACAAGTTACCAAAGGATCTGTACGCATCGGCCAATCTGGATGAAGCGATCCTTCCGCATTTGTTGCATGTCACGAAGGATGACTGTTATGAAATTGAACAGTTATACTGCCTGCTAGGTATAAATTCTTGCGACTCAGATTATTGCCAAACAGATGAGCGACAATGTTTACCAGGCGAAGAGTCTGAAGATTCCGTGGACAATGATGAGGATGTTGATGTCGAAGCATATGTCGATGTTGATGTCGAAGCATATGTCGATGTTGAAGAGGAAACAAGTTTATTTGAAGAAAACCTGAGGGGCAACACACACACAAGAATACAAACAAATAGCAAAAGTCGGAAAACTATTTCCTCATCAGGTGTTGCATCTACGACAGACGCCAATGCACCGAACAGAGAAGCATATGTAATGTACATACAGACTGGCGTGGTAGACAACAAGTATATGTGCTCAGAATGCAAAAAATTATTTGAATTGTTCAATTGCTGCAAGAATCATATTGCTGAATGCCACAGGAACAGAGGCTACTCGTGTATTGTGTGTGGATTCAAGGTCGACAGTTTTACTGACTTGGCTAGTCACTTGGTGTATCACGATATTTGGGTTTACACTTGCCGTTTCTGTAAATACGGGTTCTCTACTGTAAATGAACTTTCAAAGCATGAATCCATATGTTACTCCACGCCAAAAGGTGTGAAGCTAGGAATAAACACAGGCCCAAGTTTATACTTCTTACATGTATGCACTACGTGTCAGAGTTTGCACAAAATTGGTGGTAGCTTGACGCCAACAGCGAGATCCGATCATAAATGGCAGAAGATATTCCCGTATACGGAGCATTCATATATAGCCTCTCCCTGGACTGTGTCCGGGCGGTACCATGCACGCGACATATCAGTGAAGGTGCCGAATATTGAGAACACAATTGTGTACTTGAAGGTCGTGTATACCCGAACTGAATGTGCCGTATCAATCAGTTACTTACAAGAAAATACGTTACAGCGTCGCAAACATTGTGTGGAACTGACAACCACCGGACAGAAAATACCACATCACAGTAGAGATGTGTTGGCCTTGGCCAAGACTGTGAATTTAGATGACAAAGTCGCATCACCAAAGCGACCCAAGAAATCTAAATCGCAGAGTAATACAAAGAAAACATGTAAAAAACGACTTAAGAAAAGTTCGCAAAAATGCACACACAGCGGTAGCGAAAGCCATGGCAACTGGATTGTAGTTGTCCCAGACAAGAGACTGCTTAGCAAGGTAAAGAATAGTAGAGGTTGTGTTTGCATCTCAAAAAGAGAAATGAAGGTGCTTCTGTCGGCTAACGCACTTGCAGAAATTGAGTACAAACACAACGCC
This sequence comes from Conchocele bisecta, assembly GCA_029237695.1. Lineage (NCBI taxonomy): Eukaryota > Metazoa > Mollusca > Bivalvia > Lucinida > Thyasiridae > Conchocele > Conchocele bisecta. Next base: position 62,557,525 of record CM055281.1, read on the forward strand.
CATGCAGATGAAATGATTCGATTGCCGACTGTGGTTGTGGGTCTAGACGACATTGGCCCTTATCTAGACAATGGAGGTGGCATGACTATGTCAGGACATATTGAACCTAGTACAAGTGACAATTGTATTCGTCTTGGACATTTATACGTGTGCAAGCTGTGTGGATGTTCTTTTAAAGTGAATAGTTGTTTTTCGTCGCACATTTTGAAGTCTCACAATGAACAACCACATATTAAGGTGATTGACGGACTTTCAGTATTACTGTATTCATGCAGTGCTTGCTCACTAGTGTTTGACTGTCGTGAGGATGTGGTGGATCACTGTTCACGCAGAAACTGTACGCTTCAAATAATGCAACAGCGATGTAGTGTTTGTAACAATTTTCATGTCCAGTTGCCTTCTGTTCATGAAGATGACGGCTAGAACATGTAGACTGTTGTCAGAACTCCAGATAAACTACGTATTTGCTTAAATTCCTAATTAAAATTGCCAAAAACCCAATTGAAATCAGAAGTAGCGAGTTTCAAAAAACAATACAAAAATGTGTGGTACCGGTTACCTTTATCATGCAGCAGAAAACAATAAACAGACCACAAATATAGCATATTTTTCTCTTATTTTCCATGAAAACACGTCTTGGTATTTCATTAGAATTGTCTCCAAGGAGACAATTCTCATGAAATGCCAAGACCTTTTTTCATTTCGAAGCAAACTATTCAATAATTTCTGCCTGTTTATGTGTAATAAGTAGTGTGATTTTATTTTACCCAATTCAAATTTTGAAATACCCAATTGCTTCAGAAATGATGGAATGACAATTCACAATTACCAATTCCTTATCTGGAGCCCTGATGGTATGTTCCAGGTTAAGTTTGGACTAGTCAATTAACCCATTCCTTTTGGTATTAAATTTATTAAAAGATTTTATTTTTGTTCTTTCTCATTGAAAGAATATGTTGTGACCACTCACTTGAACCGTCTCGACGAGACGGTTCAAATGGTGGTCACGACATATACTTCTGAGCGCATAGAAGGCATATATGTAGGATTTTCCGCAAACATATAATAGCGTATCCTGGCATGAAAAGGACATTGTTCAAAATGTCTCGTTATCAGCCGACTTGTCTAGATAGTAGACTACAGTGTTCATTGTTTGCAATGTTGGTTTTATGGTCTGTAGTGGTGAAAGGGTTATTATCGAGTGCCAATGATATACAGTGAAACCTCTCTAAACCGGACACCCTGGGAGGTCCCCAGGGTGTCCGGTTTACAGAGGTTTCACTGAAAATCGGGTATTTGATCAAGCTGAGCCATAGTTGTGTGCTATGAGATCATGAACAGGCATTATCACCGGAGTTAAATGACTAAGAAACCCATCAAAAATGAGATCACAGATGTTTTCTTGTTGTCCGGTTTAGAGAGGTTCCACTGTATATGCATGGGGTTCATCCTTACCACTTTATCAGGTAACCTGCCCTGTATTGACCGAATACGTACTGACTGATAACATATTGTTGTATCGGGCATTGACCTGATATCAACATCCGGGTTACAACAAAGTGAAAACTGACGTACCATTGGTCGGTTGACGTCGCGTGACGTTACTGAATGACGTCAGTGTAAGGACGCAACGTAAACAAGTCCTCGTTCTGTCCATAGATGTGGGTGGAAGGTGGGTGCAAGCGATGGGTAATTTAACGATCGGGGTTCATCCTTACCGGAATTCCGACTGGAGACCTGGTTTGGCCCTCACATACGTCTTTGGCATTTTGTATGTGCCAGTTGAATCTGGTTATACCCCTTATGTGAGTATTACGATTATTCGTAATCCTATTTTAGGGGAAGGGGCCAAGTGACTTTGGTGTGCTATGGACCTGCCACCAGGTCAGGTTATTCTAATTTCAGGGCTGAATATATTGTTTCTCGATGTAAATATTCAGTTCTGATTTTGGAATTTTCCCCCCAATGCAGCAGGTTAAAATGGGAATCGAACCCGTTTGCCCGGCCTTACATGACCTTAGCTGTTGATAGGCCGTTAAACACCAATAAACAAACAAAACTGTCCATAGATAACTACGTCATCTGTGGTCATTTTCGAGCATAAAACGTTACCTGATAAATAGAATACCAGACTAGTGTATTTTGATATCAAGTTTATCAGGCTCGGCTCGGAAACGGTAGGAATTCCTCGGCAAGCCTCGGAATTCCTACGCATTTCCTAGCCTTGCCTGATAAACTTGATATCAAAAGACACTAGCCTGGTATTCTCTATCTCTGTTTTGGCCCGCATGTACATTTTTGGCTTTCTTGTTGCATGTACTTGTACTTTTTAATCTGATTATACCCATTATTAAGTTTTCTACTAATCATATTACTTTCAAAAACTAAGTGACTAAGTGACTCTTTGTGATGATGACTTGGCACCAGTAGCCGATTTCATCAAAATTGCAAACTATACTTATCTTGTAAAGTATACTTTGAGGGAGTAATCATTTATTTTTCCCGATATGCATTATTTCGTATAGAACTAACCACTGCATATATTTGATGATTAACAGTATGCAAAATTATTATACTGAATTTATTACATTATCACAGCCAAAATGGCTGTGATAATGTAATAAATTCAGTATAATAAAAATTAATAAATTTATCCTTAAATTGAAAATTTCTCCCTCAAGGTATACTTTGCTAGAAAAGTATACTTTGCAATGTTGGTGAAATAGGCTACTGATCAAGTTATTCTAATTTCAGGGCTAATATATATTTGTATGTCCCTGCCACCAAATTGTGAGGGATGGGAGGGCGGGCATATATAGCATTGCCAGCATTTTTTGTTTATTGGTGTTTAACGGCCTATCAACAGCTAAGGTCATTTAAGACCGGTCAATCAGGTTCGATTCCCATTTTAACCTGCTGCATTGGGGGGAAAATCCCAAAATCAAATCAGAACGGAATATTTACATAGAGAAAAAATATAAATTAGAATAACCTGACCTGGTGCCAGGTCCATACCACACCAGTCACTTGGCCCCTTCCCCTAAAATAGGAATACGATTAATCGTATAATTTACATAATCCGATATAACCAGATTTAACTGTCACATACAAAATGCCAAAAACGTATGCGAGGGCCAAACCAGGGGCCCGTTTCACTAAACTTCTTACAACTAAAATGTTCGTAAGTGCAAACTTATGATAGTCTGTAAATTTCACATTAACAATATTTTCTTGTAAACAATTATTGGATTTACATTTATTGAGCATAGGCTGCATATGCAGCCTATTTTCAATAAATGTAAATCCATCAATTGCAATTTACAGACGATCCTAAATTTACACTTACAAACAATTTAGTCGTACAAAGTTCAGTGAAACGCACCACAGATCTCCAGTCGGGATTCCGGTAAGGAGGAACCCCAATCGTTAAATTACTCCTGCTACCGGCATTTGTATATCCTGTATGTATGTCACAAACTTAAAGGTACATGCCCACTCAGTAGGCACAAAATGCCAGGTTATAATATAGGGAGACATATAGTTTTGTATATTCTATAGATATGACATTTTCTGGCAAAATAAACATTCATTCACCATTACCCCACGTATTGATTGGCATTATTATACATTTTATATCCGACACAAATTTCCACACCGATATCAGGAGCTGTCGAAAATATTTTGTTCAGGCGACACATTTAATTAGTATAAATAATTAAAAAAAACTCATGCTTCATTTGCATATGAAAATAGCCTGCTGCCACTGCGTGTCACTATCAGTAAAGTAAATATTACTAAATGATTATATCTGTATAGCAGGCACTCGTAATTGTTAGAACTGGTAGAATAGTGACACAATTATACACTTATTCAATTCATATAAAGAACAGCTTGTGCCTACTGAGTGGGCATGTACCTTTTAACACTCATGTAAATTTATTATAATTGCTGTTAATTGTTTCATATTTCAGTTCACATGTATGCATGTATGCCTCTGATGGTTGTCTATCATGCTGCGACAAATCCACAATCTTCGGGGGCTCCCGCTAAATCCAAACTTCGTATCAAATAGCAGTATTACAGCGCCCTCCTGTAGCCCGATCTATAATCCTTGTTAGAAGCATGGTAGGCGTTTCGTTGATAGAATGGCTAACAGTGCAGATCCTGATCAGACTGTGCAGATGCACAGGCTGATCAGGATCTACACTGGTTGCACAACCCAGAAGCCCCATCTTCCTGGTCAGTCATATGTAACCAGCTGCATGCCGGACTTGTAGGCTCGATCACATTAAAGATGCAACATTTGTGTATAGTTTGTTTATCTCATAATTCTGTCGTTTTGATGAAGAATCCATTACTGTCGATGTATGTAAATGTAAGAAATAAACTGTATTGAATTCTTTGTGAAAGTTATCCTACTAAAAATGATGTCACAGATTACGTCGCGTTGGAAAATCAGTTCAGAAACATCATGATCCCATACCCTTAGGTATCACCAACAAGTGAGAAAATTGACCACACAATGTCACAAGTCATAAAATATGTTTCCGCCAACCCACAAGTTACATCACAACTGGCATTTTAATACAACTTTGTATACATATACCGAAAGGTTTGTTTGTTTGTTTAATGGTGTTTAAACGGCCTATCACAACTACGGTCATTTAAGGCTGGGCCAACGGGTTCAATCCCGTATTTAACCTGCTGCATTGAGGGGGATCCCAAAATCAGAACAGAATACAGGTCCATACCACACCAACGTCACTTGGCCCCAACCCCTAAAACTAGGTCAATGATGGCCAAACCAGGTCTCCAGTCGGGATTCCAGTGAATCCAGATCATTAAATTACCCATCGCAGGGCTACAGAATTAGTAATAGAGTATTTTTACTCCATCATTTCTGAAGCAATTGTGTATTTAAAGATTTTAATTGGGTAAAATAAAATCACACTACTGTTTAAACATCAACAGACAGCAATTATTGAAAATTTTGCTTCAAAATGAAAACATGTCTTGGCATTTCATTAGAATTGTCTCATTGGAGACAATTCTAATGAAATACCAAAATGTGTTTTCATGGAAAATAAGAATAATGCTATATTTGTGGTCTGTTTATTGATTTCTGCAGCATGATAAAGGTACCACAAATTTTGTATTGCTTTTTGATACTCGCTACTTCTGATTTCAATTGAGTTTTTGGCAATTTTAATTGGGTATTTAAGCAAATACGCAGCTTATCTGGAGCTCTGCATCGCATGCTCCCACCTGCCACCCACTATACCGATAGGTACAAGTATACTACCAGTATATATGGTGGGGAAAACCAGAAATAAATCCAAACACTGTCTGATATTCCACTTTATATTCTAACATACAGCATACAAAACAAAGTTGTCATGGCGCAGGACATCGCTATAGAAACAGAACATAAACTTTAAGAGTACATGTATAACAGAAGATAATTGTTGCAGAAAGTATGTATGCATTGCATTGGCCATTTCACCCCTCGATTCGGCTTATATTTAAGGGTGGGAATTGGCTCGAACACCTTCCACCCCTATCAAACTATTCCATTTATCAGTGGGAAACGGGCGTGGATCAAAAAAATAAATTAACCCTTACACTGCTATCTTAATTTTTGTTGTCTGCTGTTTATTTTCTATTTTCCATTTTTATCATCAAAAACATGCTTTTACAACATGCTTTGACAGCACTTCAGAATCATTTCCATTGAAGTGCTGTCAAAACATGTTTTTATTGAAAAATAAGGCAAGCTAGAAAAGCAACAGCTGACGACAATTGTGTGTAGCGGTCCAAGGGTAAACCGTTAATTGTAGCCTAACCCATCATATTTAGAATACGTTTTTAGGTTTATTTTAAATATTTATTTTCTACTTTTCTTATTTTAAATTTAAAATATATGTTGTTACCACTCATTTGAACCGTCTCGACATTTGATATGAAAGAAGATAAATATTTGATTTAGATTTTAACATAGATGAATGGAGATTATACATAACGTATCTTCTGTCATTTGCGATAAACTACAGATGTCACTATGAAAATGAAATGGCTACCAAATCATAAAACATCTACTAAATCAAGACTGAACAGTACAACAACACATTTACAGGGAATATTTTGTAGTAGAAGACTATGATTGTCAATACTGTTGCCTGAAAATGTAACCCTTTCAACAACACACATTTCAACAACAGACATTACCATGATTATAATGCCAACAGTAACTGGCCATCTCCTCAGAAACTACCATGTAAAACTATTTATGAAATGGTCTTGGAAAATTAATATGCAAGTTCCATGCCAGGGGGCCGTTTCACTAAACTTTGTTTGTTGGGGTTTAACGGCCTATCAACAGCAACGGTCATTTAAGGCCGGGTCATTGGAGTTAGTTTTGTTTGTTTGTTTATTGGTGTTTAACGGCCTATCAACAGATAAGGTCATGTAAGGCCGGGTAATGGGTTTAGTACTAAATCCCATATATTACCTGTACATGTTCAAGTACATGTACAAATGGGGGAGAAATGCCAAAATCAGCACTGAATATTTACAATAAAATAACTATATATTCAACCCTGAAATCAGAATAATCCTGATCTGATGCCAGGTCCTCGCCACACCAGAACCACTTGGCCCTCTCCCAAAAGCAGTAGGATCAGAAATAATCTTACTACTTTTATTATGGGCAATATCCCAATTCAACTCCCAGGCCAAACCAGGTAAATCGTGATTCATATAAGGAGGAACCCCTACCGTTAATTTACGCCGTCGAGTTCGCCCGACCAACCACCCACCATTAAACTTTGTACGACTAAAATGTTTGTAAGTGCAAAAATATGATTTCACATTTGTTTTCAATTATTGGATTTACATTTATCGAGCATAGGCTGCAATAACATTAATTGAAGTTGTTTCCAGACGATCGTAAATTTGCACTTCCGAACATTTTAGTCGCAAGAAGTTTGGTGAAACGGCCCCCAGATACGTTGGTGTTAAATGGTGAGCTGAATGCTGTCGAAAAATGATAACAAGTTACTTGGTAGTACATTCAATTTGCTAAATGGCAGACCGATAAAAATACACCAAAAAAACAACCAATCTTTTTCACACTTCACACGGTTTCAAACTACTAAAAGTCTAACACTGACCAAACATGCGCATAGTGCAGCTTGGTGGGTCCTAAAACACGGGTTGCAAGTCAACAAAAATACATCGAGAAGTTTTCAGACCAGTACAGAACCCAATATAACACCTTGCCAGGTTATGACTGTACCAAGTATGCTGCAAACGGAAATTGCCATCTGCTGTTTTTCATTGTTGCTTTAATTCTTAACAAAAAACTGGTTTTGACAGCACATGAGAATCGTCTCCACTGGAGATGATTCTCATGTGCTGTCAGAACAGGTTTTTGTCGAGAAATATTGAAAATAAAACATTTCCAGCAGACGACATTTAATTCAGCGTAGTAAGGGTTAAGGTTGGTGGTTGGTCGGGAGCAAGCGACGGGCAATTCAACGATCGGGTCTTCATCCTTACCGGAATTCCGACTGGAGACCTGGTTTGGTCCTCACATACGTCTTTGGCATTTTGTATGTGACAGTTGAATCTGGTTATACCCCTTATGTGAGTATTACGATTATTAGTAATCCTATTTTAGCGGAAGGGGCCAAGTGACTTTGGTGTGGTTACAGGACCTGGCACCAGGTCGGGTTATTCTAATTTCAGGGTTGAATATATTTTTTCTCTATGTAAATATTCCGTTCTGAATTTGGGACTTCGCCCCCAATGCAGCAGGTTAAAATGGGATCGACCCCGTTTGCCCGGCCTTACATGACTGTAGCTGTTGATAGGCCATTAAACACCAATAAAAAAACAAAAATTGTTTATTTAAGGTGTATTTAATGGCCTGTCGACGGCTACGGTTATTTTAGGCCGGGTTAATGGGGACGAATCCCATATTTCACCTTGGATGGAGGTAGGGAAATCCCAATATCAGAACTGAATATTTACAAAAAAATATATTTTCAACCCTGAAATTGGAATATTCTGATCTGGAGCCAGGTCCTAACCCTCCTCACACCAGTCGCTTAGTTCCAGGCCCTAAAAGTAATAGGATTAGCACTAATTTAGCACTAATCCTACAAGAAATAAAAATCTACCAAACCATGGATATTGGGATTCTGGTTATGAACCCTATAATTAAATTACCCTTCACATGCTCCCAACCTGCCGTCCAATAGCAGCAAAAATTCTTCAGCAGCTGAATCTGGTAAAACACATCCAAAGACGCATTTTGTTCACTGGCAACCCAAATATGTGTGTATTTGTACAGTATACCAATGCCATTTAGAAAACGTGATGATCAAACTTGAGTAGGTATGAGGAAATGGACCTTGCAGCATATATGTCTCTGTGACAGGAGAAATGGGGCTTAGGGTTTTGCGACCAGTGTAGATCCAGATCAGCCTGTGCATCCGCACAGTCTGATCAGGATCTGCACTCTTCAGCATTATATCAAGGAAACACCCATCCGGCTTCTAACAAGCAATATAAATTTGTGGCCAAAATGCGACCAAACAATTCCCTACACAAGACACAAACTCTCTGACGAAGCTGACCTATATATTAACTATATATTCGGCCCTGAAATCAGAATAATCCTGATCTGATGCCAGGTCCTCGCCACACCAGACTCAGTTGGCCCCACCCAAAAGCAGTAGGATCAGTAACAATCTTACTACTTTTATAATGGGCAATAACCCAATTCAACTCCCAAGTAACAAAAGAGCCAAAGATAAAAACGTACCTGAGTGCCAAACCAGGCAAATCATGATTCCTATAATAATCTTACTACTTTTATAATAGTCGCGACGTATACTTCGGAGCGAATGGAAGGAAAATATTTATGATTTTCCGCAAACATAATGGCGTATCCTCAGCATGAAAATGGCTAACCACTGGTTGAACAAATTTTGTATGATTTTATGTAATATGAAAATAAATTATACATATTGCATTTCTGGTATTATCTCGTCACAATTTGAAAGCCTTATAGCGTGGGAATATCTGTAACTGTTGGTTACATATCTAGTCGTCCAAACTTTTCTGACATTTGCTCACAGCTCACAAATACTACTGTCTGTTCCACGTTTTTCTGCCGACAAACCTTTGGCCATTAAACACATTAAATCTAAAAAATATTTAAAAGTAAGTACTTTTTCATTAATAACAAAAAATGTAACTCCCGAAAAAAAATTGGTTTGATAACATTTTATGAAATAATGATTTTATTGCGAAAAAAAACGATTTTCCTATGGGAATTTAACATAGTCAATTTCCAATTTTTTTCGTTTTTTGATCCTTCACTCCAAAACCTGGTGAGATAGCTTGAAAATGATGTAATTAAGAAAACAAAAGTTAGATTTCGAAAATCGGTGCACAAATAAAATAAATATTTTTAAAAAATCTATTTTTAGCCCCCATGTTAAATTCCTAAAGGAAAATCGTTTTTTTCACAATAAAATCAATATTTCATGGAATTTCATCAAATAATTTTTTTTTGGGAGTTTGTTGGGGTTTAACGGCCTATCAACAGCTAAGGTCATTTAAGGCCGGGTCATTGGGTTTAGTACTAAATCCGATATATTACCTGTACAAATACATTTTAACCTGCTGCATTGAGGGGAAAATCCCAAAATCAGAACTGAATATTTACAATAACAAAACTATATATTCAGCCCTGAAATCAGAATAATTCTGATCTGAGGGAGGGTGACTTTTTTGTTATTGATGAAAAAGTTCTTACATTTAAATATTTTTTAGATTTAATGTGTTTAATAGCGAAAAGTTTGTCGGCAGGAAAACGTGGAACAGACAGTATAATGGTGATCATAGACAGTATACATAGTGACATACAGTGGATAACATACAGTATACACGTGGAACAGACAGTATACATGTGGAACATACAGTATACATGTGGAACAGACAGTATACATGTGGAACAGACAGTATACATGTGGAACAGACAGTATACATGTGGAACATGACAGTATACATGTGGAACAGACAGTATACATGTGGAACAGACAGTATACATGTGGAACAGACAGTATACATGTATATGTGACTGTGACTGGAGAGTTCAGGCTTATGAGATTTCAGACCAGTGTAGCTCCTTATCAAATGGCACACTCCCATTTCAGTCGCATATAAGCATTTCGCCCATCGGTCACATTTGAAGTAACATCCATTGAAGTATATACACTGGAAATGCGATTTCTGTATAAAGCAACAAAAATGAAATTAAAACTTCTCTAAAAATATACTCTGTGACATAAACTATAATACTGGTATACTAAACATGCATAAATGATTTTCTAATACCCTAGGCCTATATGTATAAGGAGATACTTTCCAAAGTTTGCACCTGAATAACAAGAAATGGAGTACTAAATTCCATGTATTACCTGTACAAGTACATATAATTCCAGCACAAAAATATTTACACAATTCCCTAACATTTGATTGGCCCGTAGCAAGTCTCTGTCCAAAATTTATATCACAGTAAACTCCCACGCCAAACTACTTTCCGTAACTGTGAGGTGCAGTTAAAATAATTCTTAAGAAAACGGAAAATAAACACATGTTCTTGATGAATTGATTTCAAATGCTGGAATTATAAGGAATGAATGGCCTTTTTGTGGAATTTATCGGGGATATAAACTTGGAAAAGTCGCGGGAATACTGGACGAGGCCTTCCGGCCTCGTCCAGTATTCCCGCGACTTTCCCAAGTTTATACCCCGATAAATTCCACAAAAAGGCCATTCATTCCTATAGTACATGTTCATGTACAAATGGGGGGAAAATCCCAAAATCAGAACTAAATATGTACAATAAAAAAAAATATATATATATTCAGCCCTGAAATCAGAATAATCCTGATCTGATGCCAGGTCCTCGCCACACCAGTTCTATAAATAGATTTGCAAAGGGAGATAACTAGCTACACTCCCTCATTACAATGCTAATTTAGAACAATTGCAAAAAAAATATAATTAGACTATTCACTTAAAAAAACAGGCAAATAAAGCAAGCATGAACAGATGTTATATACCAGAGATTTGATACATGTCTACGAAGAGATACAGTTTTTATATATATATATACAACTTTGATATGCATGTAACTGCAAATGGCATTGCATAATCGGTTATTGAAATCAATAGTGGTAAAAGTGAATAGTGGTAAAAGATGTGTAGAAATATATTTTGGTGGACGTTGATTTTTTTTATATGAAAAATATAAGATAGAAGCAAGCAGCCTCCACGAAATAGGCAGGACCGACCGGCAGGCCCTGATTAAACTGCACAGTCTGGTCAGGGGCTACACAATTTGCTATTGAGTTGGGCAAACATTTGAAATGCCCCTGACAAACATTTGTATACACAGGAGACACGCCATGTGATTTAGTTTTGATTTAATGGTGTTTAATGGCCGGGCTAACAGGGTCGAATCCCATCAGTTACCTGTAGTGATGGGGGTAAATCCCAAAATCAGAACTCAATATTTACAGGAAAAATATATATTCAGCCCTGAAATTAGAATAACCTGACCTGGTTCCAGGTCCTAACCACACCATAGTCCAAGTACTTAGGCCCACTCCCTAAAAGTAATAGGATTAGTACTAATCTTACTACTTTTATAAAGGATATAACCTGATTCAATGCTCGAGTAACAAGGAAGCCAAAAATATACCCGAAGACCAAACCAGGGCTCCGGTCGGGATTCCAGTAAGGAAGAACCCTGGGCCTGTTTGCTCAAAACCTCTGTTAGCTTAACAGACTGTTAAATCCTTAGCAATGCTAAGGATTTAACAGTCTGTTAAGCCAATAGAAGCTTTGAGCAACCGGGCCCCGATCGTTAAATTGTCGCATGCTCCCAACCATGACATGACAGATGATTCACTGACTGAATGGTGAACAGTACAGACCCTGATCGAACTGCACAGTCCGACCCGGGACAACACCAACCGCACGTCATGAACGTCCTCATTTCTCCAGTCACATGCACACATTCCTATCACACTGAACAAGTGAACAGTGCAGACCATAGTAACTAGATATCATAGTTATCAACAGCTAAGGTCATTTAAGGCCGGGTCAATGGGTTTAGTACTAAATCCCATATATTACCTGTACAAGTACATGTACATGTTAAAGTACATGTACAAATGGGGGGAAAATCCCAAAATCAGAACTGAATATTTACAACAACAAAAATAAAATATATATATTCAGCAAAAGCAGTAGGATCAGTAATAATCTTACTACTTTTATAATGGGCAACAACCCAATTCAACTCCCAGGTAACAAAAGAGCCAAAAACATACCTGAGGGCCAAACCAGGCAGATCGTGATTCCCATAAGGAGGAAACCGTTAATTTACACCGTCGCATTCGCACGACCAACCACCCACGATATCGTAGAGACCATAATATCTAGACGAGTGAACTAGCTGGTCAGGAGCTACACAGGTGAAAATAAGCCCTTTATTGTCGTGGCAAGTCACAAATATTGGCACCAAATTGTATCACTAAACTTGAGTTTCTCGACATAAATGGCTGTTTTGCAAACTACAGTGGAACATCTCTAAACTGGACACCCTGGGAGGTCCCCAGGGTGTCCAGTTAAGAGATGTTCCACTGTAATTCACACATATTAGCACCTCATCTAAAGGCATGCATGTGTACAGTGCAGAAACACTCTGAGTTTCTGGCTCTCTGTTACTTTATTGGTGTTTGACGGCCTGTCAATGGCTAAGGTCATTTTGGGCCGGGTGAACACGGTCGAATGTCACACTAGCAAAACTACAGTGAAAGCCGTGCAAACTCCAGTTTCTCCATCTCCAGTTCAATGTACTCGTTTCACATATATTAAGCGCAGGCACGGTAGAGGATCTGAAAAATTCCAGTATCTGAGTGAACGATCAAAACATGTTTTTGCTGTCAAAACATGTTTTTATTGAGAAATAAGGCAAGATATAAATGTTTGTTTGTTGGGGGTTAACGGCCTATCAACAGCGAAGGTCATTTAAGGCTGGGTCAATGTGTTTAGTACTAAATCCCGTATATTACCTGTACAAGTACATGTACATGTTCAAGTACATGTTCAAGTACATGTACAAATGGGGGGGGGGGGGGGGGGGGTGGGGGGGAATCCCAAAATCAGAACTGAATATTTACAATAAATTTTTTATATATTGAGCCCTGAAATCAGAATAACCCTGATCTGATGCCAGGTCCTCGCCACACCAGAATCACCTGTTGCATTGGGAAGAAAATTCCAAAATCAGAACGGAACATTTACATCGAGAAAAATATATTCAGCCCTGAAATTAGAACAACCTGTCCGGGTGTCAGGTCCATTACACACCAAAGTCACTTAGTATCTGAGTGAAAGATCAATTGATGATAAAGTATTTTACAAGCATGCGACTTCACAGAATAAAGACACAAGACTAAAAGCTATCAAAACATGATATAAAATTAAGTATTTTGATTGGTTGAGCCTAAGCTGAGCTCAGGCTCCACCAACCAAAACACTTAATATTGAATATGAAACTTGCGCACACCATGAACTGTTTTATAACCATTCTTCCCATTTTATGTTGGTGATGTCCCTGGATTAGTAATATATAGACCCAATACATGATACATTATTATATATACACAGCTATTTATACAGAATACACATATTTTATTACACACCTATAACACAATATTCCTATACTATTTACATACAATTAATACCTATAGTCTATACAGATACACCAGTAACATCAAAATACGAACAGTTCTATTCAAATCGGGTGTTGGCTGACGAAAGGGACCTCATGCAGTTTACGACCACTGTAATCCCAGATCAGTGTGGTCCCAGATCACAGTGTAGCCACAGATCAGACGGTGCATGGATTTGCAGTCTGATCAGGGCCTACACTTTTCACCATTCAATCAATGGGACACCTTTTATACGTGCACTATCCTAGGCTAACAAATTGACCCTTTGCATATGGATTTTCAATTAACAATATACAAATGTAAATGTACAAATGTATGTGTACGAGTATAATAAATTATAAATATTTATTTCCTCATTTCTCTTCGAAAGTATGTTTATTTATTTATTTCATAGTGTTTAAGGGCCTGTCAACAGCTATGGTCATTTTAGGTCGGGTTAACGGGGTCGAATCCCGTACGGTACGTACCGGTACTTCACCTGTACGGATGGGGTGAATCACGGTTGAAGTAACGGACCGAGGTCTATAAATACATCAAATATTACTAAAAGCATCAATAAATGAAAAAAAATAAGCTAAACATTTTTTTTTTACTCCCTCCATATAGACTACCATAAGTCTATATGGAGGGAGTAAAAAAAATGTTTAGCTTATTTTTTTTTCATTTATTGATGCTTTTAGCCATATTTGATGTATTTATAGACCTCGGTCCGTTACTTCAACCTGTGGGGTGAATAGCCTAACAACATCAGAACTGAATATTTACATGAAAAATATATATTCAACCCTGAAAGTATATGATGTGACCACACATTTGAACCGTCTCAACGATGGCAGTCACAACATGTATAGTAAAGCAGAAATAAACAAAATATTTAGATTTTTCTATCGACAAAATAGTGAATTCCCAGCAATAAGCTACTGAATTTATGTCGGTCAATGTGAAATTCAAGCTGGTCTAAATTATCATTACGTCCCTTTGGTCAGCCATCCACCCAAATAATGTTTTAAATAAATATAAAAAATTTACTAAATCTCTAGTAATGCTTAACATTGATGGGAACAAACACAGATAACAACGAAATAGAAACAAAATAATCACACTTGATAATAATCTCCCTAACGGAATAAACGAGTATAAAAATATTGAAAATAGTATAAAATTATAGTCTGTTTCAAGAAAGCTGCCCAAATTTTACGGCCATATAAACAATTCAAAAACAATTTTTTTTTTGGATAATATTAAATTAAAGGAAAATTTAAGAATGAGCCTTCTTTTTATTTCGTGAAATTTGGTCAAATATTGATTTTATTTACGAAAAATTGATTTCTCTATGGGAATTTAACATGGGAGAAAAAGAGGAAGAGGAGTGTGGGAGGAGTCAAAAAACGAAATTGACTCCGAAACCTGGCTAGATAGCTTGGAAATGATCTAACTAAGAAAACAAGTTAAATTTTAAAAATCGGTCCAGTATTTCTGAAATTCTAAAAAATGTCCCCATGTTAAATCCCCATAGACATCTTCTCTGTGAAGATGTCTATGGGGATTTAACATGGGGAAATTTTGTTTTCGCAATAAAATAAATATTTGACCAAATTTCACGAAATAAAAAGAAGGCTCATTCTTAAATTTTCCTTTCATTTAATATTATCGAAAAAAGTATTATTTTTTAATTGTTTATATGGCCGTAAAATTTGGGCAGCTTTCGTGAAACAGACAGTAGAAATGATCAGCCAGCATGGGAGAAATGTTATCACCTGGGTGTTGAACCACTGCCTTTGATTGTAATACTTTTTCCCAGCATGCAATTAAAAATGGAGTTCAAAATCAAACAGTTTGATTGGTTGATCCGGAGCATGTTGATTTTGTTGACGAGAATTTGGTACATGTGCATGCTAAGTGGGTTTACAATCAGAACGACTAAAATGTTCGTAAGTGTAAATTTAGGATCGTCTGGAAATTTCAATTGATGGATTTACATTTATTGAGCACAGCCTATGCTCAATAAATGTAAATCCAATAATTGTATACAAGAAAACAGTGTTAATGTGAAATTTACTGACTATCATAATTTTGCACTTACGAACATTTTAGTCGTACGAAGTTTAGGAAAACGGACCCCAGTTCACCAGTCACGGCCACACAAATATTAGCGATTATATTGTAACTGCTAGAAGAGGTACCGGTGCAATACACCATTCATATGGCTGACATGATATACATTTGTATAACCAGGGATTCCGCTGGCGATCGCCACTTTCGCAATTGGCGATAAAAATAAACAAGGCGATGAAAAAAAATCGCCACTTCAAAAAAGCGGAATCCTATATAACTTGTGAATACTTGTGTATGACAATGAAAGCATCATTTGAAGCGGAACTTTTCAGCCACCCCTCATCAAGCAGGCAGGCAGAAACTGAGTATCATATTGGTAAAGCATAGAGAGAACATTTGAGTCGTACAAAGTTTAGTGAAATGGCCCCCAGGATATGTGACATGCCATAATCTAGGTAGGTGCTAGATTTGTAAAGGATGGAAAAAAAGACTACAATTTACTCTGTAAATGTGTAGAAACATATATGTAGTACTTTTTAAAATAATTTCTGAAGTTTTTCATAGCTAAAGTGTCCATTTCTGAAATATTAGTAGCCACATGGCTATTTTAGAAATGTTTGTTTGTTTATTAGTGTTTAACGGCCTATCAACAGCTGAAGGCGGTCATAAGGTTTTCCGCTGCATTGGGGGGAAAATCCCAAAATCAGAACGGAATATTTACATTGCGAACAAATATATTCAGCCCTGAAATTAGAATAACCTGACCTGGTGCCAGGTCCATACCACACCAAGTCACTTGGCCCCTTCCCCTAAAAAGGATTACGAATATCGTAATACTCACATAAGGGGTATAACCAGATTCAACTGTCACATACAAAATGCCAAAGACGTATGTGAGGGCCAAACCAGGTCTCCAGTCGAGATGAACCCCGATCGTTAAATTACCCATCGCGTACTCCCACCTGCCACTCACTATTTTAGAAATGATTCTGAAAGTGCTGTCAAACCATGTTTTTATTGGGAAATAAGGCAAAATATAAAAGCAACAGCAGACGAGAATTGCTATGTGTAGCGGTTAAGGGTTAACATAACATCAAGGGCTTATTTAAATTGCGACCAGCGTAGCCCCAGAGCAGTCGGCACATCTAAACAATCTGATCAGGACCCGCACTTGCAGAAACATGAAAACCGTAGATCCATACCAGGCTGTTTGAGAGTGCTAGCTGATGAGAGGAGCTAGATCGGCCGGAAATGAATAAGCCTCTTTAAGACAAGGCAAGTCCAATATGTTCGGGTGGATCTCAATCGACATTGATGTCCAACCCCCAAGTGATTCCTTTTCTCCATGTACACACCATGCTTAACCCATTCAATGCCAGATAACAAACGATTGATCAGCCATTTTGAAGCATTGTTTTCCTTATTTCCGCAATGACGCTAAATATTTGGACACCATTTGTTTTGGAAAACCCCTATAAATAGGGGTTTTCCAAAACAAATAGTATCCAAATACATTGTTATTGTGATAAACCCGTACTAACCGTAAATATTAGGGTACTCTTTCTCGTGGAAAACCATATAAATGTACATGTATTTATACCGGTATGTGTTTGCCAGAATAACCGGAGTCCGAATATATAGGTTCCTGCATTTCTTCCATTGAGTATTAAATAAGGAAAGCACTTGCAATGGACAAGAATCTGACATTGAATATGTAGGTCAAATACACGAATGCCCCTCTTTATATCAGATGCAAAATGTCTATAGTGTCATTGATTGAAACTTTCATATCGATGTCCTGGATAACATGGTCAAATCCCATATGTTACTTGTATTTGTTTGTTTATTTGCTGTGGTTTAACGGCCTATCAACAGCTAAGGTAATTTAAGGCTGGGTCAATGGGTTTAGTACTAAATCCCATATATTACCTGTTACTTGTTGTGATGGGGGGTAAAAAGCATTGAACTTGAAATCAGGGAGTATAATACTCTTTAGACACAAAGCTTATCTGGAGCACTACGCGTATGTAAATGCTTGGTTGTATTATTTGTGGCCAGGAGTGGAGAAACGGGGCTTATGGGTTTCGTGACCAGTCTATATTTTAATCCACGAACACATTTCTGTAGCTTGATACTGATCTATACTGTCTGCTAGAGGCATGATGGATATTTCATTGATGACTGAATGGCGAACAGTGTAGACACGCAGGCTGATCTGGGGCTACACTGGTCGCATTACCCAAAAGACCCATTTCTCAAATCACGGCCACATTTAGGTTTGAATGACAGACAAAGGTAACACTATATGTCCCAGGTTAGTCAAATAAATACTCCACGTAAGCAGAATATTTGATCTATTTACTTGTCGCCAACACTGTCAGACCCCATATGTTAGTTTTTGTTTGTTTTTGTTTGTGTTTGTTGGGGTTTAACGGCCTATCAACAGCTAAGGTCCTTTAAGGCCGGGTCAATGGGTTTAGTACTAAATCCCATATATTACCTGTACAAGTACATGTATATTTTCAAGAAAATAGGGGGAAAATCTCAAAATCAGAACTGAATATTTACAATAACAAAACTATATATTCAGCCCTCAAATCAGAATAATCCTGATCTGATGCCAGGTCCTCGCCACACCAGAATATCACTTGGCCCCTCCCAAAAGCAGTAGGATCAGTAATAATCTTACTACTTTTATAATGGGCAATAACCCAATTCAACTCCCAGGTAACTAAAGAGCCACAGATCGCCGACACTGTCAGACCCCATATGTTAGTGAAGGTACAATATATCCCGCCTAAATCATGTACACTGTCACTGAGACAACGAAGAACAGAGATCAAAATAAAATGGAAAATTAGCTACATATACATAAGAACTATTTTATCAAAAATATCGAGAAATGGCACAATATTTTGCGATTCACATATAAATTTCGCGAAAAATTCAGTGAAGATGCAGAATTTACTTCTAAATTAGTTCTGTGCTTTTCACGAAATTTAATTTTCTTTTTTATTGAAACAAAAATATGCAACAAATGTAGGCAATGTATAGAACCTGGATATTTCTCTATTCACCCGAAGTATACATGTATAGTTTTTGTTTGTTTGTTTATTGGTGTTTAACGGCCTATCAACAGCTAAGGTCATGTAAGGCCGGGCAAACGGGTTCGATCCCATTTTAACCTGCTGCATTGGGGGAAAATCACAAAATCAGAACAGAATATTTACATCGAGAAACAATATATTCAGCCCTGAACTTAGAATAACCTGACCTAGTACCAGGTCCATACCACACCAAAGTCACTTGGCCCCTCCCCTAAAATAGGATTACGAATAATCGTAATATATATGTATAGTAAATGTACGAGGTCTAATCTAGTTTACTGAGCTCCAGATAAGGCTCTTATTTTAGCAGAATACGCATTGATTACCAACAGTAGGAGTACAAAATATTCACAGCAATGTGAAAATACGCATTGATTTTCAAATCGAGTAGTGCACATACTGTAGAATATGTACTTTGTTGAGCTGCAAAAAGCAAACTAAGTAAATGTTCAACTGTATTACAGTATATATAAGTGAATAAGTAATAATACACTCAAATAAGCAATAACCGTAAATATTCCGACACAATTTCTTCTGGGAAACACGTATAAATATTTATCCCGTCAACACAGCGTGTATGTGCTGGGAAACATTTTTGATATCCTGTCAATACAACCTAATCACTGTGTGGTTGTCTTACTAGTCGATTCTCCGATTTTGAGGGTGGGGTTATTTTTTGCATTTTAAAGCTATTTGCAGTGTTGACGGGATAAATAGAATTGTAGGTTAGTGCCGTGAATTGGAAAAAATATCAGACGCGGCACGGAAACGGGATGACAGAGCCTCGCCCATCCCGTTTCCTAAGCCTTGCCAGATATTTTTCCCACTATTCCTACTATTCTCTATATGGTGTTCAACAAGAAAGATTTTTTCAAAATTTAGGTTCAATTTGTACTTTCTGGTTTATCAATGGATACAATTTGTTTTCGTAAACCCGTTTAATAGGCATATCCCAAAACAATGTGTGCGAATATGTAGGGCTGTTACGTAGTAGTTGTCAAAGGTAACTACAGTCTACGCTCGTTTACTCAACGTCCAGGGGATTGAAGAAAATTTTAGTCAATACCATAGTTATTATAATATACGTTAATATTCATAGTAATTCATGTATCTAGTGATACACGCACTCTCGCGACTTTTCGGTTTCGATATCTGGGCGAGGGTGCCCTAATATGAATCACCTTGTAACCAATCTGCTGTCCCTAGTCCCGTTCTCCATATTTTTGGAAACCGAGATGTGCAGGGCTTATAAGCATATCAAAGTGTGTACCTCAGCTGGGGCTGAGCTGTGGGTGTCATATAGTAAAGTATGACCCTCATCAGGGATTCCGCTGGGGAAAATAAAAAAATCGCCACTTCAAAAAAGAAAATCCCAAAAAATTCACCAATTGTTTATTTTTATCGCCAATTGCGAAAGTGGCGATCGCCAGCGGAACCCCTGCCTCATTGACAGGTCCCAGTATATCAGTGTTGCAGCTAAATAGTCATATGATTTCAATCTATCATATCAAGCATCAGATCGTGTCACCGTCAGTTTGTTGTGGTTGAGTATTGGTGTCGTGTATTCGACGTCCACATGCCAATCATTTCAAATTGACAGGAGCTATCAAGGCTATCCCGATGGTTATATCTGTTGTACATATGTGTATTATTGATTTGTGTGTAACTATAATATATTGATGTTATGGGCTGGAGGCCTAAAGCAAATAAACCATTTTGATTTGATTTTGATATAGGAAACATGTACTTGGTACCAAGAATTTGACCGAGTTATCAGTAGTTTGACTTAACCCTTTCAACACCACAGACCTCTATAGAGACAATGTTTGCAAACAGTGCAGATCCAGATGAGCCGGCTCGTAACGAGCCGTCTCATCAGGATCTCCACTGTTTGTTAATAATTTTAAACGTCGTACAGATTACCCTTTTAGAAGAATGGGATAATTTGAATGAACAAAATTAATGAAATAGCGTGAAACATTGGCATGGAACATCCTATTAAGTTACTTGGTGTTGAAAGGGTTAAGAGAGTTTGAGGTAACGAGTGTAGACTGTAATAAGCAGAAAGCAATTGCTTGAAGATAGAATATTCATTCTGCACAACTATGAAAGCAACAATGGCGTGTGTTCTAATAACAATGTTTGATTCGAATGGGAAGTGAACATGATTTCATCTATCTATGATTTTGTAGTGATGAGTAGAAAAATAAAGACGATATGGTTCTTAAAATTGATATGCAAGTACATATCTGGTCAGTAAAATAGACAAGTAAAATAGACGTCATCCAAGTTATAAACGCGAAACAACATATAAGTGGGGAGATAACTCTCCCGAACTCTCCCAAAGTCAGATATGAAGCAGACTTCTGAAGTTCAGATATGTATTCGAAATTGAAGGGGCCAGTGGAAGAAGAGGGCTAACTCCCTCATGGAGTTAGCCCCCTTCTTCCACTGACCCGTTTAAATATGGATAATAAATACGTGTGCATGGACAGCTCAGAGCTCCAGATAAGGTGTGTATTGTCATATTTTACACACTTATTTAGCTGAATACGCATTGATTATCAACAGTGGAAGTACAAAATACTCACAGCAATGTGAAAATACGCACTGATTTTCAAATTGAGTAGTGGAAATACTGCAATAAAGTTGAAAATTTACTTAGTTGAGCTGCAAAAAGCAAATACTGTTTGCTTTATGCAGCTCAACTTAGTAAATTTTCAACTGTATTACAGTATAAATAAGTGAATAAGTAATAATACACTCAAATACGTGAATGGTTCAATTTGTTTATGTTTTGATCATTTGTTCCCTATTTAACAATGAAGACAATCAATAATACGTTTGTAAAAATAAAATACGCATTTAATTTGAAAGCAGGGGGTACAATACTATTAAGACACAAAGCTTATCTGGAGCGCTGCAGCTTGCTTGGTATGATGTTATTTGATTTATTGGTGTTTAACGGCCCTGAAATTAGAATAGCCTGACCTGGTGCCAGATCCATACCACACCAAAGTCAGTCACTTGGTCCCTTCCCACAAAAGCAATAGGATTAGGAATATTCGTATTACTGATATTTCTGAAAATTAATGACATAATGATTGAAAACAAAAAATATTTGTTTTTGGATTTTATAAATAATATATAGGTGAATATCCATCTATAGTGTAATTTAATGTTGAAAATATAGACTTTGAGAATAGAGGTACCAAATGGTTCTATTGGTACTGCAGTGGTCGTATTCAAGGTCTGTTCCACATAAAATCACCAGGGATTCCGCTGGCGATCGCCACTTTCGCAATTGGCGATAAAAATAAACAATTGGCAATACAATTTTTTTTTTTTTTTCGAAAATTGTAATTTTTTATCGCCGTTTTTTTTTTATTTTTTAAGTGGCGATTTTTTATTTTCCCCAGCGGAATCCCTGAATCACCCGATCAGTTATGTTCAATTAAACATATGAAACACGGCACGCCATGTGGTTTTGTACCGAAGAACATATGCGATATCTCATTAAAACGATTTACAAAATTTACGATATTTTTGTAAACGACGCCGAAAGTCGACACAATTTTCATAGCAAGTGCGGAATATAATTCCGCATTTGCTATTGAATTTTTGTCATCTTTTGACATCATTTACAGAATGTATCACAGTTTCTGTAAATACATTTCAAGAAAAATCGCACATGTCCTTAGGTACAAAATCAATTGACGGGTCTCATATTAAAGTGACTGTGATGAAAATCAGTCAAATATTGATTATATTTCGAATAGATAAAAACAATTCTCTGACATTTTATCATAGGGCTATGATAGAATTTTGTTTGTCAACATAATAATAAGTGGTAATGTTAACATTTTTATTATTTTTAAAAATCTACTGAAAGTCGCACCTTTCAAATTGAATAGTCACAAACCTGTATGTAACATGTAAAATTCACCGATGGGTCTGGGACTGTTAAGTGTGAAAGTTGCAACTTCTTACACGGAACAGACAGGAAGAATTATATTTCTATTTGGAACTGTTGTGATAATGACTCGATCGCTGTGAATGGCGACCAACCCGTGGACTTCGTGGGCTCTTAGGACTAAACTGTGGACTCTTGATCGTGCTATATGATTCCTCCAAGCTCCGAACGCGCTTGGACACGCTGATAAACTCGTACATCTCCTCTTCCGTTGATTCCGACTTAGAGATGGTTATTGGCGACGTGTCGTTGGACATCCCACGCTTGTTGCGCGTGTCGGTGGGATATATATTGATCACGTCGACGTTTTCGCTAATCGTGCCTAGTGAGCTACGCGACCGGTTATCCCGCTCCACAAGCTCATGCATACTGGCGCTGGTCATGTCGGCGTCACGGAGGTGTATAGTGCCCGACTGGCCGTGTGATTGTGTTGTCCCTGGACTGGGGATTCCACCTCGGCAACTGTTATTCACGTTAGTATCGTTCAGTTTCACTATATTCACCTTCACATCATTCTCCGCAGCACTTTTGTTAAACCCCTCAATGTCCATTATCTCAATGTTGTCTGACTTGTCGTCGTGTTTATCCATTACAACGTCGCCATCTCCGTAGGTTTCTCTACATTTACTGCGACCAGTGGACTCTTCGTCCTTTGAGATTTCCATTTCACTCTGGGTTAAGCTTGTTGTCATCGGGTTGTCTGTTGTCTCACCTTCTGACACACTTTTACTCCACATTCCTGAATCCGCCAACTCAGAATCTTTACTGCTTATCAAATCAAAATTTGCGTCACTATCCGACTGGTTCTGATCAACATTTGTGCCGCTGTCCGACAGAATAAATACACTGTCCGACGTTTTGCATAGATCTACAGACGTGCCTAAATCTACAGGTTCGTTTCTCACGCTATCTACGTCTGTACCTTCACCTATAGACATTTCAGAGAGATGTACTGGTCTTCTGTTTGTTGTTTCCAATTCACTATCTATTCTATAATCACTAACTATAGCACCAGGGGTGAGAGTTTCTAATTGTGTTATATTCTCACCTACTGCCGGAACCGAATGTTTTGTCTTGTTTAGACTGTTCATTTGCATACACTGTTCCAAGTTGATACTTTTATGTAATCCATCACTGGTTCCCTGACCTATAGAATTCACAATCAAACCTGGTACCGATGACTGTTGGAGACCATTGGTTCCTGGTTCTATAGAGTTTCTAAGGGATGTGGGCACCAATGTCGGGTCCCGGTCACTGATTCCCAGTCTAGAATGTGCGGTAGTTGAGACAGGCTGTATTAGACTGGTTCCCTCACCGGTTCCCGCGTCCAGCAACACACCCGAGCTGGGAGCCGATATGGCACATATCCACGTGTGCTGTTGACATTCCTTCGCAGTCAGTCTTTCACTGAAAGTAAATAGAGGATATGATGAGTGATGACTTCATTATAGGGTTAACTGTATTGTAATTTTCAAATTTGCGGCATATATCAGAAAATGATAGGTCGGAAAATCTGTTTAATGGCGACACGCTAGCGGAGCCATCAAACATGTTTTGCGACCTATCATTTTCTGATATATGCCGCAAATTTCAAAATTACAATGCAGTTAACCTATTTCTAATGCACTCCTTTACTACTGGCGTAGGAATACATATTGAAATAATTTGCGACCGTTCATCAACAATGATATACCTGTAATGTATGACCATCAGCCAATCAGATTGCGTGATATTTATAGAGTGCATTAGAAATTATATTTATTATAAGCGAGTTTATTAATTTCATAAGAAACGAGGCTATGCCAAGAAACCAGTCAACGAGTTTAATAAATCTCATATTAAATCATCACAAATGTTAAGCAAGTAATGGATCGATTTGATTTATTGGTGTTTAACGGCCTATCAACAGCTAAGGTAATTTAAGGCCGGGCCAACAGGTTCGAAGTTGATGCATTGGCGGGAAAATCCCAAAATCAGAACGGAATATTTAGATCGAGATACAACATATTCAGCCCTGAAATTAGAATAACCACACCTGGTGCAAGGTCCATACCACACCAAAGTCACTTGACAGGACCTTTGAATTGAAAACTATCTGTAATGAAAACTAAGGTGTTTGTCAACGCTATCACATGACTTTAATTGCCAAATTAGCTTCCCATGATGCATTCCTGTGTTTGACAAATAATTGGCCTTATATATGGCTGTAACTGGAGAAATGGGGCATATGGGTTTTGTGACCAGTGTAGATCCAGATCTCCTGAAATGAAAATAACCAGACATGGTGCCAGGTCCATACCACACCGAAGTCACTTGGACAGTAATGGAATTTATCACATAAAACGTGGCTGTGATTGGAGAAATGGCGCTTATGGGATTTATGACCACTGTAGCCCCTGATCAAACAGCACACTCCTCTAGCATGAGAACAGCAGACGACAATTGTTGTGAGTAGCGGTCTAAGGGTTAATAATTCCAGAACAAAAATATTTACACGATTCCCGAACATTTGATTGGCCCGTAGCAAGACTGTCCAAAGTTTATATCCCAGTAAACTCCCACGCTGAACTACTTTCCGTAACCGTGAGGCGCAGTTAAAATAATTCTTAAGAAAATGGAAAATAAACATATTTTCTTGATAAATTGATTTCAAATGCTGGAATTATAAGGAATGAATGGCCTTTTTGTGGAATTTATCGGGGATATAAACTTGGAAAAGTCGTGGGAATACTGGACGAGGCCTTCCGGCCTTCGTCCAGTATTCCCGCGACTTTTCCAAGTTTATACCCCGATAAATTCCACAAAAAGGCCATTCATTCATTCCTACTGTCTGTTTCACGAAAGCTGCCCAAATGTTACGGTTATATAAACAATGAAAAACAATATTTTTTTTTCGATAATATTAAATTAAAGGAAAATTTAAGAATGAGACTTCTTTTTATTTCGTGAAATTTTGTCAAATATTGATGTTATTGCGAAATTTAACATGAGGAAATTTTCTAATTTCAGAAATACTGGACTGATTTTAAAAATTTAACTTTTGTTTTCTTAGTTAGATCATTCCCAAGCTATATAGCCAGGTTTCGGAGTCAATTTCCAATAAAATCAATATTTGACCAAATTTCATGAAATATAAATAAGGCTCATTCTTAAATTTTGCTTTAATATAATATTATCGGAAAAAAAATACTGTTTTTGCATTCTTTATATAGCCGTAAAATTTGGGCAGGTTTCGTGAAACAGACAGTAGTATAATACATATGCAATTGAGACTGCTACAGAAACCATGTTAGGTGATCAGTATAGCTTCAATGTATGAATGCTTACTTGTGTAATAAGCAGGATATAACATTTGTATTGATTTTATGTAACAAATTTATGTTAGCTGAATATGTATTGATTTTTGTCAATTTGACTTAACCCTTCCTACGCTGTTGACGGAAATTGCCGTCTGCTGTTTTTCATTTTTGCTTTAATTCTTAACAAAAAACTGGTTTTGACAGCACATGAGAATCGTCTCCACTGGAGACGATTCTCATGTGCTGTCAAAACCAGGTTTTTGTCGAGAAATATTGAAAATGAAACATTTCCAGCAGACGACAACATTTAATTCAACGTAGTAAGGGTTAAACAAATCAGAGTGACAACAAATCAACAATTCCCCTGCCAATGATGCCCCGGAAATAGTTCTATAAAGGGAAGTTACCTGTGATGTTCAAAGTTTGGTAACCTATTTCAGGGCTCCAGATAAGGAATTAGTAGTAATTGAGTATTGTCACTCCATCATTTCTGAAGCAATTGGGTATTTCAATATTTTAATTGGATAAAACAAAAGCACACTGCTGTTTACACATCAACAGACAGCAATTATTGAATAGTTTGCTTCGAAATGAAAACATGTCTTGGTATTTCATTAGAATTGTCTCCTTGGAGACAATTCTAATGAAATAACAAGATGTGTTTTCATGGAAACTAAGAAAAATATGCTATATTTGTGGTCTGTTTATTGTTTTCTGTAGCATGATAAAGGTACCACAAATTTGTTATTGCTTTTTGATACTCGCTACTTCTGATTTCAATTGGGTTTATGGCAATTTTAATTGGGTATACGCAAATACGCAGCTTATCTGGAGTTCTGTATTTATAAGACTGGGGCCCAACGTCTTACGATAAAAATGTTTGTACAAAAAGTTTTATTAATTTGCTTCTGACATTAACTTCCAACATTGGCTGTGTGTGTAAATGCTATTCTAAAATTAAATTTCGCCCTTACAAACTTCTAAATCCTACAAAGTTTAGCAAAACGGCCCTCAGTTCCACAAACCTGGGATCAGCAATCAACAGTTTGGTTATAAAGTCGCGAGCCTCGGGACTAATCACGCCGAACAGATCGTCGGGGAAGTCGAGTTTCACCATGGTGATGTTACAGAACGTTTGTTGTTTGTCGTCGCCGGCAAACGGAGAGCACGTGGTCAACATGACGTACGTCAACACTCCCAGACTCCACATGTCTGTGTACAGCCCGAGGCAGTCGTAGTTGAGCACTTCTGGCGCTGAAACGAGGGCAGAGCTCCATATAAGGTGCGTATTTGCATAAATACCCAATTCAAATTACCAAAACACCAATTGAAATCAGAAGTAGTGAGTATAAAAGCAATGAAAAATTTGTGGTATCTTTATCATGCTACAGAAAACAATAAACAGACCACAAATATAGCATATTTTCTTATTTTTCCATGAAAACACATCTTGGTATTTCATTAGAATTGTCTCCAAGGAGACAATTCTAATGAAATACCAAGACGTGTTTTCATTTAGAAGCAAACTATTCA
The DNA here is from genome assembly GCA_029237695.1 of Conchocele bisecta. Lineage (NCBI taxonomy): Eukaryota > Metazoa > Mollusca > Bivalvia > Lucinida > Thyasiridae > Conchocele > Conchocele bisecta. Next base: position 62,585,312 of record CM055281.1, read on the forward strand.
ATATGTGCGGTCTGCTGATGTGTAAACAGTAGTGTGATTATATGTTACACAGTTAACATTTTGAAATATCCAATTGCTTCAGAAATGATGGAGTGATAATACTCAATTACTGATTCCTTATCTGGAGCCCTGCGAGGACATCGTGAAATATGGCTGTGACTGGAGAAATGGGCTGATGAGTTTTGTGACCAGTGTAGCTCCTGATTAAATAGCACATTCCTTATAAAGCCTGGTCACAATTCCCATAAGCCCCATTTCTGCAGTCATGGCCACAAATATAAATGGTCTATATTGTGAGTGAGTGACTAGAGAAATGGAGCTTATGGGATTTGTGACCAGTATAGCTCCTGATCAAATAGCACACTGCTGTAGCGTGATGACTCTGGATGTAAACAGGCATCCAGTCACTCCCACCTTATCTTAATTAACCAATTACACTTGATTGATTACTGTCTGTTTCATGAAACCTGCCGAAATTTTACAGCCTTATAAACAATGCAAATATTAAATTAAAGCAAAATTTAAGAACGAGCCGTATTTTTATTTCGTGATATTTTGTCAAATATTGATTTTATTGCGAAAAAACAATTTCCCCATGGGGAAATTTTTTAGAATGTCAGAAATACGGGACCGATTGTCAAAATTTAACTTTTGTTTTCTTAGTTAGATCATTTGCAAGCCAAGTAATGTAGCCAGGTTTCAGAGTCAATTTTCATTTATTTTTTTTTAAATTTGGCTCCGCCCCCAGCTCCTTCACATCGTTGTCCCCCAAAATTGATTTGTCTATGGTGGGAATTTATCCCATAGACAAATAAATTTTTCATAATAATATCAATATTTGACCAAATTTCACGAAATAAAAATTAGGCTCATTCTTAAATTTTGATAAAATTTAATATTATCAATAAGAATATAGTTTTTGCATTGTTTATATGGCCGTAAAATTTGGGCAGGTTTCCTGAAACAGACAGTAATTGGTGTCTCATAATTTATGTGGACGTGACTGGATAAAAGGGGCTTATGGGTTTTGCGACCAGTATAGATGCAGATCTGCCTGTGCATCTGCAGTCTGATAGATTTTATATTCATTCAACATCAAGGTCATACACAGACGAGAATGTACCCGTATAGCGTGATTGGCTGGGGATGTATGTCCATTCAACATCAAGGTCATATACAGACAGGTAGCCAATTAGATCTGAAGGTTATAAATGCTCACTCACGTGCAGCCAACTTACCAACATAGTCGGGCGTGCCTATAATATCGCGGATATCTTCGCCGGTGTTCACGAGACAAGCAAAGCCGAGGTCACAGATCTTGATACTGCCTTCTGGGAATGGCTTTGTCAGAAGGATATTTTGAGGCTGCAATGCAAAAGTTGAAAACAGTTATCACGTAGCTCGCTATGCATTGACTGAATACCAGTCCTCGACAAATTCATAATTTTCCACTTGTCCAGATTGGGTTTCAAGTTTAGTGGTAATGTGAAGAGAGAGAGAGAGTGCGGCATAAATATGAAAACATATAGGAATGTATGAGTTGAAACTTTCAACTCATACATTCCTATATGTTTTCATATTTATGCCGCACTCTCTCTTCACATTACCACTCATCCAGATGGAAAATTCACTTGCCAAAACGAGTGGATGATTTGTAGAGGCCGGAATATGTAATAACAACAAGACCATCAATATCACAGCTAATTCCCTTGCTGACAGCCTTGATAATAATAATAATAATAAAAAAATAAAAAACGCATTTGCCTTACAAACAAGGTGAGCATAAATCGTCAGTGACCTTGGGCAGTCAGACGTGGGCCGTATGCAAAACAAAGCAGTGCAAACAAATATTATCAAAATCAGTGAAGAGTTCTTCAAAAATGAAAGGTACACGTACGTACATGGACTAACGCTATATCCCCTCTTGCCAATCGGTGAGGGGATAACAAATCCATATTTGGCATACGGATATGTGCAATATCACCGCGTTAACAATACTCGTCCGAACATACATGTAGAAATTTGACAAAACGCGGAAAAAACATAATTACCTTGAGGTCTAAGTGGACAATAAATTTCTCGTGCAGATACACAAGGCCTTCTAGAATCTGCTGCAGCAGGAGTCGCACGTCGGCCTCGTTGAACTTCTCCTCCAGGACACATTCTGTGAACAGCTCCCCACCCGCGCAACTGGAAGGAAATCATTTTTAATTAATTAACTCTTTCACCCCTAAGTATCGGATATGGACTATTTCATGTTAAGTTTGAGACTGTTCCATTATGCAGAAAAGTGGGTCATTTTGTAAAAAAATATCCAGAAATAGTGCAGATCCTAATGAGACGACTCGTTATGAGCCGGCTCATCTGATCTACACTGTTTGCAAATATTAAGAAAGAGTGCACCAGTATTGTAAGAGTTAATATGAACACATTTTGTGAAAAGCTCCCCAAACGTGCAACTAGAAGGAAATTATTTTTAATATAGGTATTAATTAATAATTATTTATCTTACATTTCAGTCGGTAGTTTACAGAAATTTAACGGTGAATTACACCACTCAGCATCAGTAGTTTACACCACTCTCGGGTTTACTATATATGGGGAAATGACGTCGGTAACGTCGTAATGACGGGTTTCATGTGAACAATCACATCATGTTCTCGGACACACCCTCTGAATCGCGAGGCAGTCGCCGTCACTACACCCGCTGCCAGAAATTAATTCGCATATCTCCATCGCCACATTTTACACTTGATTCGCTATGTTTGTTATAAAGAATCATGTGTGAAATGTAAGAAAATGTTTATTTAACCTGTAGCCTATTTCACCAACATTGCAAAGTATACTTTTCTAGCAAAGTATACTTTGAGGGAGAAATTTTCAATTTTAGGATAAATTTATTAATTTTTATTATACCGAATTTATTACATTATCACAGCCATAATTAATGTAATAAATTCCGTATAATAATTCTGCATACTTTTAATCAAATATATGCAGTCGTTAGTTCTATATGAAATAGTGCTTTTCGGGAAAAATAAATGATTTCTCCCTCAAAGTATACTTTGCTAGAAAGTATACTTTGCAATTTTGATGAAATCGGCTCCTGGTGAGTTGATTATCTTGATATAATGCCCTCATGATTAGGTCCTACCGCTAAACAGACTTGGTTCGCTATGCTCACTCGTTTGTTTAGCAAAGGACCCAATCACTTGTTCATTATTTCACGACAGGTCACCTGGTTAAATAAACGGATATATTTAATGGTGTTTAACGGCCTGTCAAGAGCCGAGGTCATTTTAGGCCAGATTAACAGGGTCGATTCCCATATTTCAGCTGTATGAATGTATCGGGGTAGGGGGAGAACTGGATATTTACAAATAATAAGCCTAGTGGGATGGAAATAGTATGAATCCGGCATTGAAGTCCAATGTTCTACCATTAAGCAATCAAGCAATCTCTGTCTATTACACAGAGCTCCAGATAAGCTGCGTATTTGCTTAAATACCCAATTAAAATTGCCAAAAACCCAACTGAAATCAGAAGTAGCGAGTACCAAAAAGCAATAATGATTTTGTGGTACCTTTATCATGTTGCAGAAAATAATATTTAAACAGACCACAAATATAGCATATTTTTTCTTCAGACCACAAATATAGCATATTTTTTCTTATTTTCAATGAAAACACATCTTGGTATTTCATTAGAATTGTCTCCAAGGAGACAATTCTAATGAAATGTCAAGACATGTTTTCATTTCGACTCAAACTATTCAATAATTGCTGTCTGTCGATGTGTAAACAGTAGTGTGATTTTATTTTACCCAATAAAAAATTAGTGAAATACCCAATTGCTTCAGAAATGATGCAGTCAAATACTCAATTACTAATTCCTTATCTGGAGCCCTGTATTAGCAATGAACCAACAAAATCCTGATCATGATCAGGTTTCCTTATCATGACAAAACAAGAATAATTTCCCCCAATACCAATTAAGCCATATTTTACAACAATCTCACAGAGCTGCCGATAATTATACAGCTGAATCTCGTTATCTCGATATCGTTTATCTCGATATATCTGCTTATCTCGATATACGTCCCAGGTTCCGGCAGAATTCCCTATATAGATCATATATTTTACTCCTGATAACTCGATATCGGATATGTCGATATATCGGTTCAGTCGAAGTGGAAATCGAGTCCCGATAGTATGTTTCCTTCACATTTGTATTCTGATATGTCGATACGAAAATTAAGCGCCCGGCACCGCCAAGTCTGAATCAGCGCGATTATCTCAGGTAAGTTTTCACACGGTTATAGAAACCAAAGACACCGCCGCCGCTAAAATGCATTTAAAGTTGCAAGACCAGTTAAAGCAGTGCACTTAAAACCATAATTAATCAATTAAACTTAATGTGATATCAAATCTATTTTAACAGAAACATGAATTAAATGGTGTAGCAGGAAGTAAATCGTCTGTTAATTACGTATACAGCTTAAAATATACTCAAGCCGCGATTTATGAAAACCCGGAAATAAAGTAAAGAGGCATTTCTGAAGCGATTTTGTTCAGATTTTTTTCGAGAAATTTGGCGAATTGTTATCTCGAAGTTCGGATATGTCGATATACATGTATTTTCATCAGTCCATTCGACTTCGAGATAACAAGAATAACCTGTGTATGCATATTTTTGGAGATTGTAAACAAAAGATTTGTGTTGTGCGTATGAATAGTTACAAACTGACGTGTTTCCCGCGTTTTGACGTCACGTTGTGTGACGGCAAACATGACATCATGTAAACTTTTTGAAATCCAAATTACGCAGCTGTTTCTATGAACTAGATATTTGACTGCATGTTTGGAATATGTTCAATCATATTAACATTGTACATTAGTCAAGACTCTCTCCAAATGTTCAAATAACTTTATTTTGACTGTAATAAAAGAGGGTGCAATTACGGGTGTATTATTGGTAAGGGGTTGATTACGGGTTTTCTCTCACAGCGAAACCAATGCAAATAACTCGCAAGAGTGTAATAAAAATTGATAATTTCAGTGATGCATTTTCAGAAATGACACACACATTGAATTTGAAACGAGTGGGTATGCATGTATGTATAAAACTCTTCAGACACAATACGTATCTTGAGCCCTGTAGCCGATTTCATCAAAATTGCAAAGTATACTTATCTAGCAAAGTATACTTTAAGAAGTCATCATTAATTTTCCTGAAATGCATTATTTCATATAGAACTAACAACTGCATATATTTGATGATTAAAAGTATGCAGAATTATTATACTGAATTTATTACATTATCACAGCCAAAATGGCTGTGATAATGTAATAAATTCAGTATAATCAAAATTAATAAATTTATTCTTAAATTGAAAATTTCTCCCTCAATAATACTTTGCTAGATAAGTACACTTTGCAATGTTGGTGAAATAGGCTACAGATCAAGGGGTATGGTGAACAATACTTCTCGGAACAGTTGATCGCATACACTACAGCTGATAGCAAGGTAGGCCATACCATATATTTTCTATGTTAAGCGTCCACCCAGTTGACCAAAACCGACCTACGTATCCGGTAAAAACAAACAAGGCCTCACAAAAACGAAGATAAATTTATGCTAAAAACTTCCTCAACCCATCATAAATTTAAATTTCAGCCAGCAAACTTTAGAAAACAATAAGAAGAAAATACACTAATTAAATGTAAAATGTGTAAATTCATGAACGGATATAAAACGCACCAAGTTCCCAATCAGTTTTCATATTACTTCACCAGTAAATAACATCAAATAGCATACATAGTTTGTTTGTTTTTTCACAGAACAACTCTCAAAACCTACCCGCACGCGGACGCTTAACCCTTTCCCTGATAGAAACAACTTTTCACGCCTCTGCAGAAGATGTCTTTAGAAAACATTGTGGGAAAAGGAGAAATTGCTTGTAACAAGCAATTTCTCCTTTTCCCACAATGTTTTCTACTCTATCAGATAATTTAACCATCATTTGACCCAGCATTTGATTCTTTTATTCAGATGTTTTCGATTTGGAAGAGTCGAAATATCGCAAAACAGGGAAAGAACTTGGCATGGCCTTAGCTGGAGATTCAACCACACAATCTTGTGGGATGGTCAGTCAATTACTAGTACATATTACATAGCAGTCGTACCAATCCCATATCATAATACACGCAGTGCTCCAGATAAGCTTTGTATCTAAAGCGTACTAAACCCCGATTTCAAAATCATTGCATATTTAACTTTTACAAATGAATTATTGATTTTACTAAATAAGGAACAAAGGATAAAAAAATATAACAAATTTAAACATTCACTTATTTGAACTGCAAAAACTTTTTGCAGCTCAACTAAGTGAATTTTAAACTTTATGACAGTATTTTCACTATTTTAAAATCAATGCATAGTTTCACATTGCCGTGCGTATTTTGTACTCCCATTTTTGATAATCAATGCGTATTCAGCTAAAATAATTGCGTAATACGCACCTTATCTGGAGCATGTACATGCATACCACTAACTCAAGTGCAAGTGTCCTTATACGAGCCATCAACTGAGATAATAGAATCTGAAGGGCTCATCATATTCAAACATCGTTGCTAGCAACAAGCCCCATTTCTCCAGACAGGCCACAATAACTTTATACATCTTTAAATATTGCTGTATCTTTCAAGTACTCCATGTTATCTCATCATATCAAAAAATATTCGCTAGTGATAACGAGGATGGCCGCGGCCCACATGTCGAGCCCGCCGAGGCATTTGATGGTCTCAGAGTGTATTTGTTTTAGTTTGATGCCCAATAAGCATACAAAGTTTCAAGGAAATCTGACTTACGGTTACAGAGATAGTAGGTACCTATGTGAACTTTAACGCAAATTTTGACAGAAACTTTAACGCAAACTTCTATGTCATTTGACCTTGACATAGGGGCACAGGGACTGCATGAGTGGGACACAGAATGAATATATGGATGATGACTAATAAGCATATGAAGCTTCAAGTCAATGTGACTTAGGACTGCAGAGATATAAGGTATTTAAAAACTTTAACGCAGATTTAGAACGCAAACTTCTAAGTCATTTGACCTTGGGCAGAGGGGCCGCATGAGTGGGATACAGCATGAATATATGGATGATGACTAATAAGTATATGAAGTTTCAAGTCAATGTGACTTAGGACTGCAGAGATATAAGGTATTTAAAAACTTTAACGCAGATTTCGGAAGGACAAGGACGGACGGACGGACACCATTGCGTTCACTATGTCTCGCTTTCCGCAAGCGGGCTCGACAAAAATGATGCCAGATTTACTGAATGGTGAACAGTATATCCCTGATCAGACAGACTATTTAAGTCCTCATCCGATAGGACTAGGCTAGCAGAAAGTTGTCTTGCCCAAGGACACGCCGACTATGCCATTCACAGCGGGTCGAGGTGGAAATCGAACCCGGGGTCTCCAGATCCACAGTCCGACGCTCTACCTACTGAGCTAATCCGGCAATCTGACATATACAGTTCATACGGCCCCTTTTATCAACTCGCAGCAATTTATCCTCACCAGGAAGTTGTCAATAAGTGATGTCTCGTGTCTGCATGATGGATTTCACACAATACTACGCTTATTATTCAAGATGGTGAGATTACGAAATACTTCAATAAATGCAAATACAAGTAGCGTACTTGAAACTACGCAATACGACTACAGCTAATACGGCTACAGCTAACCTCTATTATGGTATAGAAACATTTGGGCATTACAGGCGGTTTGGGGTTATTTGCATGTTTTTATAGCGCGTATTCGGATACGTTACCAATAGCATTGTGACCACTCATTTGAACCGTCTCATCGAGACGGTTCAAATGAGTGGTAACAACATATACTTTCATTGAGAAATGAAGAAAATATTATTTTTTTTGTGTAATATTTTTTGTAAGTTTAGATACCTATGAATGTGATTCTCACATGAATTGAGTGAATCGTTAATGTATGTGAACTGAGCGAAAGATCAGTCTCTACACTGGTCTAACTCCCCTCCCCTCCCCCTTCCCCCCACGCATTTTGCCACCCAGCGGTGCATATCACTATAAGGGATTACCAATGTATTTTGTGGTCAATTAACATACCACGCCGTATCGCAACAACGAGCAGACATGTGGTTTCTAACATCCGGCAACATCCCAGTAAACTATAATCTAATATCATAAATAAAACCACGGCGACGTTGACCTCAGGAAATTATACCCTGTATTCATCAATATCATAGTTGTACCTTACCCTATATTCTTCATCAATATCATAGTTTTACCTGTCACGATGACGGGGGAAAAAGATAATCGCGTTTGTATCAGTCACCTGAACACAACTTATTGAGATTTTAATAGAACATTAATGAGAATATGATAGCTAATCTGGTGCATATATGAGACAATTCATGTGATAATATTGCTTATCTGGTGCATATATGAGAGAATTCATGTGATAATATTGCTTATCTGGTGCATATATGAGAGAATTCATGTGATAATATTGCTTATCTGGTGCATATATGAGAGAATTCATGTGATATATTGCTTATCTGGTGCATATATGAGAGAATTCATGTGATAATATTGCTTATCTGGTGCATATATGAGAGAATTCATGTGATTTTGTACCTAAGAAGATCTGGGATATTTCATGAGAAAGATTTACAGAAACTGTGATTTTCCATAAATGACGTTGAAAGTTGGTGAAATATTCATAGCAAATGCGGAATCCTATTCCGCATTTGCTCTGAACATTTCGTCAACTTTCGACATCATTTATGGAATATATCAAAAAAATTGTAAATTTGTATTTTTTCACGAGATATCACCCGATTTTATTAGGTACAAAATCACATGACCCGTCTCATACATGACTCTGCCTGGAGAAATGGGGCTTGTGACCAGAGTAGCTCCTGATCAAAGAGCACACTCCTATAAACAGCCCGATAATGATCTATGTTAGTTGTTACAAACAAGACGATTGCTTTAATAATGGAATGGCGAACAGTGCAGATCCTGATCAGACTGCGCGGATGCGCAGGCTGGTCTGGATCTACACTGGTCGCAAAACCAATCAGCCCCATTTCTCCAGTCACAGCCACAAATGAGATAGGATTGCAGCTGTGGTTAAATGTCCTGTATTCAATAGACTACATACCAAGCTTCAACATGAGTCAACTTCACAATCACCAGTGCTCCAGATAAGCTGAGTATTTGCGTAAATACCCAATTAAAATTGCCAAAAACCCAATTGAAATCAGAAGTAGCCAGTATCAAAAAGCAATTACAATTTTGTGGTTCATTTACAATGCTGCAGAAAACAATAAACAGACCACAAATATAGCATAGTTTTCTTATTTTCCATGAAAACACATCTTGGTATTTCATTAAAATTCTATTCTAATGAAATGCCAAGACAGTAGTGTGATTTTATTTTACCCAATTAAAATTTTGAAATACCCAATTGCTTCAGAAATGATGGAGTGAAAATACTCAATTACTAATTCCTTATATGGAGCCCTGGTGCAGTATATTATGTAGGGGTGAAACATGTGAAACGATATATAAATAAAGCTTACTGAACTATCATTTTAAATATGGGATTGATTTCCCTGAAATGTTTGTAAATCGGAATAAAAAAACAAAGAGTGTGTCACACTCAAATTTCAAATACAGAGCTTCAGATATTGGCGTGTTTTACGCAATTATTTTAGCTAAATACGCATTGATGATCAAAAGTGGGCGTACAAAATACGCACAGCAATGTGAAAATGCGCATTGATTTTCAAATCGAGTAGAAAATAGTGAAAATACTGTCATAAAGTTGAAAATTCACTTAGATGAGCTGCAAAAAGCAAACAGTGTTTGCTTTGCAGCTCAAATAAGTGAATGTTTAAATTATTAATATTTGATTATCATTTGTACCCTATTTAGTTATGAAGAAAATCAATAATTAATTTGTAAAAGTAAAATACGCAATGATTTTGAAATCAGGGGGCCTACCCGTAGTACGCTTTAGACACAAAGCTTATCTGGAGCTCTAATAGTATCAAAATAGTGCCGCCATATTGCTTCAGTTTTTTACGATAACGATTTTGAAAAAAAAAACAATATTTGCGCAAGTAAATGACGTTGAAAATTTACACAAATTCAGAGCTAAATGAATTCTGCACAAGTTCTGAAAGAATTGCGAATTTTTGCCGTCATTTTCAATTTTAGAATAAATTTATTAATTTTTATTATACTGAATTTATTACATTATCACAGCCAATTTTGGCTGTGATAATGTAATAAATTCAGTACAATAATTCTGCATAGTTTTAATCATCAAATATATGCAATCGTTAGTTCTGCATGAAATAATGCATTTCGGAAAAATCAATGATTGCTCCCTCAAAGTATACTTTGCTAGGAAAGTATGCTTCGCAATTTTGATGAAATCGGCTACAGGACTCCTTCGTAGGCTATCTCTAATATATAAAGGTTTGAAACTTTCAACTGGGGACCATCTCTATACATGGCATTGTCTCACTAAAGCAGTTATTGGTGTCTAAAGTCGGTAGTGAAAATTTCATTCATTGAAATTTTTGTCTTCAAGTTTAAAGGTACATGCCCACACATCAAGCATAAAATGTTCCTTATAGGAATTAAACAAGTGTATAATTGTGTCACTATTCCACCAGTTCTAAAAATTACGAGTGCCCACTGTACAGATATAATCATTTAGTAATGTGGATTTTACTGAGTGACGCGCGGTAGTATCAGGCTATTTTCATATGCAAATGAAGCATGATATTTTTTAATTAAATGTATATGTACTAGGGATGGCATCAAATGTTAAAAATGGTATTCAAATATTCGGAACCACCCAACCTCTAAATCTCCTCACTATTACGGAATTAACACCGGTAACACGTTTCGGATAAATTGAGTTCCCACGTGCTTCAAATAATAATCAATTATCTTTTTTTTTTTACACGAGAATAATGGGTGTATCGAGTTTGTGAAAAGTGGAGCTCCAGACCAGCATGCGCCTCCGCGCAGTCTGATCAGGAATTACATGTTTCGCGAATCAACTGAGAAACCATGCTTCTGCTTCTAAGGAAATTTCAGACGCATATCAGGATTAAAGTGTTTGCTAGCTGATCGGGATTTACACTAGTCCATAATCACGTGGCGGGAAACATATAATAAATATGTACAGGATAACAAAATACATGAATAACATTGAATAGTAATTCCTGGTTTCGTAGAAGGATATCTGATTTTTTATGTTCATACATTGTTGTGACTGGCGAAATGGGACTTATGATATGTGTTACTAATTGATTTCATAAGCTATTAATACGCTCCTGCATATACAATGAGAATTCAACAAACACATAACTATACCACCACGAAACACAGTGTACCAACAAAGCAGCGGGAGTTCTTTACCAAGGATCAACAATTACGCTATTTAATGCAATTAAACTTTACTAAGGTACGGATTAAACACCTGCAAGCCTTCAGGCTGTCAAAAACAATACCGTGTTATTAATTGTCGATATTAGGGACAAGCAAACATTGACGCGATATCGTATTAATCGTCGATAACAGACAATACAAACTTTGACACGTGCCGGGATCAATTGTTGTGCGACGGTGATAAATAAGTAAACCAAACAATACCTTGAAATACCAATTCCATTCGAATACCAAATTCGGTCAATAAACGAATATTTGAATATTCGAATATTCGTTGCCATCCCTAATATGTAGTAATTAAATGCGTCACCTGAATCAAAATTATTTTCGACAGATTATAAAGTATGATCATTTCCATCACAAAATAAATACAGAGAATAAATAGTAATGTCCGTTAACATTTTAAGGAAACACGGTTATTGCCCCTGATATCAGTGTGAAAAATGTATGTCGGATATAAAATGTATAATAATGCCAATCAATACGTGGGGTAATGGTGAATTAACGTTTATTTTGCCAGAAAATGTCTCAGATGATATCTCTGATATAAAGACCATTTTATGCCTACTGAGTGGGTATGTACCTTTAAGGTTTACCAGGCTCGGCCTGGAAACGGTAGAAATTCCTGCCTGTTTCCTAGCCTTGCCTGATAAACTTGTATCAAAACGCACCCTGTCTGATCTGAGACAAGTACAAATTACAGTGGAACCTCTCTAAACCGGACACCATGGGAGGTCCCCAGGGTTACAGTGGAACCTCTCTAAACCGGACACCATGGGAGGTCCCCAAGGTTACAGTGGAACCTCTCTAAACCGGACACCATGGGAGGTCCCCAAGGTTACAATGGAACCTCTCTAAACCGGACACCATGGGAGGTCCCCAGGGTTACAGTGGAACCTCTCTAAACCGGACACCATGGGAGGTCCCCAAGGTTGGTTACAGTGGAACCATCTCAAATACAAACCGGACACCATGGGATGGTCCCCCAAGGATACAATGGAACCTCTCTAAACCGGAACACCATGGGAGGTCCCCAGGGCTACAATGGAACCTCTCTAAAACCGGACACCATGGGGAGGTCCCCAGGGTACAGTGGCACTAAATCTAAACCGGACACCATGGGATGTCCCCACCCAGGGTTACAGTGTGAAACCTCTCTAAACCGCGACACCATGGTGAGGTCACCAGGGTTACAGTGAGTGTCCTCTCTAAACCTGACCACCCTGGGAGAAGTCCACAGGGTTACAGTGGACCTCTCTAACGGACACCTGGGAGGTCCCCAGGGATAAGTGGTCCTCTCTAAACCGGACACCATGGGAGGTCCCAGGGTTACAGTTGGAACCTCTCTACACCGACCACACATGGGAAGGTCCAGGGGTTACAGTGAATCCTCTCTGATACACATGACACCTGGAGGTCCCCAGGGTTTACAGAGAACCTCTCTAAACGGACACCATGGTAGGTCCCGGGTTACAGTGGTAAACCCTCTCTAGACGGACACATGGTCGCGCTCCCAGGTGTTACTGTGGGAAACCTCTCTAAAACCGGTACACCCTGGGAGGTTCCCAGGGTTACAGTGGAACATCTCATAAACCGGGACCCTATGGGAGGTCCCCAGGGTTACAGTGGAACCTCTCTAAACCGGACACCCTGGGAGGTTCCCAGGGTTACAGTGGAACCTCTCTAAACCGGACACCCTGGGAGGTTCCCAGGGTTACAGTGGAACCTCTCTAAACCGGACACGAGGTTCCCAGGGTGTCCGGCTTAGAGATGTTTCACTGTAATTCCGATGTAAGAGCACTGAACCACATGCCTGTGTGCATTGCAATCATGATATTTCACAGTGAAATGGGTCATAATTTAATACATCAACGTCACAAGTTTGTTCGGTTTACAGAGGTTCTACTGTATAACTTATCCCACTTTATTCCCGATTTTTGTCCCCGGGTTATTTTGGGAAACCAGACATGATACGGGTATGTGGGTGGGATAAATTACTTACAGCACGGTTGTCCGCATGAAGCTCACTGAAGTGCAATAAAATGTACAACACCGTTTGCATTAGCAGCCGATTTTGTGAAATATTCGGTGGATTTTTTCAGGTTTAATGACACTTACATGTAGGTGGGAAAAGGAAACATTAATGAATTTTTAAATCTTTGTACGAACATTTTTGTATCGTACGAAACAGCCCCCATGTATATATAGCCCGGATATAAATAGACCAGTGCTCCAGATAAGCTGCGTATTTGCGTAAATACCCAAATAAAATTGCCAAAAATCCAATTGAAATCAGAAGTAGTGAGTATCAAAAAGCAATAAAAAGAGAAAAATGCGTCTGTCGAACGCGGATGCCACCTGCAGCATATTTGAGAAACTGTGACAAAGTGGTTAACCGAAAAGTGTGACGGACGGACAGACGGATGGACGGACAGACGGACGGTCCAAACACTATATGCCACCCGTTTCTTCGAAACCCGGTGGCATAAAAATTGTGGTACCTTTATTATGCTATATAAAACAAGAAATGCGTCTGTCGAACGCGGATGCCACCTGCAGCATATTTGAGAAACTGTGACAAATTGGTTAACCGAAAAGTGTGACGGACGGACAGACGGACGGTCCAAACACTATATGCCACCCGTTTCTTCGAAACCCTTTGGCATAACAATAAACAGTCCACAAATATAGCATATTTTTCTTATTTTCGATGAAAACACATCTTGGTATTTCATTAGAATTGTCTCCAAGGAGACAATTCTAATGAAATGCCAAGACATGTTTTCCTTTCGAAGCAAACTATTCAATAATTGATGTCTGTTAATTTGTAAACAGTAGTGTGATTTTATTTTACCCAATTAAAATATTGAAATACCCAATTGCTTCAGATATGATGGAGTGAAAATACTCAATTACTAATCCCTTATCTGGAGCCCTGAAAAAACCACTTACTACTCGGTGATGAGAATCAGTTCAGACTGTGTCTCGTACACCTCCTTGAGGTTGACCAATCGTGGGTGATCGAGGGCCATCTCCAGCATGACGACCTCTCGGAGAATATCATCGCGACACGACTTGCCGCGGCGACGTTTCTTTATCACCTTTGCCGCCACCTCCTCCTGGGTTTCATTGTGCACGCACTTCTTCACAACGGCAAACTTGCCTCTGGAATATTGATTAAATGATTGATTCAGTTTTCAGTCCATTCAACAGTGCTGTTGTGGCTGTGCCTGGAGAAATAGGGCTTGTGGGATTTGTGACTAGTGTAGCTCCTGGTCAAATATCACTCTCCTGTAGCCTTATAACGATATATATTGTGTGTTAGAAGCAGCATCTGTGCTAATTCATTGATGGAATGACGATAAGTGTAGATCCTGATCAGAATGTGCGGATGCACAGTCTGATTACACTGGTCACAAAACCCATAAGCCCCATGTTTCCAGTCACAGCCAAAAATAGTGATAATAATGTATGTGTATTGGTAGAGTTATTGGGACCATATAGAGACGTGTCATTGTGGACGTACTTCTTCACAACGGCAAACTTTCCTCTGAAATATTGAATGATTGATTAATTGATCATATACAGTGACCAGTCTAGCTCCTCATCAAATACATGTATAGCACACTCAAGTAGCCTGATAACAATTTCAGTAGTTTGACAATTTGGATTTTTCCCCCGCTATTTCTGTTCGAAAGTATATGTTGTTACCACTCATATGAACCGTCTCGACGAGACGGTTCATATGAGTGGTAACATCATATACTTTTATGGGGCAATAAACAAGATAATCACATTTGTTCAATAAACTAAACATTATGTTTGTAAAACATGGATATGCCCCCGTGGCATACAGGACGCTAACTGGAGAAACTCTTACAAACATTACGACGTAAATGTATACGGACGTACAGACGAACGGACGTATGTACGGAACCTCAACGCAATATGACCCCCCTTGCTATCGCATAGGGGGCATAACAATACTGTATCCATAGACCTCAAGGGCAGCCCCAGCACCATAATTTCGAAAACAAGGTACCCCAGCGCTATAAATTTCAGATAGAATATAAACAAGAGGGCCATGATGGCCCTAATTCGCTCACCTGACTCCATGAACACCAGAGGAGAATGTGACATTGAGTTCATGTGTTTTTAAAAAAATTGTGCTATTTTTAGATGGCGGTCATCTTGGATTAAGCGATGACTCTCATTTTACCAAATCTGAAAATGCTTCACCCAAGGATCTTAACTTACTATGAAGTTTGGCCACCATCGGCCATGTGGTTTCTGAGAAAAAGACGTTCAAAATCTCGAATAAATGGACCTTTTGGCGGCCATCATGGATGACATAATCATCCAATTCTGACAAATATTGCACCAGATCAATCGCCTCTTTGATACTTTCGGTCAAAAATAAAATTTTACCCCACAGGCCACGCCCATTTCTGACCCCGGGGGTCACCATTTTAACACCTTTGAAAGAGCATTCTACATCGATCATTCCTACCAAGTTTCGTCGAAATCAGGCTGGCGGTTCATGAGAAGATTTGTTAAGAATTTATGCTATTTTTAGACGGCGGCCATCTTGGATTAGCGACGACCTCAGTTTTAACAACTGAAAAGGCTTCACCCATGGACCATAACTGTGAAGTTAGGTCACCATGGGCCAATCGGTTTGTGTGAAGAAGAATTTTGAAATCTCTAATAAAAGAACGACCTTTTGACCTTTTGGCGGCCATCTTGGCTATTTGTGCTATTTTTAGATGGCGGCCATTTTGGATATGGACGACCTCCGTTTTAACAAATATGAAAAGGCTTCACCCATGGACCATAACTGTGAAGTTTGGCCACCATGGGCCAAGCGGTTCGTGTGAAGAAGAATTTTGAAATCTCTAATGAAAGAACGACCTTTTGACCTTTCGGCGGCCATCTTGGATGACATGACCTTCCAATTTCGACACCAGAGCTATCGCCTCTTTGATACCTTCGATTTGATATAGACATGACCATATTCGGTCAAAAATAAAATTTGACCCCAATTTGACCCCCACGGGCCACGCCCATTTTTGACCCCGGGGTCACCATTTTAACAACTTTGAAAGAGCATTGTACATCGATCATTCATACCAAGTTTCGTCGAAATCCGGCTAGCGGTTCATGAGAAGAAGATTATTTAAGAATTTATGCTATTTTTAGACGGAGGCCATCTTGGATTAGCGATGACCTCCATTTTAACAAATCTGAAAAGGCTTTACCCATGGACCACAACTTTTAAGTTTGGCTACCATGGGCCAAGCGGTTCATGTGAAGAAGGATTTTGAAATCTCTAATAAAAGAACGTCCTTTTGACCTTTCGGCGGCGATATTGGATGACATAACCATCCGATTTAGACAAAAAATGCTCCGGAGTGATCGCCTCGTTGATACGTTGGATTTGATATTATAACCTGACCATATTCGGTCAAAAATAAAATTTGACCGCACGCCAATTTTTGACCCTGGGGTCACCATTTTAACAACTTTGAAAGAGCATTGTACATCGATTATTCCTACCAAGTTTTGTCGAAATCCGGTCGGCGGTTCTTGAGAAAAAGATTTTTTGAAGAATTTGTGCTATTTTTAGATGGCGGCCATCTTGGATTACGTAATGACGTAATTTTAACACTTTTGTAATCCCCCTACCTAAGGACCTTGACAATGAAGTTTGGTGACTATAGGCCCAATGGTTACCGAGGACAAGACGTTTGAAAATGTTCACGGACGGACGACGGACACACTGCGGTAACAATAGCTCACATGAGCTTCGCTCAGGTGAGCTAAAAAGTTCCAATTTTGATTGTTGTTTCATTTAGTTTCAGTTCCATTTGATTCTTGCAAGCAGTATAAGAGTGTATTATAAGGTTTAAACATGTATTAAATGAGATATATGAGTATATGCCCAATTTAATAATTATGACTCATCAAAATATGACGTTCACGGTGAAATACCCCAGCGCCTTAAACTATTTCTGGGGAAAGGCCTGAATGGGTTAACTACAATAATATTGAGTGCAGCAAGGTCACGTCGTGCATATTTAATAAGTATGCACAGCCTAAACTGTCGGTTGAGTAACATGGACAATAGATGGGTTTTCTAGTCCAGTAACACGTTGTCTGTCAATACAACAAAGGGTATCGGGTGACAAATACTTGAGGACACTCCACAAACCCAATTGCACAAAACTGCACACTCGACAGAGCAATATGTTATATTTGTGACTGTGATTGGAGAAATGGGGCTTATGGGTTTTGTGACCAGTGTAGATCCAGATCAGCCTGTGCATCAGGGTCTGCACTGTTCGCAATTCCATTAATGAAACACCCGACATGCTTCTGGCAAGCAATATATATACACATGTACATATATATTTTTATCAGGCTACACGAGTGTGGTTTTTGATCAGGAGCTACACTGGTCGCAAAATCCATAAACCCCATTTCTCCAGTCACAACCACATAAATGGCTCTATCGAGTATGTAGTTTTGTGTACATATACTGTTGGTACATATGCATAATATTTCAAGCCGGTGATAAAGTCCAGATTTCAGTTAAGATTTAGTCCAGTAGCCTATTTCACCAACATTGCAAAGTATACTTTCCTAGCAAAGTATACTTTGAGGGAGAAATTTTCAATTTTAGGATAAATTGATTAATTTTTATTATACAGTGTACTGAATTTATTACATTATCACAGCCATTTTGGCTGTGATAATGTAATAAATTCAGTATAATAATTCTGCATAGTTTTAATCATCAAATATATGCAATCATTAGTTCTGTATGAAATAGTGCATTTCGGAAAAATCAATGATTACTCCCTCAAAGTATACTTTGCTAGATAAGTATACTTTGCAATGTTGGTGAAATAGGCTACAGATATTTTTTATCTTAGTGAAATCCTTAAGTTGGGACAATGCAGTTTCAGTACCTGACTTAAATTATTGTAGCTGTGTAAGGAATGCAATCAGGAGCTACATTCATATGCTCCAGTATGGGGAGAGGTGGGGTGAGGGGTGGAAAGGTGGGTGGGAGTTGGGGGAACAATGCAGTTTCAGGACCGGACTTAAATTATTGTAACTTGTGTAAGAAAATAGGGCAGGGCTGAGGTGGGGTGGGGTTAATAAATCAGGTGAGGTGAGGGAGGGCAGGGCTGAGGTGGGTGGGGTTAATAAATCAGGTGAGGGAGGGCAGGGCAGGGCTGGGGTGGGGTCAATGCAGATGCAGTACCCGACAAACAATTGTAACAACTGTACAAGGAAAGAAATTAGGATCTACGACATATACAAATCTCACAAGGTCACCTTTTGGTAGATAGGCCGGGCGCTGGTATTACAATGTATCTCCTGTATAACATCTCACAACTATTGATTTGGACAAAAGACATAGAAGATATTCATATTTTTGCAACGAATATGACATATATGTTCATCGAGTGGTGTGAATATGAATATTCTATTTATTATATACCGCTCCATGGAAATTAGCAGTTTTTTAGACTGTATATGGTAATGAATGTGTATTTTCAGCCTATTTGCAGTCCGGCACTGCAGATGCGAGTTATGAATATAGATAGCGGAAGTAGTCGTATTTTCACCGGAAGTTGTTTATTTCATCGATGAGAACATATGACTTTTATTTACATCGAATAACTATGTATTTCATGGGTAGGTATATAATACAATATTTTCTGTACAGAAAATCGAAAGTTGACACAGAATTCACAGCTCATGTGGAATTCAATTTGGCACAAGCTCTAATGGTCTGCCAATTGTGACGTCATTTATGGACAGAATTGCTGATTTTCTAAATCAATATCAGCAAAATATAACAACAACAACACCACAAGGGAGATAATTGGCGAGGTATGTATGTTTACTGCGATCACACAGCCTATCTACCACAGCTGGGGCCCGTTTCACTAAACTTTGTACGACTAAAATGTTCCGCAAGTGCAAAATTATGATAGTCTGTAAATGTCAAGTTAACAACGTTTTCTTGAAAGCAATTATTGGATTTACATTTATTGAGCATAGGCTGCATATGCAGCTTATGCTCAATAAATGTAAATCCATCAATTAAAATGTCCAGACAATCCTAAATTTGCACTTACGAACATTTTAGTTGTACGAAATTTAGTGAAACATTCATGTATACAACTAGTCCCAAGTACATACATGTATACAACTAGTCCCAAGTACATACATGTATACAACTAGTCCCAAGTACATACATGTATACAACTAGTCCCAAGTACATACATGTATACAACTAGTCCCAAGTACAACTAGTCCCAAGTACATACATGTATACAACTAGTCCCAAGTACATACATGTATACAACTAGTCCCAAGTACATACATGTATACAACTAGTCCCAAGTACATACATGTATACAACTAGTCCCAAGTACATACATGTATACAACTAGTCCCAAGTACATACATGTAACTCTAATTCAATGCATTACATAAATCTTACAATTGTATAACGGAGTAGTATTTCCAAATTAGCATTTGAAATGTTCTTTGTTTACTTTCTACTTTGTGTGGAGTGATCTAAGAATTTTGCTAATACAGTGAAACCTCACTAATCCGGACACCCTGGGAGGTGTCCGGCTTAGAGAGGTTTCACTGTAAATCAGGCATTTGATCATTCTGAGTCATAGGTGTGTGCTATGCGATAAGGAAGAGACATCATCACGCAAGATAAATGACCAAGAAACTCAATAACAAAATAGCAAAGTATTTTGCCCTTATTATTGCTTATTACAATATTATTACAGATTATTGCTATATTTTAGTGTGCAAAAATGTAAATATTATTTCGCAAATTTATACTGGTGACATTGGTGTAGCGATAAGGTGCAACCTATTGCCTATAAAGCGGGAAACGTGCAGCTAACGGCTGATTCATATATACAGTACCACAGCTGATCTGGCTGGCATTATTCTCTGTACATACAACGCGTGGAAGATTTTATCATGCAACGGCCGATTGCAACTGAAGAATTTTAATACCCAATACCTGTCCTGAATACCGGCATAGACCCACAACAAGGTCCATGAGGGAATCAACACTACAGACCGCTTATAATAACAGGTTTTGCAAACAGTGTAGATCGTAATGAACCATCTCATCAGAATCTGCAAGTAATTTTATATTTTTTAAGATAAAAATACCGCCTTTATATAAATGGACTAGTTTGAAAATCATTTTGTGACAATTGGCCTGGTTGGAAATTAACATATGATATCAGTATCGTCCGTTACTTCGGGTTGAAATGGTTATTACCCAAAACCTGTCCTGAATATGAGCATATATCCAGAATGAGGCTCTTCAACCAGCAATATATGGCCGTGACTGGAGAAATTGGGGCACATGCTGATCTGGATCTACACTGGTCGCAAAACCCATAAGACCCATTTTTCCAGTCACATACACAGACAGAATACACTGTACACCGATATGGGGCATGATTGGTACAATATTGTTCAGCACAGAAATCCCAATATCATGATCTGATGTCAGGTACCATCATATTTGTTGGCTGCAGATAATGAATGATAACTAGAAAATGTGCTCGTCGACACACTTAGGGCCCCTATAGGTGATTTGAGAAACTCTTACAAAAACATTCAAAAAAATAAAAGGAAGGACGGACAGACGGACAGACAGGGTGAAACCTATACTCGACACGGTCCTAATTATGTGTGAATATGTACTTGTTTTGCAGTACCGACTTTCAAACTGTATAACAGGTATTTCTTAATTGTATTTTCTTATCAAACCATTCTGTAGCCAAAATCATAAATAATACAAGACCTTTGAATTGAAAACTATCTGTAATGAAAACTAAGGTGTTTGTCAACGCTATCACATGACTTTAATTGCCAAATTAGCTTCCCATGATGCATTCCTGTGTTTGACAAATCATAGGCCTTATATATATGGCTGCAACTGGAGAAATGGGGCATATGGGCTTTGTGACCAGTGTAGATCCAGATCAGCCTGTGCATCCGCACAGTCTGATCAGGATCTGCACTGGTCCCCATTCCATCAATGAAACGTCTACAGGGATTCCGCTGGGGAAAAAAAAAATCGCCACTTCAAAATTGTAATTTTTTATCGCCAATTGTTTATTTTTATCGCCAATTGCGAAAGTGGCGATCGCCAGCGGAATCCCTGCGTCTGTTATGCTTCTAAAAATCAATATAGATCATTATCAGACGTTATTTGATCAGGAGCTACATGTACAATTACGCTGATCACAGATCCCATAAGAAAAAGGCGTACTAATGGAAACTCGGACACTTGTAGGCATAAGGCCTCAGATATTGAGATACACCTAGAAATTGTACATAAAAGTCTTTGCACGATCCTCATTCAAATGTTCAATCACAATTGCAAGTTGCTATAATCGATTGTAATATCATGACTTTTTAGTATTACCATTTAAATTATTTTATTTTCAACGTTTTGCAAATTTATTAATTTTTTGGGGATTTTAAATCTCACTTTTTTCAAAATTGTTGGGAAAATTGCGTCCATTGTTCACAAAATCAGAAGGCACAGGCCCCTTCACGATTTCTGGAAAAAAAGCGTTCATTTGTGTTTCAAATTTGAAATTTTCCCATTTTATATAGTGATGATCTCCCTCAGCTTAAAATATGGAGATTTGAATTGATTTTATTGATTGGTGTTTAACAGCCTATCAATAGCCACGGTCATTTAAGGCCGGGCCAATGGGTTCGATCCCGCATTTAACCTGCCGCATTGGTGGGAAACTCCCAAAATCAGAACAAAATATTTACATCGAAAAAAATATATTCAGCCCGGAAATTGTAATAACCTGACCTGGTGCCAGGTCTATTCCACACCAAAGCTACTTGACCCCTTCCCCCAAGAGTAATAGGATCACAAATAATCGTATTAATGTTATAATGGCTATAACCAGATTCAACTGTCCCATACAAGAATGCCAAAGACGAGCCTGAGGGCCAAACCAGTAACATTGCGAAGTATACTTATCTAGCAAAGTATACTTTGAGGGAGAAATTTTCAATTTTAGGATAAATTGAGTAATTTTTATTATACTGAATTTATTACATTATCACAGCCATTTTGGCTGTGATAATGTAATAAAGTCAGTATAATAAGTCTGCATACTTTTAATCATCAACTATATGCAGTGGTAAGTTCTATATGAAATAATGCATTTCAGGAAAAATAAATGATTACTCCCTCAAAGTATACATTGCTAGATAAGTATACTTTGCAATTTTGATGAAATCGGCTACAGGTCTCTGGTCGGGATTCCAGTAAGGCTGAATCCCGATCATTAAATTCCCCATCACATGCTCCCAACCAACCACCACACAAAATAGGGAGAAGTGGTACCATTGATGGAGACCAAATCACCCAAATCTCTGAAACTTCACCCCCGCTTTCATCGAGGCATACAATTATATACTTTCATCAAGAAATAAGAAAAATATTTCCAAAAGTATGAATGTTACGGGTTGTTTTTGTCAGCGAGTGGTCCAATAAGGTCATTGTCGTTTGTAACAATATCACACCCAGATCCATTACGTGGTCAACACGCTAGGGGAGTTTTTGTCATCGCGTGGTCCCTGTAAGGTCAATGTCGTTTGTCAGTGACAATATCACACCCAGATCCATTACATGGATAACTCGTTAGCTTCATGAGATACGCCATGTGATTTTGTACTTAAGAACATTTTTCATGAAATATATTCACAGAAACTGTGATATTTTCTGTAAATGATGTCGAAACATGACAAAATGTTCATATCAAATGCGGAATAGAATTACGCATTTGCTATGACAATTTCTTCAACTTTTGACATCATTTATGGAAAATATTGTCAATTTTGTACATATTGTTCATGAGATATCGCATATGTTCCAGGGCCTGAAAATAGCACTGGTCCGAGGTCCTGGACCTGCAAATTTAATGTCGGACCTTTGTATTTTACAAGCAAAAAGTTCACCGGATCTGCGATAAAATTAAAATTGTGATCATCATTAGTGGCGATGCTAAATCCATTCTGATTATCGTCTTATAAGATAATTTTTGGTGACACATTCAAGTATTTACACATGGTGTGACAAGTCATTTATGAAACTGACACATATTTCTACCGTTTTTATTACGAATATCCTCTCGGACCTTCCAAAAATTCCTCGGACCTTTCACTTTTTTCCTTGTTAGGTCCCAGACCTACTGGTAAAAGTTGCTATTTTCAGGCCCTGTGTTCTAAGCACAGGTGATTCTAGCGTGTCTTGGATGGTCAATTATTGTTTGTATATACATGAAACACCTTTCTAAATAATGTACAAAACAATTCAAATGTGCCCGGGTAAGAAGATTATGTAATTCTGATTACATCAGGTATCAGTTTACAGGTTGAAGTGGGCGAAATTCTCTCCCCAAATTGTCTGTCTTATCCCTATTTTGAGTTGAGGGAGAAGTTATTCACTATATAAAACAGAAATTTTGGAAAAAATGGCCTATTTTCTCATTTTTTTAGTGATAACTTCTGCCTATTTTGAAGGGCTAGCTTGAACCCCGTTACATAAACTTCATACCCGGGCACACTTGAATTGTTTTGTACATTGTTTAGAAAGGTGTACAACAGGCCCGTACGCAGGGGGGGTGGGGGTGGGTGCGACAGGTGCGTACGCACCCCCCTACGAGGTCCGCTATTTTTTAAACAGTAATCTCAAAAAATCTTCAAATGAATTAATATACAGGTAATTTGCATGAAAATGCCACCGTTGAAATCCGAATTTAAATGACATAAAATGCAGGAGAGTGCATTTCAGGCCATCTAGGTTCAAACAATTTCAGGGGGGTGCGGGGGGTGCTGGGGGTGCGTCAGGGGTGAGCCCCATGTAGTGGCGCGAGTACGCTAGGGGGGTACCCTCCTAGCGTACTCGCGCCACTACATGGGGCTCGCCCCTGACGCACCCCCCAATAGAAAATCCTGCGTACGGGCCTGTACAAACCATAATTGACCGTCCAAGACACGCTAGAATCACCTGTGGTTCTAAGGTACAAAATCACATGGCAGGTCCCATATGTAACATTAGCAGTTCAGTGTAATTTGAGACCAAAACTGAAGGAGGATCGGAATATAACATGTGATTTCTGATTCACTATATTCTACTGATCAACATCCGTAATGTCATACTGATCAACTTTATAGCTCTTACTTCCGCTATGTTCACAAAGGATATGCTTTTTCCAGGAACCCACTTTTCGGAAAAATGTGTTCCTGGATTTTGCAGAATTGTTGAACATATTGTATTATTGCAGAAAGATAAAAAAAAAGGTTTTTGTTTTATTTTTAAGTTAATATACAAAATGTACTCAATTGTTAGATTTTTCAGTTTAAAACAGATTTCTAAATGGTAATGTTTCCCCCAATTCTGTTGAAAATTCCCGAAAATTCCAAATATGGATCTGATGAAGAAATGACATGTTCTACTGCATTTTCAGTTCTTTGTCAAATGTCCCAAGGTGACACTGGCTCATGAGTTGAACACACAAAGATGGGATACAGTAACGAGGCAGTGTTCACATATACATATATGTTATACACACACAGGGATTCCACTGGCGATCGCCACTTTCGCGATTGGCGATAAAAATAAACAATTGGCGATACAAAATTACAATTTTCGGGAAAAAAAAAATTGTTTATTTTTATCCTATTGGTTATTCCTATTTTTTTTGTTGATTTTTTTTATTTTTTGAAGTGGCGATTTTTTTATTTTCCCCAGCGGAATCCCTGCGTACATTGTATATCCTAACACATGCAGGATGCAATTATGTTTAAATCATTCGATGATCAGGGGTCACACGGGTCCTTAATTGAGTGGGGTCAGTTTTCAATAATTACATCAGGGCTCCAGATAAGGTGTGTATTGGCGTATTTTACACACTTATTTTAGCTGACTACACATTGATTATCAACAGTGGGAGTATAAAATACTCACAGCAATGTGAAAATACGCATTTATTTCCAAATTGAGTAGTGAAAATACTGTCATAAAGTTGAAAATTCACTTAAAGTGACAGTGTTTGCTTTTTGCAGCTCAATTAAGTGAATGTTTGAATTAGTTATATATTTGTTATCATTTGTTCCCAATAATCAATCAATATCAATAATCCATTTGTAAAAGTAAAATACGCAATGATTTTGAAATCAGTGGGTATAGTACGCTTTAGACACAAAGCTTATCTGGAGCTCTGATTACAGACTGGTGTCATTCTCAACTGATAGTTCATGTTCCAGTCAGCGCTCTGAAAGTAAGAAGATTTTAGACAAATGATATACAGTCACACCTGTGCTAAAGACCACCTCCGAATAGCAATCACCTGGCTGTAAAGGCCACACTTGTTGTTCCAATGGCACAATTCAAGGGCGGATAGAGAAATAATTGCAGGAGGGGTCTGTAATTACAATTCGGCATAGCCGACCTCCATGAGCATGAAATCGTAAAGTTGGGGGGTCTGGGGGTCCTCCGCCAGGAAATTTTTAAATGCCAGATCGCCACAGATGCGATTTCCTGACAGCTAGGCCACGAAAAAAGTCATCCAACTATTTTTGAGTATTGTATTGTACAAGTATTTTTTTGCCAGGAGCAGGGGTAGTGGGGTCCGGACCCCCTGGAGGCTGGACCCCCCCCCCTATATCCGCGCCTGCAATTACTATATAAATGACCCTGAGAATAAAGACAACCTGTGAACAAAAGCCAGTTTTCTTTTTTTATTCCCATGGCTGGCCTTTATTCACAGGTTTGACTGTACATGTACAGTCGAACCTGTGCTAAAGGCCACCTCCGAATACCAATTACCTGTCTATAGCAGCCACGCTTTTATTTTCCCACTTATTCAATTACTACATAAATGAACATGTGAACAAAGACCTCCTGTGAACAAATGCCAGATTTTCTCTTCCCATGGCTGACCTTTATTCACAGGTTTGACTGTACATGTATGTGGCTGTGAATGAAAAAATGGGGCTTATGGGAATCCTGACCAGTGTAGCTCCTGATCAAATAGCACACTCTTGTAGCCGGATAACGGTCTGTATTGCTCGTTAGAAAACCCGTAAGACCCATTTCTCCAGTCATTGCCACAAATGTGTGACCAGGCGAGCTCTTGGTCCGCTAGCTCATACATATACATGTACCCACAGCACATACATGTACATGTACTTCCAGCCTGATATGGAGATCTATACTGTTTGCCAAAAGCTGACAGATACAAGTATTTCACTGAGTGAATGGTGAACAGTGTAGACCCTGACCAGACAGTAAAAATAAAAAGATCTTCCACGAGTGATGAATTAATATGATATTTATTTTAAACAAGTTTACTGATTTCATAAGCAACGAGGCTATGCCAAGTTTCTTATGAAATTAGTCAACAAGTTTATTCTATTCCACATTTGCTCTGAGAATTTCATCAACGTTCGCTGTTATTTATAGAAAATATTGTACATTTTGTAAATATTTTTATCCTTAGGTACAAAATCACATGGCTCGTCTCATTTATTCATGAATAGGGGAGTATAGTTTATAGCAGTTTGTCGGGTCAGGGGTGAGAATCAGATAAAGACGAAGGCTTCACAGAAATCCAATAAAAATCATTGAACACAAACTATAATGCCAGTTTGTTAGATCACTGATACGGCTGCAAATACACACTTCAAAATATAAATATGTGGACGTGACTTGGGATTTGCGGTTTATACATGCGGATGTGACTGAAAGGGGGACTTTGTAATGACAGCTGACTTGAGCGTTTATGACATTTGCGGATGATGTGACATTTGCGGATGACTGGAGAAATGGGGTTTATGACATGCTGGAAATATGACACTGAGAAATGGGGTTTATGACATTTGTGGATGTGACTGGAGAAATGGGGTTTATGACATTTGTGGATGTGACTGGAGAAATGGGGTTTATGACATTTGTGGATGTGACTGGAGAAATGGGGTTTATGACATTTGTGGATGTGACTGTAGAAATGGGGTTTATGACATTTGTGGATATGACTGGAGAAATGGGGTTTATGACATTTGTGGATGTGACTGTAGAAATGGGGTTTATGACATTTGTGGATGTGACTGGAGAAATGGGGTTTATGACATTTGTGGATGTGACTGGAGAAATGGGGTTTATGACATTTGTGGATGTGACTGTATGAAGATGTTTAGGGGTGACATTTGCGGATGTGACTGGACAAATGGGGTTTATGACATTTGTGGATGTGACTGGAGAAATGGGGTTTATGACATTTGTGGATGTGACTGGAGAAATGGGGTTTATGACATGGGATGTGACTGGAGAAATGGGGTTTATGACATTTGTGGATGTGACTGGAGAAATGGGGTTTATGACATTTGTGGATGTGACTGGAGAAATGGGGTTTATGACATTTGCGGATGTGACTGGAGAAATGGGGTTTATGACATTTGGATGTGACTGTGACTGGAGAAACGAAATGGGGTTTATGACATTTGCGGATGTGACTGGACAAATGGGGTTTATGACATTTGCGGATGTGACTGGAGAAATGGGGTTTATGACATTTGCGGATGTGACTGAAGAAAGGGGTTTTTATGACTTTGCGGATGTGACTGGGATGTGACATTTCGGATGTGACTGTAGAAATGGGGTTATGACATTTGCGGATGTGACGGAAGAAATGGGGCTTATTGCTTTTGTGACAGCTGAAATGGGTCTTTTGGACTTTCTGACTGTGGAAAAGGGGCGTATGGCAGTTATGACAGCAGAAATGGGGTTAATGACTTTTGTGGCTGTAACTGGAGAAATGTGGATAATGAGATTTGTGACACCCAGACAGACACTGATGATATATACTGCTTTATAGTTGTTTGCCTGACTGAATGCTAAACAGTGCAGATCAGGATCAGACTGATCTACACTGGTCCAGTGTAGTCACTACAGCGAGCCCGGGATATTTTCCCACCTCAAACTGCCAAAGTCCCTTAACCCTTTCCCTGTTTTGCGATATTTCGACTCTTCCAAATCGAAAACATGTGAATAAAAGAACCAAATGCTGGGTCAAATGATGGTTAAATTATCTGATAGAGTACAAAACATTGTGAATTGCTTGTTACAAGCAATTTCTCCTTTTCCCACAATGTTTTCAAAAGACATCATCTTCTGCAGAGGCGTGAAAAGTCGTTTCTATCAGGGAAAGGGTTAACCCTTATACAACGCTGAATTAATTTGTGTTGTCTGCAGTTTATTTTTAATTTCCATCTTACCCAATAACATGGTTTGTCAGCGCTTTAGAATCATTTCCCTTAGGAAATGATTTGCATTGGCCGAATATGTACTGACTGATAACATAATATCGTATCAGGCAAGCCTCGGTATTCCTACACATTTCCTAGCCTTGCCTGATAAACTTGATATCAAAAGACAATAGCCTGATATTCTCTATATATTTCTTGCCAGTTTAGTTGGTCACGGGAGTGAAACCCAAGTCAGAGCTCCAGTTAAGGTGCGTAATTTGACCAACTTGGGGTGAAATTTTGTTATTCCAACTTGCCATTTTTGATGGAGAAAAAGAAATTTACTTCCAAATTACGCACCTTAACTGGAGCTCTGCCAAGTTAAAATTTAATGAGACAGTGACGGGTGTAAGAAATATGAGCGTCACCCAATACACAGACTAATTACGGTAGTCTGTGTCACGTGGCTGGCCTTGCAAGCACCTTGATCACACGGATGATAACAATCCGATACAGAGATATTTTCTTCAGAATAGGACATAAAATATTTGTTTCAAAAGAAGCCAGTGTTTACACCATATTAAAGCTGGCTACATTGTATGCAATGAATGAGATCTAGAACATGTGTAATAGCTATACAATTACTGTCTGTTTCACAAAACTTGCCCAAATTTTACGGCCATGTAAACAATGCAAACACAATATTTTTTTCGATAATACTAAATTTTATAAAAATTTAAGAATGAGCCTTAATTATATTTCGTGAAATTTGGTCAAATATTGATTTTATTGCGAAAAAACAATTTCCCCATATTAAATCCCCATAGTGAAGATGTCTATGGGGATTTAACATGGGATTTTTTTTTAGAATTTCAGAAATACTGGACCGATTTTCAAAATGTAACTTGTTTTCTTAGTTAGATCATTTCCAAGCCATCTAGCCAGGTTTCAGAGTCAATTTCCTTCTTTTTTTTGGACTCCTCCACCTCCCCCCATGTTGAATTCCCATAGACAAATAAATGTTTTTGTAATATTAGTAATATTTGACCAAATTTCACGAAATCAAAAGAAGGCTCATTCTTAAATTTTTATAAAATTTAATATTATCGAAAAAAATATTGTATTTGCATTGTTTATATGGCCGTAAAATTTGGACAGGTTTCGTGAAACAGACAGTAGGCTTCTGACAGATTCATGCAAAATAAAACAAATCTTAATATATTCATTGATTTGAGCTGTAACACTGCTAAAATAAATTAATTTTCAACTGTGTTAAGTTTTTTGCTCATTTACATGTATTTCCTATGTGACATGTATATATCGGAAAAACATGAGACAAATTCAATAATACAATTGCACAAATAAAACAAGGGCATCAGTATCACTAAGCTAATCCCCTCGCTGGCAGCTTTGATAAAAAACAACAACATTTTTTAACAGTTTTGCCTTACAAAAATAAATCCTCAGTGACCTTGACCTTGGGTGCTCGGACATGGGTTGTATGCAAAACAAAGAACCATCCCTAGACACACATTGTGGCCAAATATGATAACAAATCGGTAAAGCAGTTCATAAGTGATTGAACAAGAGTTGTCAGAAGACAACGAAGCTCGCCTGTTGGCAGCCTTCACTCAAACTTGGCACAGTTGCATAAAAAAACATGAATATTATATAACTTAACCTTGGGTTAAGGGGCGTGCGGTGGACCTTGACATTGGGGTCAGTGGTGCAAGGTGAGTCGTGGGTTTGCTATAGCATAATATAGCATATTAAGATGAATGCGTGTATGAAATATCAATGACCTCCCTGAAAACAGAAGTAAAACAAAATTTAATCCAACTTTAAGTTTATGAACGCACTAAGTTGGTGATTTTCTACAGCATGATAGCTATTCACATGAGGAATGAATGCATGTATGAATGTCCTAAGTTTGTCCTTCACCTTGGGGAAAGAGGTGTGGGGGTGGGTCATGGATTTGCTGTAGCACAATAGAGGATCATCAGATGAATGCATGTATGAACTAGAAATGTGGCCTGTCGGCACACGAATGCCCCCGCTGGCAGCCAAAGAAAACGAGGCATATTTGATTATAAGCCATTTACCCGAGCGTTAAGGTTTCGAACGCACCAAGTCTGTGACCTTGACCCTGGGCTTAGCGGGGGTGGGACGAATGTGGATTTGTCACAGGGCGGTAGAGGACCATTGGAGCAATGCGTGTGTGAAATGTGAAGCAGATCCGAGCAAGGAAACAGAAATTATAAACCATTTACCAAGCGTTAAGGTTTCGAAAGCACCAAGTCTGTGACCTTGACCCTGGGCTTAGCGGGGGTGGGACGAATGTGGATTTGTCACAGGGTGGTAGAGGACCATTGGAGCAATGCGTGTGTGAAATGTGAAGCAGATCCGAGCAAGGAAACAGAAATTATAAGCCATTTACCCAGCGTTAAGGTTTCGAAAGCACCAAGTCTGTGACCTTGACCCTGGGCTTAGCGGGGGCGGGACGAATGTGGATTTGTCACAGGGCGGTAGAGGAGCATTGGAGCAATGCGTGTGTGAAATGTGAAGCAGATCCGAGCAAGGAAACAGAAATTATAAGCCATTTACCCAACGTTAAGGTTTTGAAAGCACCAAGTCTGTGACCTTGACCCTGGGCTTAGCGGGGGTGGGACGAATGTGGATTTGTCACAGGGCGGTAGAGGACCATTGGAGCAATGCGTGTGTGAAATGTGAAGCAGATCCGAGCAAGGAAACAGAAATTATAAACCATTTACCAAGCGTTAAGGTTTCGAAAGCACCAAGTCTGTGACCTTGACCCTGGGCTTAGCGGGGGTGGGACGAATGTGGATTTGTCACAGGGCGGTAGAGGACCATTGGAGCAATGCTGTGTGAAATGAAATGAAGCAGATCCGAGCAAGGAAACAGAAATTATAAGCCATTTACCCAGCGTTAAGGTTTCGAAAGCACCAAGTCTGTGACCTTGACCCTGGGCTTAGCGGGGGGCGGGACGAATGTGGATTTGTCACAGGGCGGTAGAGGACCATTGGAGCAATGCGTGTGTGAAATATGAAGCAGATCCGAGCAAGGAAACAGAAATTATAAGCCATTTACCCAGCGTTAAGGTTTCGGGACGTACGTACGTACGTACGTACGTACGGACGCCGGTAACACTATATGCCCCCCTCACCATTCGGTGGCGGGGGCATAAATATCAAAGCGTTCCCTGTAAAGAAACAGAAGTTACACAACATTTACCCCAACGTTAAGTTTATGAACATGCTAATTTTGTGACCTTGACCTTGGGGTAAGGGTTGGGTCGTGGGTTGTGGATTTGCAACAGCATAATAGAGGGTCATCTGAGGAATGCATGTATGAAATATCAAGGTGTTCCATGAAAGGAAACAGATGTTATAAGACATTTACCCCAACGTTAAGTTTATGAATGTGCTAAGTTTGTGACCTTGACCCTGGGGTAAGGGGTGGGCGGTGGGTCATGGATTTGCTATAGCACGATAGAGTATCATCAGATGAATGCATGTATGAAATATCAAGGAGTTCCATGAAAGGAAACAGATGTTATAAGACATTTACCCCAACGTTAAGTTTATGAATGTGCTATGTTTGTGACCTTGACCTTGGGGAAAGGGGTGGGTCATGGATTTGCTATAGCAGGATAGAGTATCATCAGATGAATGCATGTATGAAATATCAAGGCGTTCCCTGTAAAGAAACATAAGTTATAAAAAGACATTTACTCCAACGTTAAGTTTATGATGTTGATCTTGGGGAAAGGGGTGGAGTCATGGGGGGGGGGGGGGGGGGGTGGGTCATGGATTTGCTGTAGCACAATAGAGGATCATCAGATGAATGCATGTATGAAATATCAAAGTGTTCCCTGTAAAGAAACGAAGTTACACAACATTTACCCCAACGTTAAGTTTATGAACATGCTAAGTTTGTGACCTTGACCTTGGGGTAAGGGTTGGGTGGTGGGTTGTGGATTTGCTACAGCATGATAGAGGGTCATCTGAGGAAATATCAAGGTGTTCCATGAAAGGAAACAGATGTTATAAGACATTTACCCCAAAGTTAAGTTTATGAATGTGCTAAGTTTGTGACCTTGACCTTGGGGTAAGGGGTGGGCGGTGGGTCATGGATTTGAGATAGCACGATAGGGTATCATCAGATGAATGCATGTATGAAATATAAAGGCGTTTCAAGAAAGGAAACAGATGTTATAAGACATTTACCCCAACATTAAGTTTATGAATGTGCTAAGTTTGTGGCCTTGACCTTGGGGTAAGGGGTGGGTCATGGATTTGCTATAGCACAATAGAGGATCATCAGATGAATGCATGTATGAAATATCAAGGCGTTCCATGAAAGGAAACAGATGTTATATAAAACATTTACCCCAACGTTAAGTTTACGAATGTGCTAAGTTTGTGACATTGACCTTGGGGAAAGGGGTGGGTCATGGATTTGCTATAGCACGATAGAGTATCATCAGATGAATCCATGTATGAAATATGAAGGCGTTCCCTGTAAATAAACAGAAGTTACACAACATTTACCCCAACGTTAAGTTTATGAACATGCTAAGTTTGTGACCTTGACCTTGGGGTAAGGGTTGGGTGGTCATGGATTTGCTACAGCATGATAGAGGGTCATCTGAGGAATGCATGTATGAAATATCAAGGTGTTCCACGAAAGGAAACAGATGTTTATAAGAAAATTACCCCAACGTTAAGTTTATGAACATGCTAAGTTTGTGACCTTGACCTTGGGGTAAGGGTTGGGTGGTGGGTTGTGGATTTGCTACAGCATGATAGAGGGTCATCTGAGGAAATATCAAGGTGTTCCATGAAAGGAAACAGAAGATGTTATAAGACATTTACCCCAAAGTTAAGTTTATGAATGTGCTAAGTTTGTGACCTTGACCTTGGGGTAAGGGGTGGGCGGTGGGTCATGGATTTGAGATAGCACGATAGGGTATCATCAGATGAATGCATGCATGAAATATAAAGGCGTTTCAAGAAAGGAAACAGATGTTATAAGACATTTACCCCAACGTTAAGTTTATGAATGTGCTAAGTTTGTGGCCTTGACCTTGGGGTAAGGGGTGGGTCATGGATTTGCTATAGCACAATAGAGGATCATCAGATGAATGCATGTATGAAATATCAAGGCGTTCCATGAAAGGAAACAGATGTTATATAAAACATTTACCCCAAACGTTAAGTTTTACGAATGTGCTAAGTTTGTGACATTGACCTTGGGGAAAGGGGTGGGTCATGGATTTGCTATAGCACGATAGAGTATCATCAGATGAATCCATGTATGAAATATGAAGGCGTTCCCTGTAAATAAACAGAAGTTACACAACATTTACCCCAACGTTAAGTTTATGAACATGCTAAGTTTGTGACCTTGACCTTGGGGTAAGGGTTGGGTGGGGGGGGGGGGGTCATGGATTTGCTACAGCATGATAGAGGGTCATCTGAGGAATGAATGTATGAAATATCAAGGTGTTCCACGAAAGGAAACAGATGTTTATAAGAAAATTACCCCAACGTTAAGTTTATGGATGTGCTATGGTTGTGACCTTGACCTTGGGGTAAGGGTTGGGTGGTGGGTCATGCATTTGCTACAGTATGATAGAGGGTTATCTGAGGAATGCATGTATGAAATAACAAGGTGTTCCATGAAAGGAAACAGAAGTTATAAGACATTTACCCCAACGTTAAGTTTGTGAATGTGCTAAGTGTGTGACCTTGACCCTGGGGTAAGGGTTGGGTGGTGGGTCATGGATTGGCTACAGCATGATAGAGGGTCATCTGAGGAATGCATGTATGAAATATCAAGGTGTTCCATGAAAGGAAACAGATGTTATAAGAAAATTACCCCAACGTTAAAGGTACATGCCCACGCAGTAGGCACAAAATGTTCTTTAATATAGGAATTAAATAAGTGTATAATTATGTCACTATTACACCAGTTCTAAAAATTACGAGTGCCCGCTCTACAAATATAATCATTAATTAATTATCAATTTACTGTTAGTGACGCGCGGCGGTAACAGTCTATTTTGATAATGTGCGGGGACGACGACTTTCACATGACGGCTTGCGGTGCGCATGCGCAGTACTACGCTGCCGAAGGCTGCAGCGCAGTATACTACGAAGCAGCCAGAAGCTTCCCAATATGTAAAACAAGAATATCAACATGTCGAAACGTCCAGGACAGAAATTGTATGAAACAGCGTCGGCAAAAAAAAAAGGCGAATTGTCTGAGGGACAGGCAGTACAGACAGAGAGAGAGAGAGTGGTTAATATTGGCGACCAGATCACCAAATGGAAAGAGTTACGTGGAGATTTAGATTTGGACTCGAACAGAGATTTTTCTTCTCAACTTCCGATACTTCACTGTGCATGTCAAGTATGTGATATGATTGACTGTGTCACGTGACGCGTGTTGGTAAAAATAGCACAAGGTCGGAAAATACCCTTTCTGGTTGTGGCATATAAAATGCGATTTAACACCAATTAACACGCGCCGTAATTAAAAATAACTCGTTAGTGGGTAGACAAATGGCTCATATAAGGCATGACAGAAAATTAAAAGTAGTAGTACAGTCTAACTTGCTGCGTGGGCATGTAACTTTAAGTTTATGAATGTGCTAAGGTTGTGACCTTGACCTTGGGGTAAGGGTTGGGTGGTGGGTCATGCATTTGCTACAGCATGATAGAGGGTCATCTGATGAATGCTTGTATGAAATAACAAGGTGTTCCATGAAAGGAAACAGAAGTTATAAGACATTTACCCCAACGTTAAGTTTGTGGACGACGCCGACGACGCTGGGGGTATGCCATAAGCTCTTCTGCACTTCGAGCAGGCGAGCTAAAAATGAAAGGACTTACTATTCACACATGTACATGGACTAACGCTATATCCCCTACTGCGAGGGGATAATAATCTATTTGCAAAAACAAACAGTGACAGGGATCAATCGAGGCCTTCAAAACAGGGAGAAGTTTTCACCATAAATTGGTGAAATGTGGCTGTTTGACTGGAATGTTCCCATTTTATATAGTGAAAAACTTCTCCCTCAGCCCAAAATAGGGAGAAGTGGTACCATTTAGGGAGACAAAATCGCCCACTTCGCCCTGTAAATTGATCCCTGCAGTGAATTTTAAATCTTTAGACACAAAGCTTATCAGGAGCCCTGTATGTATATGTAAGTACAATGTACCTACTTGGAAAAGTCGCGGGAATACTGGACGAGGGCCGGAATGTTGACATGACACTTACATGTCAAAAGCCGACCACTTTACTACTAAGTAGGGTAATCACTTTCATGGAGGAAACAGTTTTGTAGTGTGAAACTTAACACTTTTCATGTGGAAGATACACAATTTTTCTGACAAAAAACTTTAAATATTTTTATTTTTTTTCTGCGCACACAGAAAGTATAATTATGTTGTGACCACTCAGTTGAACAGTCTCGGCAAGACCACTCATTTGAGCCATCTTGCCATCTTGAGTCATTGAGACGGTTCAAATGCAGGGATTCTGCAGACGATCGCCACTTTCGCAATTGGCGATAAAAATAAAACAATTGGCGATAAAAAATTACAATTTCGAAGAAATTTTTTTTTTTATTTTCCCCAGCGGAATCCCTGCAAATGAGTTGTGACAACATGGGCGTCGGAACAGGTCCGGCAGATCCGGTGACGGACGGACCAATAATTCTGACAACAAAAATATTATTTGTTATTGAAATATTTAGAATTCATATACATATATATACAAGGGCCAGGAATGTAATTATTATTATTAATATTATATAAACATGAATTCTGCATTTCTAATACTGACTTCAACATGAATTTTCGGTTTTGTTTTTCGTGTCGGCTAGAACTTGTTTAATAATATTATATCAGCTGATGCATAAACATCTATAAACAGTTTTCTGCAATTTTTCTTATTTCTCACCAACAGTTTATGTTGTTACCTCGACGAGACGGTTCAACTGAGTGGTAACACCAAACACTTTGGGTGTGTGGGATCCCCGACCTTCGCCGGACCAATCTTATGATGCTTCCGTGCCTCTGAACAACATATTCATACAAGTACATTAAGAAATAGAAACCAGAAAATGTAGCCCGTCAGCAACCAATGCCTCCCAGTGGAAGATTGGAGAAACTCAGACAAACTTCTCAACCAACCAGATGGCCGCGGCCCGCATGTCGAGCCCGCCGAGGCATTTGATGGTCTCAGAGTGTATTTATTTGAAGTTTGATGCCCAATAAGCATACAAAGTTTCAAGCAAATCTGTCTTACGGTTACAGAGATAGTAGGTATGTGAAAACTTTAACGCAAATTTTGGCAGAAACTTTAACGCAAACTTCTAAGTCATTTGACCTTGACATAGGGGCACATGGGCCGCATGAGTGGGATACAGCATGAATATATTGATGATAATAAGCATAGGAAGTTTCAAGTCAATGTGACTTAGGACTGCAGAGATATAAGGTATTTAAAAACTTTAACACAGATTTCGGACGGACGGACACCCGGACGTCATTGTGATCACTATGTCTCGCTTTCCGCAAGCGGGCTCGACAAAAATGTCAGTAAAGTTGTGAAGGTCAAAAGGTCATATTAAGCAGGGTTGGCCGGGAAATACCGGGGGCGGGAATTCCCGGCGGGAAATACCGGTATTTCCCGTCCCGGGAAATACTCCCCAAAGTGGGAAATACCGGGAAATATGAATTTTTATGTTATTATTTGATAATTAAAGTTATTTAAATTAAGTTTTAAGCTCAGTAATAGTTAATTAAACAATCAACAACTTAATAATTAGATATAGGGGTTAATTACAATGTATAAGTCTGTTTCATTCCCAACTATGGGTACTCATCAGGTGGAATATTTGGCAACCATGACATTTATATTTTGGTTGTATTATTTTTTTGTAAATTACTTCTTCATTTTTTAGGAAGCATCTGAGTGTCTGCTAAATACAATTCACAAGGATAACGTCATCATGATCAGACTGTTTAGACAACAGGCTGTTAATTGTCAACCTTCTCCCACACTAATATTCAGTATCAAGAAATGACAATAATTGATCTTAGCATGCATGATGTGCATACACATAGTCTCTTACAAGTCTTATATGACTGACAATGTACTGTTGTTTTATGCTTTGTATTTGTATTACTTATTTGCATTATTATTATGACATTTATTTAACGTGAAGACTATGGGCCACAATGGTACGTATGAGATACAATACCTAAAATTGTTAAAATTAGCCAAAAGCCTACTAATGTCTACTTATTTGCATGTACATTGATGAGACTTTAATATACTTTAATAAACCATATCAGACTATGACAACAGGTTGTTAATTGTCGGCCTTTTCTCACACCTTTTGTGTCATACTGTATAATAAGAACCCAGGTGGTCTGTATATGGTCACGTCAAGTTGTAAAACAATTACACTTACACTGTACATGGATTATCCCTGTTATCAACAGGGATTTTCTCAAAATTCCAAAAGCAGCTTTTAGTGGCAGGTTACTATAGTAATGAGGAGTATTCTCATATAAAATAAAATAGACAGTTGGCAAATACTACATAGACTTGTATATAGGGAAGAAAATTGTCTAGAAAATAATGATGTTTTTTTTCTCTAAATAAACTTATTGTTTCTCTTTTTATTGCAGAATGTATTTACCTATAGGCTTATCAGTCTACACAGATATAAACCATAGTAGATATAGGGGAATATAGAGACTGATCTTGACATTTTGGAATGAAAAAGACCACCAAGATTCATATTTCCCGGTATTTCCCAGTATTTCCCGGTATTTCCCGCCGTCCTGGGAAATACTCTTATTTCCCGGGAAATTGCCAACCCTGATATTAAGTGCAGCATGAATGGCACTTGTGCACAAGTATCATGTGCTGAAATATTAATGTAATCCTTTAAGGAATATGGAAGTCACATGTATGACAGAATTTAGAAACTCAGACAAACTTCTTAACCGGGTACTTACAAAGTAACTTCACATTGGCATGGTGGCCACATGGGTGGGCTACAGAATGAAGACTGAAGGTGATATGTCAGTGTTCTCAAAGTAGTGATCAAATTTCTGTCCCAGGTATTGTATAACACATGTACGTCAAATTTTTCTTACGGTTACATGTAGTTATCTTATTTTTAACTCTTTGCATGCTGGGAAATTTGTGGGCTATAAATAGTTAAAAAATAGCAGATGACAATTCATTATATTTTCTTTTATTTCTCCTTATAAATGTAATGAATATGTCTTGGAATTTCATTAGAATTGTGTCCGGAGGCCACAATTCTAATGAAATTTCAAGACATATTTACAGAGAGAAATAAAACATATACTCCTAATTCGTTTGGCGGATATTTTCGCCGCTAGCATGCAAAGAGTTAAGGGCAGGAATTGGTATAAACATATTTTATTAAATAATAATTTACATTATTTTTATGTATACAAGCAGTGTACAGAGGATTGGAACAAAAGATTGCGATCTTATAGAGTTCCTCTCCTTAACCCTCACTACGCGGGAGACGAAAATTGTCGTCTGCTGTTTTTCATTTTTGCTAACCCATTTTGACAGAACATGAGAATCGTCTCCAGTGGAGACGATTCTCATGCGCTGCCAAAACAGGTTTTTATCGGGAAATAATGAAAATAAAACATTTCCAACAGACGACAGAATTTATTTCAGCATAGTATGGGTTAAGGGTAGGAATTGGCTTGCAGACCTTCCAAAACCGGGCAATGCAGTTGAAATGTGTGCTTTCAATTAAAGAGGTTACATGTATGATGCGGTTAATTTAACCTAGCTAGTTCATTCTCCTACCATACTCTTTTTTTCCCTTACAAAAACGATCATCTTAATATCACTGAAGCATGTCTGTGACTCGCCATAACAAACTAGATTGGTCAGTAAGCGAGGCTTACGGAATACCCCCCGCGTGGGCCCAGGTACCCCTAAATATGTTAAATTTTCCAAGTGTGTGGGCTTGTTGTGACCTTGACTCTGGGCTTAGCGGGGACGGCACGAACGTGAATGTGAAGCAGACCCGAGCAAAGAAATAGAAGATATAACCGATTTCTCTGATGTTAAGTTTTGTAAAGAGACTAAGTATGTGATCTTCACCTTGGGATCAGCGGGGATATGTCACAGCATGATAGTAGAGCCTTAGAGGATATGCATGAATGAAATATTAAGAATTTTAGATGAAGTTATAACATTTTTGTAAAGAGACCATGTATTTGACCTTGACCTTGGGATCAGCGGGGGTTGGACGGTCGTGGATTTGGCACAGCATGGTAGTAGAGCCTTACAGGAATGCATGTGTGAAATATTAAGTATTTTAGATGAAGGAAATAGAAGTTATAACAATATTTCTCTGATGTTAAGTTTTGTAAAGAGACTAAGTATTTGACCTTGACCATGGGATCAGCGGGGGTTGGACGGTCGTGGATTTGGCACAGCATGGTAGTAGAGCCTTACAGGAATGCATGTGTGAAATATCAAGCATTTTAGATGAAGGAAATAGAAGTTATAACAATATTTCTCTGATGTTAAGTTTTGTAAAGAGACTAAGTATTTGGCCTTGACCTTGGGATCAGCGGGGGTTGGACGGTCGTGGATTTAGAGCCTTACAGGAATGCATGTGTGAAATATTAAGCATTTTAGATGAACGAAATAGAAGTTTGAACATTCACTCAGGTGCCACAGTGTTTTTCCAGAGCTCAAGGAAAGCTATTTATGATACAATGTAGTTTGCATTGACCAAACTATAAAACCAAATGATTCTCATTTAAATAGCAGGGATTTCGCTGGCGATCGCCACTTTCGCAATTGGCGATAAAAATAAACAATTGGCGATAAAAAATTACAATTTTTGAAAAAAATTATAAAAAAAATCAACGAAAATTGTAATTTTTTATCGCCAATTGTTTTATTTTTTTTGAAGTGGCGATTTTTTTATTTCCCCAGCGGAATCCCTGAAATAGGTCATAGTTTCTACATTTCTTGTACATAAGCTTCACATTGCCTGTCCCCCAGTTTAATTGTGTTTAGTACTGTACAACTATCAATTATCAAACTGTCAATTACAATAGTTTTCCTTTCATAATTTAATTGTGCATTTTCCCAACGTCTCTGGTGTTCTGTGATGCTAACACACACAAACTTCAGTAGCCTATTTCATCAACATTGCAAAGTATACATTTCTAGCAAAGTGTACTTTGAGGGAGAAATTTTCAATTTGAGAATAAATTTATTATTTTTTATTATACTGAATTTATTACATTATCACAGCCATTTTGGCTGTGATAATGTAATAAATTCAGTATAATAATAATTCTGCATACTTTTAATCATCAAATATATGCAGTCGTTAGTTCTATATGAAATAATGCATTTTAGGAGAAATAAAAGATTACTCCCTCAAAGTATCCTTTGCAATGTTTGTGAAATCGGCTACTGGTCTGTGATGTTGTACCTAAGAACATGTGCGATATCTCATGAAAAATATTTACAAAATTACAATATTTTCCGTAAATGATGTCGAAAGTTGACTAATTGTCATAGCAAATGTGGAAATTTATTCCGCATTTGCTATGAAAATTGCGTCAAGTTTCGACGTCATACACAGAAAAGATGAAAGTTTCTTTTTTTTTGTTTGCTGGGGTTTAACGGCCTATCAACAGCTATGGTCATTTAAGGCCAGGTCAATGGGTTTAGTTAAATCCGAGAATCAGAACTGAATATTTACAAGAAACAAGAATTCCGCGGAAACAAATGTCTCACCTTGTTCCGCCTTGACCCTGGGGCCTTGACCCCGAGAATAGTCCTATATTCATCTACATATCATAGTAAAGGTATGTATACAGTTTGATGACTGTAGCTGATAAGGTGTTGAAGTAATGACAGTAACACGAAAACTTAACATTGAATGATGATGACGACGACTCCAGAAAAGCAAAACCCTAGTCTCGCTTTCCGCTTTCACGGGCGAGACAAAAAACTATATATTCAGCCCTGAAATCAGAATAATCCAGATCTGATGCCAGTTCCTCACCAGAATCAATGTTTCTGTAACTCAAATGTGTGGTACAATGTAGCTGGGAGTTAGCTGGCAAATAATCACTAAGTCCCAATTTTGTAGTAAAGCATAACAACCTACCTTCCAATATTCTCGCCAATCGTGTATTTATTGGAGAGCGGCTCAGAAATGATCTCGGTGCTGGGCTGGTACGCATGGTCGCTGCAAGAGTTCCTGAGGCTGTTGTGATAGTGCATTCCCGAGGTAGTCATGGCAACACGCGGGTGCCACTCATCTCCATGGAGATATAATCCTGGAAGAATATTTATTTTTCCTGATGTTCAAAATAAGTAGCATTTCCCACAGGATTAAACCATTCACCCCCTAGAAACTAGAATGGGTGATATGTTAAATTAATGATTAAG
This sequence comes from Conchocele bisecta, assembly GCA_029237695.1. NCBI lineage: Eukaryota > Metazoa > Mollusca > Bivalvia > Lucinida > Thyasiridae > Conchocele > Conchocele bisecta. The sequence goes on from CM055281.1 coordinate 62,627,709, forward strand.
GACCAATCCAATTGTCACAAAAAGATTTTCAGACTAGTCCATTGACAAGAAGGGGTTGTTGTTCCTTTCTCTAGAAAATGAAAATTACTTCCAACGTGAATGTATGTTGTTGCAAGTGAAACGGAACCCGATATGTTGACAAAATGATCACTGTTATTTTATTACTTACTTCCTCCCTTGCCATAAATGAATATCACACTCAGAGCTCCAGATAAGGTGCGTATTTGCGTAAATACCCAATTAAAATTGCCAAAAACCCAATTGAAATCAGAAGTAGCGAGCATAAAAAAGCAATCAAAAATTTGTGGAATCTTTATCATGCCACAGAAAACAATAAACAGACCACAAATATAGCATATTTTCTTATTTTTCCAAAACATATCTTGGTATTTCATTAGAATTGTCTCCAAGGAGACAATTCTAATGAAATACCAAGATGTGTTTTCATTTAGAAGCAAACTATACCAAGATGTGTTTTCATTTAGAAGCAAACTATTCAATAAGTGCGGTCTGCTGATCTGTAAACATTTGTGTGATTCTATTTTAAACAATTAAAATTGTGAAATACCCAATTGCTTCAGAAATAATGGAGTGAAAATACTCAATTACGAATTCCTTATCTGGAGCCCTGTATATTGTTAACAGCTTTTATTGGACTGTAGTCGAACATTTGTTTGGTGTTTAACGGCCTATCAACAGCTAAGGTCATTTAAAGCCAGGCCAACGGGTTCAATCCCGTATTTAACCTGCTGCATGGGGGGGAAATCCCAAAATCAGAACGGAATATTTACATTGTGAAACAATATAGAAAGCCCTGAAATTAGAATAACCTGACATGGTGCCAGGTCCATATCACACCAAGGTCACTTGGCCCCTTCCCCTAAAAGTAATAGGATTAGGAGGAATATTTGTATTACTCATACAAGGGATATATAACCAGATTAAACCCTCACATACAAGAATACCAAAGAATGTCCTGAGGGTCAAACCAGGTGTCAGTTCAGGATACAGGTAAGGATGAATCCTGATCGTTAAATTACCCATCGCATGCTCCCACCCACTCAAACATTTGTACTGCCTTGCATTGCAGTAAAAGCCGGCTTTTATAGTGACATGGTGGTACATGTAGCTGTTCGCCTCACACGCAGGCAGCTTGGTTTTACACCCCCCCTCCAAGACAACCAATAAAATACAGATAACCTTTCCTACCAAGATGGATTTGGAGTTTTACGTCCGTGCAACAGCAAGGTCATTTACACCCCCCACCACTCCAAGACAACCAATAAAATAAAGATAAAATTTCCTACCAAGTTGGATTTGGAGTTTTACGAGGAGGGGGGGGCGGGTGTAAATAAAATACAGACGGGTTTCCTTATTTCAAAATGTGCATTCAAAAACAATCACCCGAGAACGATTTCTCACTCTCAGATCTGATTTGCTGCTCTGCTAGGGAATGCTATGGATGGCAACATACCACCATAATGGAGTGCTATGGGTATAACGTACAGCTACAAGTCTGCAATTAATAAATAGATATGCCAAATATTTAATTTATCGCCGATGACATCAACCCTTGCAATCATTTTTTTAAATAAACAGATAAATAAATAAGACCAATCACATTTATTATGAGGACTATTATGCCATAAGAGAATACTAGCAAAGTAAAATACTATCTCCAGTATGTTTATAAACGGAATCACAACACCAACGTGGAAATAGCACTGTCTCTATTACCCCACCCACTTTAATAAGCCATATACTGCATAAGAAAGAAACGGGTATGACGGAATTTCCCGGCATCTGGTTGAATATCGGAGATATTGTTCGTGCCAGTCTTGGTTGTTTAATATAATACAAGTATTTGTTTCGTCATTAACAAGTACAAGTAGGTCTTAGCTAAATGAAACCCGTTTTACCGAGATAAATTCAGCATTTCCATCATGAATTTTTGAGTCACAACTTTCCTGTCAAAATGTATCTTCAAAGCGAGGCTACTAGAGTTTCTACTATCTTACGAATCGGTATTTGACTAAACAAACGAAACGAATGATACCTGATACATTATAATTTATATAACTCGCCGATAGGCAAGAGGGGATATAACGTTAGTCCACGTACGTACATAAGTATGTACGCAGAGGCGGATTCAGGGGGGTGGGGCGGGCCCCCATTCAGAAATCACGATTTTTTTTTATTTTCTTTTTACGAAATATTGAGCAAGTGCTATGAAAAAAATGCAGTAGAATGCAGGAAATGGCTTCCTCAATTCAAAAATTTTCCGGGGGGGGGGCATGCCCACGGACCCCCCTAGCCAACTCCATCGCTCCGCTCAGTCGACGAACGAGCATACCTCATTCAAGTTCCATGTGCCCCCCCTACTTGGTGAAATCCTGGATCCGCCACTGGTACGTTAGTAACACCTTTCATTTTTCAATAACTCATGAACGTCTTCACCGATTTTGATAATATTTGGCCACACTTTGTTTTTTATCCCGTCAACACAGTGCGTATGTGCCGTGAAACACGGTGCCGTGAAACATTTTTGATATCCAGTCATAACTATTTTTGCATGTTACAGCCATTTGTAGGTGTTGACGGGATAAATAGAATAGTAGGTTAGTGCCGTGAATGAAAACAAATATCTGGCGCGGCACGGAAACGGGATGTGCTCGGCAGAGCCTCGCCCATCCCGTTTCCTGAGCCTTGCCAGATATTTTTTCCCATTCACGGCACTAACTTACTATTCTCTATAAATACGACCCACGTCCGACCGCCCAAGATCACTGAGGACTTATGCTCACCTTGTTTGTTTTGTAAGGCAAAACTGTTAACAAAATAATTATTTTTACAATAACACATGTATCCATGTACGTGCGTGAGGCGCGGATACAGAGGCGGGGGGAGGGGGGTGGGTTCAGGGGGTCCGGACCCCCCTCCCTGCTCCCGGCAAAAAAAAAGGACTTTTTCGTGGCCTAGGTGTCAGGAAATCGCATCTGCGGCGATCTGGCATTTACAAATTCCTGGGGAGGACCCCCAGACCCCCGCCCCCGACTTAACGATTTCGCGCTCGTGAAGGTCCGCTACGCCGACTTGTAATTACAGACACCCTTGCAATTATTTCTGTATCCGCGCCTGTGCGTGCGGACAGTAGTAATTACACCTTTCCTTTTTCAATCGCTTCACCGATTTTGAAATTGTTTAGCCACAATGTGTGTCATGGGATGCTGCTTTGTTTTGCACACGACACAGCTACGACCGCCCAATGTCAAGGTCACTGAGGACATGTTTTGTCTTAAGGCTGCCAGCGAGGGGATTAGCTTCGTTTAACGATGCCAGTTCTTGTTTTAATATAAGGAACCTGGGCAAGTTTGGACTAACTGTTGCACTTATTGGTTCCGTGTGCGAGCCCGTCCGTCCGTGTGTGAGTCCGTGGGTCTGGTTAAGACAGAGTTTCTCCAATCTACAACAGAGACATAGTATTATTTTAAAGAAAACTAGAACTTGATCAGAAAGTAAACGTTGTCCTTTCTATTGCGTTCCATTCTCTGTGGTCGTACAGTCGAACCTCCCCGAACGGCCACCTCTCTACAACAGCACCCTCTCTATAACAGCCACTATTTTATATCCCAAATGCATGATTTCCTCTGTATCTAACCATTAGACTGCTGAGCATGAAAATTGTCGTCTGCTGTTGCTGTTGCCTTATTATCAATAAAAACATGTTTTTACAGCATTTCAGAATCATTTCCATTGGAAATGATTATAAAATGTTGCCAAAGTATGTTATTGATTAGAATTATCGAAAAAAATAAATAAACAGTGGACGACAACATTAAGTTCAGCATTAACCTCCCTACAACAGCCACCTCTCTACAACAGCCAGTGTTGCGTCTTCCCAGGGGTGGCTGTTGTAGAGACGTTGCATTGTACTATTTCCGTTTCTATGTTTTTCCGTCTTTCATGTGGTAGACTAGATTTTTGTGCAGAGATGTGTTTACTGTGTTATGTGTGTTATGATATTTGTGACCAGTGTAGTTCCTGATCAAATAGTACACTCCTTAGCTTGATAAAAAAATATAGTTTGTTTGTTGTGGTTTAATGGCCTATCAACAGCCAATGTGATTTAAGGCCGGGTCAATGGGTTTAGTACTAAATCCCATATATTACTGTACAAGTACATGTACATGTTCAAGTACATGTACAGATGGACAAAATATAGTTCTTGATTGAAGCAGGACATGTGTTTCATGATGGAACAGGCTGATCTGGATCTGCATTGGTCGCAAAACCCATAAGCCCATTTTCTTCAGTCAGAGCAAGAAATACATCATCTTACAGGCTCATTCGGATGGACATGACTGCGGATGGACAGAGGTCCAAGGGTATCCTTCTGTTTTGCTTATATACAGTGGAACCTCTCTTAACCGGACACATTGGGTGTCCGATTTAGTCGGGTTCCACTGTAATGCTGGAATAGGAGTGCTTTACAATCATGAACCGACATTAAGGCCAGATATAATTGTCAGTGAAACCAATCAAATTAGACAAATGTGTCCTTGGTGTTCTGTTTCGAGAGTTCAACAGTATGTAGCTTATGGGTTTTGCGATCAGTGTAGATCCAGATCAGCCTGTGCATCTGCACAGTCTGATCTGGATCTGCACTGTTCGCCATTCCATCAATAAAACATCCGTCATGCTTAAAGAATGTAAACAGTTATCAGGCTACTCAGTGTGCTATATACCTTGATTAGTGGCTACACTGGTCACAAAGCCCATAAGCCCTATTTCTCCAGTCACAGCCACATATTGTATTCCATTGTTTTACCTCATGTGGCCTTTAAAGTTTTCTGGGTGAATTTATTATGGACATTTGTGTTATATGTTGCATACATTACATTACTGTTATATGTTATGTTACCTAGTATGTCGCAGGGCTCCAGATAAGGAATTTGTAATTGAGTATTGTCACTCCATCATTTCTGAAGCAATTGGGTATTTCAAAATTTTAATTGGGTAAAATAAAATCACACTACTGTTTACACATTAACAGACAGCAATTATTAAATAGTTTGCTTCGAAATGAAAACATGTCTTGGCATTTCTTTAGAATTGTCTCCTTGAAGACAATTCTAATGAAATACCAAGATGTGTTTTCATGGAAAATAAGAAAAATATGCTATATTTGTGGTCTGTTTATTGTTTTCTGCCGCATGATAAAGGAACCACAAATATGTTTATTGCTTTTTGATACTCGCTACTTCTGATTTCAATTGGGTATAGGCAATTTTAATTGGGTATTTAAGCAAATACGCAGCTTATCTGGAGCTCTGATGTTGAATGCATTTATTTATTTGGGGGACCGTACACCGCTTGCTTTAAAGTGCACATCGATCCATGTTGTTTCTACTGCATTGTAATTACACATTTATCCGACTATTTACGCGACACTGATGCCTGTGGGCGGGGGCATGCTCCTCAGGAAAACTGTGAGGTACAAATGGCATTTTTACTGAGCATTAAAAATCAAAACTTTGCAATTTTTATTGGGGGGGGGGGGGACATGCCCTGGCCGCTGGATCCGCACATGGTTGCTGGCTTACATCCTCACAGCTCACAGGACATAATGTAATATGCGGGGTATAGAATAGACTGGTCCATTTCAGCTTATTTAGTAAACGAGGTACAATTGTAAAATCCCCAAAATACAAGCTCAAACAAAATGTTTAACCAAGGCAAATAACTACAGTGGGGTCAGCATGTAAGTGCACACACAAACAAACACGACAGGTTGGAACCAACCTGTCGTGTTCGTTCGTGTGTGCACTTACACGCTGACCCCACTGTACATGTATGTCAATATGGCAATTATAGGTCAAGGTCTCATGTTGAAGATGCAAACTCAAAGAAAAACTTTAACCAAGGGAAATAACTGTAAATATTGCAATTGTAGGTCAATGTCACATGGAGGTCGTGTTTCACAGTGGGTTGCGGTGCACATCACTGGCCCAGTAGTGTGCATGGTGGCTGTAGACCTAATACTATTGAAGATACAAGCTCAAACTAATTGGCCGTGGCCCGCATCTTGTGCCCACTGAGGCTTTGATAGTATACCGTAAAACTTTAACCAAAAACTTTACTCTGACGGACGGATGCCAATGTGTCGACTATATCACGCTGTCCGCAAGACGGACAGGGCGGACGGATGGACAAGTGCAACACTAAATGCCCCCTCCACTATTGTGGTGAGGCATAACAAAAATACTAAAGGACCAAAATTATGCTAAATTCAAGATGGCCACCAAAAATACATTTTATGCCGTGTTACTATAAGATAGCAGGTCAGGAGAGTTTGACCACACATAAATGTACTGGGGACATTTGGTACATGTTTGATAATGGTTATTCATATTTGGATAATTTCTTATATTAAGTAATACAAATCAAGTTAAGCAAGTTTAATACGACACCATTGACACCATAGCAAGATAATTAATTATAGTTTACAAAATAACAACCGTCAGATAACCAGGTACTTGTACAACGGAAGGCATTAACCCTCACTATGCTGGAGACAGATGTCGTCTGCTGTTTTTTATTTTTGCCTTATTTCTTATACGGTTTTGACAGCACATGAGAATCGTCTCCATTGGAGACGATTCTCATGCACTGTCAAAACAGGTTTGTCGAGAAATATTGAAAATATAACATTTCCGGCTGAGGAAAAAAATTAATTCAGCGTAGTAAGGGTTAATACACCAGCACATGTCCAGTCTGATCAGGGCCACTACTGTTTGCCATGTGCGGCTGTGACTGGAGAAATGGGGCTTATGGGTTTTGGGACCAGTGTAGATCCAGATCAGCCTGTGCATCTGCACAGTCTGAAACAGGATCTACACTGCTCGCCATTCCGTCAATGAAACACCCATCCTAGATCGCTGTCAGGTGACAGGTGTGTGCTATTGGATCACGAGCTACACTTGTCATAAATCCCATAAGCCCCATTTCTCCAGTCACAGCCACATTTTAGTATAGATATAACACAATTCCATCAATGACACACCCATCATGATTCTAACAAGCAATCTAGATCATTTCAGGCTACAGGAGTGTGCTATTTGATCAGAAGCTACACTGTTCGCAAAACCCTTAAGCCCCATTTTTGAGTGACAGCCACATATTTTAGTCTACTTACAAAAGATAAGTAACACCCTTATAATGTTGAATTAAATGTTGTTGTCTGCTGATTATTTTTTTATTTTCCATTTTTATCCACAAAAAACATACTTTGGCAGCACTTTAGGATCAGTTCATGATTATTAAGCGTTGTAAAACTAATAGTTTTTGCTATGTGTTTATTATTGAGAAAAAAAGACAAAATATGAAACAAACAGTAGACATAATTTCAATTCCCGACTTCTAAGGGTTAAATTCTTCCAGTAAACAATCTGGAATTACCTCCCTTATCGTATTGCCGATATTGAATTCGAAAATCAGTGAAATCTTCCGTGAATGTTGTTGAAAGTTGACATAAAAGAAAATTATCCCGTCAACACAGTGCGTATGTGCCGTGAAACACGGTGCCATGAAACATTTTTGATATCCAGTCAATACAATTTTTGGCATTTTACAGCCATTTGTAGGTGTTGACGGGATAAATAGAATAGTAGTAGGTTAGTGCCGTGAATGGGAAAAAATATCTGGCGCGGTACGGAAACGGGATGTGCTCGGCAGAGCCTCGCCCATCCTGTTTCCTGAGCCTTGCCAGATATTTTTCCCATTCACGGCACTAACCTGCTATTCTCTATGTATTCCATCAATTCCGCACGAGCTCGGAATTTTGTGTCAAATTTCAACATCATAATTTAGAGAAAATATTGCATTCAATAGAAGTGAAAAATATTGATGTGACAAGGGAGATAATCATTTAAATTGTTAGCCCTTTCAACACTACAGACCTCTTGTGATGTTTGCAAGTCTGAAAATAATTTTGTGATGACTGGATTGGTCGGAAAATTAACATATGGTCCATTCCAGTAACTTCAGGTTGAAAGGGTTAATAATATGGTGCCTACTTCCGGGATTGATCGATTGGCTGGGGTTTTACCTCCATTCAACAGCAAGGTCATATACTAGTATGACTGTGATTGGAGAAACGGGATTTGCGATCAGTTTTGTTTGTTTGTTGGGGTTTAACAGCCTATCAACAGCTAAGGTCATTTAAGGGCCGGGTCAATGGGTTTAGTACTAAATCTTATATATTACCTGTACAAGTACATGTACAAATGGGGGGAAAATCCCAAAATCAGAACTGAATATTTACAATAACAAAACTATATATTCAGCCCTGAAATTAGAATAATCCTGATCTGATGCCAGGTCCTCGTCACACCAGAATCACTTGGCAAAAGCAGTAGGATCAGTAATAATCTTAGTACTTTTATAATGGGCAATAATCCAATTCAACTCCCAGGTAACAAAAGAGCCAAAGATAAAAACGTACCCGAGGGCCAAACCAGGCAAATCGTGATTCCTATAAGGAGGGAGGATTTGTGATCAGGGTAGATCCAGATCATCCTGTGCATCAGCATAATTTATTCCAACATCCGTGGACAATAACCATTGATAACATTTCGAAAGATAATGTCGGAAATGACCGTGACATACCATTCAACAGCCTACTCTATGCCAGTATTATTTAGAATTCATAGTTTGCATACAGTGGGGCCAGCGTGAAAGTGCACACACGAACGAACACGACAGGTTGGTTCCAACCTGTCGTGTTCGTTCGTGTGTGCACTTACACGCTGAACCCACTGTAATTAATCATTTTTTTCAAAATTGACCAACTCACTCGGCCCGCGTGAGATGTTTGGATGATAAACGCATACACTCCCATTCTGCACACTGATCTATTGGTAATGCCTAGATTATATTTCACATGCCGGTGACATAGGTAATAGTTGGTAACATTTTCACACAAGCAGATCAAATAAATACAAATGTGGCTGTGACTGGAGAAATGGGACTTGTGGGTTTTGCGACCAGTGTAGATCCAGATCAGCCTGTGCATCCGCACAGTCTGATCAGGATCTGCACTGTTTGCCATTCCATCAATGAAACACTTGTCATGTTTCTAACAAGCAAGATAGATCATTATCAGGCTGCAGTGGGGTCAGCGTGTAAGTGCACACATGAACGAACACGACAGGTTGGAACCGGTCACAAATCCCATAAGTCCCATTTCTCCAGTCGATCAGCCACAAATATCAGCATATGTACAAAGAGAGAAACCTTGATTCCATACACAACACAAGGCAGGTATATGCACAAATCTGACAAATCTGGGTTTATTGCATTTGTAGCTAACCCACACAGTCTGATCAGTGTCTTCACTGATCGCAATCGAGTCAGTGAAGGATTTATTATACAGTGAAAGTGAATGGGTTGAACATCCCAGCAACAGCTAAGGTCATATAGGGATGTGATTTTACACAGTGAAATATCTCTAAATCGGACACCCTGGGATTTAGAGAGGTTCAACTGTAAATATGTTATACGTATTAGCATTCCAAAACATGTTTCTTTGATTGCAAATATGAAAATAAATAATTATATTTAAAGTAAAACTCACCAATGGAGGTTTTATGGGTGTCTGTTTATAGGTTTTACTGTATACCAAGTGTACAATGTAGATTACGATTACTACAGTGGAACCTCTCTAAACCGGACACCAAGACAACATCTGATATCCTAATTTTGACAAGTTTCTTGGTCATTTATTTCAGATGTTAATGCATGTTCATGATTGCAAAGCAAAAAAAAACAAAACTGGCTACGATAATGTGTCATAGTTAGACATGTCACTGAAGTTGAAATATTTCACAGAAAATGGGAAACTTTATTCTGCATTAGTTTTCTAATTTTTGCTAAATTTTTACACTATTTATTGAATATTTTACAAATATTCAACATCAGACTCATAGCAAATTTTCATATGCGACATTAGCATATCAACCAAGGATCTGGCACGGTTATATTTCAGATAAAAGTTCAACTACGCCGCCCTTGATCATTTCTGCACAGCCTTTAGTCTGGTGTCGAGACTGGAACAATTGTCCTGTATCGCCTCCATGTTCTGCTGGAGAACTCCGTCCAACTGAAATGTATCGATTACAATTATCTCCCTTGTCCTGTATCACATATTTTGGTGATGTTTATATTGGTTTTGGAAATTCAGATATTTTCTGTAACTCATGCCAAATGTTGGCGAGAATTTCACAGGACATGCAGAATTTAATTCTGCATGTCCATTGAAATTATCGCCAACATTTGATGTCATTTACAGAAAATATTTGAATGCAGAAAAATATTCTGCATGTGCTTCACATGACATTACCGAATGACGTCAGTGTAATGACACAACATAAACAAGTCCGTATTCTTTTCCAACGAAAACTACATGTACATGTATTATATAGTTGATCATCAGCTAGCATGAAATATTACCTGATAAATATAATTATCCCGTCAACATAGTGCGTATGTGCCGTGAAACATGTTTGATATCCTGTCAATACGACCTAATCACTGCGTATGAATATGTGCGGTTGTCATACTAGTTCTCTGATTCTCTGATTTTGACGATGAGGCTGGGGTTATTTTTTTTGCATTTTAAAGCTATTTGTAGGTGTTGACGGGATAAATAGAACAGTAGGTTAGTGCATTGAATGGGGTAAATATCTGGCGTGGCACGGTAACGGAATGTGCTCGGCAGAGCCTCGCCCATCCCGTTCCTAAGCCTTGCCAGATATTGTTTTCACACTCACGGCATTAACCTACTATTCTCTATTACCAGCCAAGTGTCTGTTGATACCAAGTTTATCAGGTTCGGCTTGGAAACTGTCGAAATTCCTCGACAAGCCTCGGAATTCCTGCGCGTTTCCTAACCTTACCTGATGAACTTGATATAAAATGAGACAAAACTGGTATTCTCTATAAACATGGCACATGTCGCAGAAGAAAATAGAAATTTCCACAACACTGGTCGATATTTAGTAACTTCCAACGTACCTGCTTCAATAAATCTCCGTGTGATTTCAGACTAGAGTTGATTTCTTGTTGGGTTGTATCCATGTATGCCAATGCTTGACTGAACTGTAGGGCTGAAACGGAAACGAGAACGGGGCATCTAAATGGACCTGTGTGGTAACAGGGAACGTGCGGGACGTTCAATTGACTCTTTAAAAGGATTATGACACTTAAACTGTTGAAAAATCGGGTTTTTGACACTTGACAATTTCAGTTCAAACGCTATATGCCTCCGCCTATACCGAGATCGGGGGCATAAAAATATTGTATACTACAAATATAGAAACTTCATTGGAATAAGGTTTATTTAACAATGGGTTTTACGTCTATTTAAGGGTTAAGTCAGAACCTCTGACTTTAACCCTTAAATATGTGACATGGTATGTTGCCAGATAATTTTGGATTATTTTATTAATCAAACAACTGATATGGTTTCAAAATCTGAAACATAATGACAAACACTGCAGATCCTGATGAGACGGCTCGTTACGAGCCGGCTCATCTGGATCTACAGTGCTTGGGAATGTTGGCTTTATGGTCTGTTTTCTTGTTGTATCAACTGAGAAGATAGGAAATGAATGGGTTTAACGTCCCAGCAACAGCTACGGTCATATAGGGACGGCACCACAGTTTAAAGTCTCATCCAAGAGACAGTGGGATGGAAACACTATGAAAGTATTTTTCATGCCCTATGATAGGTCTTGAACTCACAATCGTCAGTATTGAAGTCATGTAGTCTACCCCTGACCCACAGCCCATTCCACAAACAAGATTGACACTAACATTTGGGCCAGGGATTCCGCAGCATGGAGATCCCGATGTTTACATTATGTTGAATGGGATCTTCTTGAAAGTTCAGGGATTCCACCTACAAAACAGGGATCCCGGGACACTGCGAGTGTCGACCCCTGTGCAAGAAATCCCTGACTAGTGACTACAGAAGTTTATGATGGACACATAACAACGGGATAATGACAATACACTCACCTTGTTCATGTAAATCTTTCAAAGCATCCAGGCGATCTAGAACTTGCGGCAACACGTCCGACACAGATTCCCATTTCTTGACTAGGGTGTACAGCTCCGATATCTACAATTGGAGGAGACTGTCGGGTAACTGGCTGCGACTGGAGAGATGGGGTTTATGGGATTTGTGACCAATGAAGCTCGTGTTAAATACACACTCCTGTAGCCTGAGACCCGTCTATATTGCTTGTTAGGAGCATGATCGGTGTTTCATTGATGCAACGGCGACCTGTGCAGATCCTGATCAGCCTGTGCGGATGCACAGGTTGATCTGGAGCTACACTGGTCGCAAAACCAATAAGCCCCATTTCTCCAGTCATAGCCATATATACAGATATACTTTCGGGAAGTATATTGTCATACATCTATAATCTATATACCAATAAGCCCCATTTCTCCAGAATTCCTCAGTATTCCTACACGTTTTTCTAACTTGACAAACATGATATCAGACTACACTAGCCTGGTATACTCAACAAGAATTCCGCGGAATCAAATGTCTCGCCTTGTTCCGCCTTGACCTTGACCCTGGGACCTTGACCCCGAGGCCCTGAGAATAGTCCTATATTCATCTACATATCATAGTAAAGGTATGTATAAAGTTTGATGACTGTAGCTGATAAGGTGTTGAAGTAATGACCGTAACACAAAAACTTAACATTAAACGATGACACCGCCGCCGCTGCCGACGACGACTCCAGAAAAGCAAAACCTATGTCTCGCTTTCCGCTTTCGCATGCAAGACAAAAACCACTACTGGGTGTCCAGAGATTTTGCTGTACCTTATTCTGTTTGTCGGCGTCGTCGTGTGTCGCGCGTTTCTCCGCAATCTTGTCCATCTTCTGGATTACGCTGTGGAGCCGCACGTCAATCTGTTCCAGGTTAGTTGGCT